>JANRFK010006693.1:38537630-38548582 GCA_030068395.1 Apalone spinifera | reverse complement strand
GCTGATTTTCCAGAAAACTGGCCAGTCTAGACACAGCCATGGGGAGTACGTCAACGCAGTATTAAGTCCCTACAATTCCTTTCCCAATACATGTTTTAAGACCTTATCTAGACACAACCATTGCATTGTGTAACTTAAATTGATTTCATTAAATCAGCACAAAATTCTGTGTATTCATTATCAGTTCAGATTAAGATGGGCCTATTTTGGTTATCTTAAACTAGTTCCTAGTCATTTTAAAATAAATTCCTACTCAACTTAAACTAAATTAATATAAAAAAGATAAGGTGCATAAGGTGTATTAATTAATATAATTAATAAAAGGTGTATATGAATGTGAGTAAACACATAGCTTTCTAACTAAATTGATTTCCCTTTCATATTAGCATCTAAAAATGCTTTAAAATATTTTTAGGCCTCACGGGTAGGTATTATCACTATTCATTTTACAGGTGGAGAAAGTGAGGCATAGAAAGATTAAATGTTTTTCCCTTGGCCCCCCAAATCCATGAAATGATAACTTAAAATTAGCTAAGGAAAAGCCCAGATAAAAAAGAAACTCCCTGAAACAAGCCTCTGAAGCAAAACTGGGTAAAAATATTTCTAGATCTAGAAACCAGCTTCTGTAAAAGTTAATGTGAGTAATTGTTGAGCAGACCATCTAGAAAAAAATCTAATTACTTCCCTGGGCTTGAAGATGTGTACATATTTCAAAAGACCCCCAGGAAAGAGAGTTACTCCCAGATGTAAAATAGGTGCCTGAGAAGAAACTTCCTCATCTCTGAAGTATACAGTGGTGAACTGTCTAACCTGATTAGAAGGTTAAGAGGAAAAAATGTATGAGCTAAGCTTTTGCACAGTAGGAAAGAATTATATTCAAACAAAGATTGCCTTGATTTATTAGTGTACAGACATTCCTGTACAAAAAAGCCTGGTAGAAAACGTAAGCAGTCTTTCAGAGTGAAGACTGTCCCACTGCAGTGTCCATCTACAAAACAATGCAAATTATGTACTAACATGGCACATGAAAGTTCCAAAATTCAACATGCCCACAATGTAAACACTGGTGACCCTAACAGAGGGAACTGGTGATAAGTCTTTATTGAGGCAAATAAAGAAAAAAAGACTATGTTGAAAGGATTTGCCACTACTATTGAGCTGCTAGTATCCTTATATTTCTTATACTGTTTCTGAATTTGTTCCTGCATACGTGCTAGAAGCTGAATGAATCTGAGGGCAATACTTTTAAAATACTGAGCTATGTTCATTAACATTAGTCAGGCCTCCCATCGTATTATTATTTACTGTTTTATTACTCTAAGGCCCCAAGTTATGAAGGTGCCCACAAAGTCAATCACAAATGTGGTCATGCTGGGATGGCTGATCCCCAAGGGAAGTTCCTCTCCTCAGTACCACTACAGATAAACTTTTGAGAGGTGATTATGTTGACATACTCTCTGTGCAGCAGTAATAACAAGGTGGGGCAAAGCAAGCCGGCCACTCAGCTGTCCAAATCACAAAGGGAAGCTTGGGAACAGGGGAAAATTGGGAAGCTGTCCTCCAGATCTGTGTGGATATTATTGCAGAGTCTTTCCCGGACAGAAGCCAAGCACCGTTCAAATATAATCTGGTGGATATACAATATATTTGGGGGCATGGCTTGGTTTCACTATTTAGACTGAAAGCAGAAACACAAACCAGAGTCTGATGGGATATGTTACATCATACACTGTGGTTAGAATGGATGAGACATTGGTGGCTTGGTTTCCACACTGACAGTGGCCTCTTCATTCTGCATCAAGCATGAAGCTTGAATTGATATTTGCTGAGTATTTAATGAAAACAGGGGCTTTTGTAGGATTTACAAATTTAAGCATGGTTGGTGCTTTGGGGCCCATACAGACCACAACTGCCACAGTAGTCAGGGAAGACCACAGCAGGGAACTGTGGAAGCCCGAGAGTAGGGGACTGCAGAAGCCTGGTGGAAGGCACTTACACAGGGAGCTGGATGTGAGGGTTTATGTTCCCAGATTAGGCTTCCAAAGACTGCAGCCCAGCCATTAGGACACCTGAAGCCCATCTGGAGTCAGTGTGGAGGGCAGACTGATTAGAGCACCAGCTGCCAGTTAAGGCTATGGGCACACAATAAAAACATTCCCTCAGACAAGGCAGGGGGAAGAAGAAAAGGGACAGAGCATGATGATGGGGATGGGGATGGGGATGGGGGAGAGTGAGAGTGAGAGTGAGACAGATCTTAGGGCAGCTAGCAACAAAGCCTCTTCCAAGGCTTCAGGGAGGAGGTACCCAGGAAGGGTTGGGAAAGTGCCCCAGGGAGGGGCCATTATTCAGTAGGGCAAGTGGGTGGGACCGGGTTCCCTCTAACCCTCCTCCTGGCTGGTGGACTGCCAGTAAGGAAAAGGGGAGATCCTATGGACTATTGGAGGGACTGGCCTCCAAAGTCCTGGACTGGCCAATGATGAAAAGGGCTCTTGAAGTGGGGTACTCTTGTCTTCTCAGCAGTGGTAGGGACACCGCAAGCCTCTGAGGTGTGTGCAAAGACCCATCAGGAAGTGCAGGACCCAGGGGGCTTAGCTCCAACTTGCCACAGAACAGAATGGGGAATAAGTCAGGTGCTACTTACCGACCCATGGGGACATAGGCTCAGGAACGGACGGGGGGCATGAGCTGAAAGTGGGGGCCTGGACAGGAGCACCATGTTCAGGTAAGCTCCTTTGGAATGTGCTGACGAGACAGATGGGCCATGTTTGGGGGACAGGTTTACTGAGAGCAGACCTGCCAACAGGAGGGGACAAAGGGCAGTTGCCCCAGAATCCGGCAATTCCAAGGGGCCAGCTCCTGGCCCCCTCTGCTGCTACCGCAGCAGTGCCGATGACTAGATCCCCCATCCCTTTAAATCGCTGCTGGAACAGTGCACAGATTTCTCTGGGTAGTGCTGGGAGCTGGCTGCCCCAGTCATGCCCCTTCTGCCTGAGGCCCCATCCCTTCTGGGACTATGGAGCCAGGATCTCTGAAACTTTCCCTCTGTACTTTGCAAGTCTGTTGCCCCCCTTGACTGAAGGGTTTTGGATCTCAGTCAGGGGAGGGGGAATCATGCAGTAGACACAATTTGAAGTCCTTTGTGGGAATGGGTCATATTGTAAAGAAAAAGATTGCAGAAGAATAAAGAGAATTGGGCAGCAGTGCCATTCAATCGCAAACTGCTACAGAACTGGCTGGCTCCTCACCTAGGATACCAGGTGAATATCACTTAATTCATCACCTGTCATATCCACATGATAGCTCAGTTAATAATGGCACTGACTCAGCATTTTATTCTTGTGTGTTATTCTTTCATTGATGAGGCTGTGTGCATGGGTAGGTCTTAAAGCCCAGGGGCACTGATGGCCAAGTGTGATATTCAGTCTGCTTTTTGACTGCTGCCAATGCATCCTTCTGTCTTTAACCTTTTGTGTTTCCTTTCAAAGGACAATTTTATATGACAAAATTTTGCCCACAGGATGTCCAGAAATTTGAGAAATTTAACCCAAATCTTCACTGGGCATTCATATGGGAAACTGGTTTACAGCAGGTGAGGCATTACTTAGATGATTTGCTATTCCCAGGCAGGGCAAATTTAGACAAGTATATTAGCTAGATAGACACCATTTAGGCCCTGTCTCAAAAAAATGAGTGTACCGCTAGCGGAGTTAAAAACTGACAGGCATTCCACCATGCTGACCTACCAGGGGCTTGAGCTAGATATGCTAGCGGGTATATTGTGACTTCCATAGGTGCTACAGGGCTTGATGAGAGGAAGAATGGCTAGGAAAGTTACACTCTCTGAACTGTAACCTATTGTTGGGCATCTTATTTTTGGCTGCTGGGTCATAGCACCAGGGTGGTCATTCTGTTTCTGTCTTGCACCAGACACATAACTAAACCTCCCCAGTTTGTAAGCATTATTAGAGAGAGACAAAGGATTATTTGTGGGAGGTGGGGAACAGTTGCTGAGCCATTTTAATGGATTGTGGAGGGAGGAATGGATAGCTAAAGCTGATTTAAAGATCCATTATAATGCTTTGGGAAGTAAAGGTTCTGAGGTATTTTACCAAGGCAGGTGGCACTTCAAAAAATCACCTGGATTAAGAAAGGGATAGTTCAGGATATGACATTTCTGGATTTTTTTTCCTCCTTGTTGATTGCATTGGTCATTTGGGGAATGGAGTTTGCTAATAATAGGCTGTTTTCCTGGTGTGACATCATGGCAGTGGAATGTTATCAATTACCAGTCCCCCAGATTACACAGCATTATGAGTTTGCGAGGGCATTTACACTACGCTGTTCAAGCTTTAACACATGTTCTCATCCAGACATGGGCCAGGGGTTGACAGTGGCATAGCCGATGCACTGTTTTATTTTCTGATGGATTTTATGAGCTGGTACCAAGAGCCTGCACAAACCCCAAAGAGATGCCACTCACACTATAGAACTGTGGCAAATGTTGGCTGTTAGAATAGTACAGAGAGTGGTGGCTCCAAGAAGATTGTAGAGCTATGAGAGAAATTTTAATGATTTTTTTTTTTTTTGCAGTTTCAGGAGTAGAAGGGTCTGTCACTGGTATGGCCCCTTACAGAGGAATGGTTGCTATACAACATGGTGTTGCTAGTAACCTGGCAACTAGTATCAGATACAGCTTTCACTTGCCTGTTGACTCTTACATTTGTCAGCAGACTGAATGGTTACCCAGATCCTTGTAGTGGGATTTTAGTTTAGCGGTTTCCGTCAGGTTAGTTTTGAAGCACTGACCCTAGGGAGGATGCAAGTTCTCTCATCATTGTTGATATGTGTAGGGATCGGGTATGGATCCTATAGCTACTATGACCTTGTGGACCAGAGGTGGCCTTGTTCAAAGCAGCTTTTCTTGTAGCAGTTTTGGAGTGTTTAGGATCAGCAAACTTGTTCCTCGGTCCTATAAGGACTCTTCTGGAAGGACTTTGGAATTGGTGATTATACAGTGGAAGAGGCAATCAGTGGTAGTAATCTTGCAGCGAACAAAGTGGGCTCAAAGAACCCAGGCTCAAAGAAGCCTGTAAAAAAATCCATTATTTTACAGGAAGGAACCTGAGATATGCCTTTGGAGACTGTATAAAGTCATACATGGCAGTAAGACCAGTGAGGGATGGGCCCCTCGATGCACAGTGATGGGATCCCCTCACAACCTACCTCTTTGTCACAGTTTTAAGAGAGGGACTGGCAAGGTTGGGCCTTCTAGTGCATGAATTTGGTTCTCACTCAATCAGTATCTGGGGACAAGTATAATTTAGGCAAATGGGTCTTGACATTCTGAAGTGTGCAGAATGTGCTCAAGGCCCAAGGTGGGCAATGGTATTAATTTATCTTTGTGTTAATGTTCCAGACGCTGGCAGATGGGCCAGGTAGATGGTGGTGTAGATCCGAGGGCACAGTATTGTATACCAGGTGCAAAGGTGACTTCCATGATGTCTGGAGGGTTGCAGCTGGGCCCCAGAAATGAAGTACTCCTGAGCAAGCATGGTAGGAGGGAGGCATGTTATAGGCCAGCTAATGTCCCTTCTGTACATTGTGCTGGGCTATGAGATAACACCAGATATGACTGTAGTTCGCTGTGGGAGAAATGATTTGACAATGTGTAAAGAGGTGGACTTAATTATCAGGCCAAAGAGGGACTAGGGAAAGATCCTGGATCATTTTCCTGGAGTAACAATTATTTGGTTGCACAAGTTGCAATGGAGGATGTGTGTGTGGGGGGAGGGAAGGAGGGGAGCTGCGATCCCTCTTGGGTCAACAAAGTTAGGAGGCATGTGAATAGGGCTGGGACCAAATGTATAGGCAGCATGGGGGCAGGGACAGTAATTTCTCATCCAGGCAAAGCATTTACCTAAAGTTAATGAGTGTAGATGGGGTCCACTAGCAGACTTAGGGGCTGACACATTTTTGGAAATTAGTAGATGTCTGGGAACCTGGGGAGGCCTGGGGGAAGGCAGCCAAGCTGTTGGTGCCTCCTCCTGGGAGATGTCCAGTGCAGGTATTACATACGGAAGGGGTATGGTGATCAGATAAAATGGACTGGTAAAGGCACTAAAGGAGTTATTCTATAAAGGAGCAGAAATGGAGGGTGTTGGGATTCCTATGACTGGTATGGTGGGGAGCCAAACTCGCTACCATACCAGACATACTTTATAGCACCCCATCACCATATGAGAAAAGGGGTGTGGCAGGGTCCCAACAGCGGATGGTTGGGGACCAGGTTGAATAAAGGGAAAGGGCTGATAATGACACTCTCCTACTCCCCAAGGTATTTGTAAATTACCTACACTGGACACTGTCTTCTGCTGGATACTCCCTGACATTTGGGTATAAAGTGGTGGCCTAATTAAACCACATCCGTGTCTCTTGTCCTTCTCCCAGCACAGACAGACAAATGTGATTCAGTGCCTTTTTGGAGAAGGTCCCTTTAAGCAGCTCTTTCATTTCAGAATATTACACATGACACACTGAACACTTCCAAACAAACATGCTGATGTATTACTGATGGATAACAGGAACTGATCACCAGAAATTTCAGAGGTGGGGGTGGAGGACAGTCCTCTTCTAATTACCACTTTATTCCCCTCTCCCCATCAAATGTTACCTTTAGAGTCACACTGGGGGGAACTCAACAGCACTGTTTTATATTGATAATACAAAATTGAAATTGAAATTGAAAGTAAAGTAGTTGAAAGTAAAAAAAATAAATAAATCTGAAGCCATATACTGCATAAAATGGATGTAGAATGGTATTTGAGGCTAGGGGACATAATTTATATAATTTGTAGTTTCTCCTGATGGAATTTTAATGATATTCCTAGAAATATTTCTTTTGAAATAACAAAGGAAAAAGTACAACTTGGGTTGACTGAATTTCAAAGAAGGAAGACTAAAGGAAATCTCTTCCTCTCCCTATATATCTATATATATATGAAAGTTTTTCCTGCCAGACAACAGAATATTCCTGCTGAGCAACAGAATGATATCATCAGTGTCAACAGGCTCACTCAGCGAAGCAAAAGCGGCTAGAGAAAAGGGGGTAAGCGAGCAGAGGGTGCAGCCCCCTGGGTTTTCATAAATATTGTATATAATTTGCAATTAATTATAGACAGGCCCTATTTGTTAGCAGTAATTATAGGTATTCTGCTACTTTAAAGTGATGGGCAATAATCTCTCCACAGACACTATTGATTTCAGTGGGGTTGTACAACTGTAACTGAGGGACGAATGGAGGCCATTCTGTGAACTTACAACCCACCCAATTATTGTATTACCCACAAAACACTTATTTCTCAGATCCTAATGAAAACATTGTTAGGGTGCAGCTCACAAAATGGGGATTTTAAATGGCGTGCAAGTACTATAGCTATGGCATGTTCATTGTACTCTTTAATCACAACATAACACAAAAGAAAATTGGTGAGATTCTGTGCTGACTTTCTAGTAAGTGCAGCACAGAAGGCACAGCTTAAGAGGGAGGAATCAAAGGTAGCTTTATTTAGGTGTGTAGTAAGATGAGGTCCTGAAAGATAAGCCTATATATCACAAGCCTGAGACCTAGGCCAAAATGCTCCTGGAGACTTTGCTAACATAAAGCAAAGTTGATCTGTAAGCAAGAGGCAGGTCCTGCTCACAGAAGTTGACAAGGACAGGGCTGATATTACAGAAACACTCATCCCTATGAGGTACTAAGCATGCGCTGCAAGCACATTCCAGAGGGGACGTAACAGAACACTTCATGAATTAACATCTTGATATCAACACAAATCTCACAGGTAACAGGAACATACCAATCCAGGACTGGGTTTAAACTGACAGCATTACAGATAGTGATCACACTCCCAAGTACAAGGTAATGGGTGGATCTAGGCACATCAGAGGGTAGCAACCTAATATGTCAGGAGTGAAGTTTAACTTGTTTGTTTGTACCTGTGTATAAAAATGTACCTCAAGGGAGTTGTCTTTGTCTGACCTACGGGGCAATGGTGAATTCCATGCTACTGACTGAGCCAAGTCCATTGTATCCAGCAGAAATCCTTAGCCTACCTGGAGGCATCTGATCTGGGGAAGCTATTACCGTGTTTCGTTTACAATAAACCTGGCCCAGTGCTTTGATCCTTATCTGATTTTGTGGTCTTTGGGGGGCTCTTTCGGCATCTGCTGTGTTGGCTACTTGTGCAATATAACACGACAAACATGCAGCAGAATGGTTATCATCATTGACAGAGCAGAAGACCTGTCAGGACACCACACTGGTGATATCTGACTACCACAAGGAGCAATCCAGAATTGTTGTAGCACAGTGCACTACCCTCACTGTCTCTCAATTCCCTGCACGGGGCCTTGCAAGGATGGGGAAGCAGTGTAGGACTACATAGCCATCTTATGCTGTACTTACACTGGGGGAGTGACTCCTGGATACTTACAATGATGTTCCAGCCCCACTTTGCCTTCTACCCTGTAAGATTTCGATCGGTTATTTGCCATTCAGAGGCCTGAGGTTCCAAGCCCCTTTGTCCCATTAAGGGTAATGCTAAAGGCAATTTTCCAAGTGTTAATGGACCAGCCAGACTCTGGGGACAATAACAATGTTCCCTGCCAGACAGTGTTCCCTCTAAACCACAGGGCAGCACAGCATCACAGGTGATTAATCAGCCCTCCTCCCCCACATTTAGTCAGCTCCATGTAGGAGCCCTGAGCTTCTGACTGGGGGGGGGGAGGGGGACTGATTAATTACTTTTGAAGCTGTGCTGCCATACAGTGTAGTGGGAACACTGCTGCCAGAACATGTTCTGGCTCCCTAAGACCAGATAGTAGTATGGGTCTGCTCTGAGAAATCTGTCAGTAAAGCTGAATGTGTTATAGGAAACTCTTTGGGAATGATGGCATGGAGTGAAAGTGATCAATATGCAAGTGCTGCAGAAAATGAGCCAGGAAAGCTACACCATAATGACACATAAGCTCTATTAGAAACAGATTATTTTTGCTTTGGGGAAGTGGTACAATTTTAAAATTTCTTCTGCTCCAGAAAGAATCAAACAAAAAAAAGTAAAAGCATTTCAATATATATTATTTAAATATCATCACTTTTTTTCCATTTTATATTCCATTTTATAACATAAATTGAAAGTCATTCTGAAAAGAAAAAAAATTGAAAAACTCTGTTCTAAAAAGTCTGCCATGGAATATTATGACCTTACCAATTCTTTTATTTTCATTTTAAAATGAATTTTCATCAAAAGTGATGCTTTTCCAAGAAATGTTTCACTTTGTATGGTCTGGGATTTTCCATCACAAACATACCATTGGAAATTTCTGAACAGCTCTACTGCATACAGAAGAGAAGTTGCCTGCATCTCTCTAGCTACTGGATCCCTTCTACACACAACTTCAGTTTTATAAGGCAATGGCCTAGATAGAAAGGAGAGGAATAGGGACCAATCGTTCTATTACAACATATTCAACTCCAGAAAGACCTAACTGGTGGCCCATGATTCTGAGCAGCAGATTCTCTTGTGTGGTCCCTGGTCAGAGGGTTCACATCATCACTGCTGTTTTGCAGTATATTGAGGAGTGGGTATATTGTGGGGGTAATAGAGAACAACAAGCAGGGCTTCAGATTTGCTGGATCTTCATTACCTTTCCTTTAGGATAACCTGACCTTCAGTTGGGGATACTGAAGGATGATGGTGTGAAACCATGGCTCCTCAAGTACCTTTGTGTTCATTTCCAATAGGGAAAGGGAGCACAGCAGTCCCAAAATACAATAATAATTGAGTAATAGAAACAAAGGATTTGTTGTTGCCCCCTGAAGCCCTCACTTTTAGTTGTGTTAATACACTCTCCTTGATGAACAGTAACTACACTTATTTGTCCAATTACACTGGTCTACAATTTTTTAGAAGTCATCTGCTTCAGAGATAAAATGTGCTATTTATTACGTATTTTGATGTGCTGAATTCAAATATGACAATTAAAACAACTGATTGGCTACTGTTTCCAAGATATTAAAGTTTTTACATTTTACGTTTATGTATATTGTGTAGATAGTAGAGTTTTAATCATAAATCGTAAACCTAGGTCTTTTCATGTGTTTATGGTTGCTTTACATGATAATATTTCACCTGTCCTGTTTATGTAACACTTTAAAAATCAGCAAAAGGGTTATATAAATAAAATTGATTATGAAACAAAAGGCAAAAAACTATTATGTACATAGTTTAGTCCTATTCAGTGTCTACTCGGCGCTTCTTGGCTTGTCTCTTGTATTCCTTAAATGGAGCATCTCTTGTCACCGTCCAGGAATAGTCTGCAAGCATTGATGGGCTCCATTTTCCCCGATAGCTTTTCTCCATTGTTGCAATATCCTGGTGAAATCGCTCGCCGTGCTCGTCGCTCACTGCTCCGCAGTTCGGTGGAAAAAAATCTAGATGAGAGTGCAAAAAATGTATCTTTAGTGACATGTTGCAACCAAGGCTTTTGTATGCCTTGAGGAGGTTTCCCACCAACAACCTGTAGTTGTCTGCCTTGTTGTTTCCGAGAAAATTTATTGCCACTAACTGGAAGGCTTTCCATGCCATCTTTTCCTTGCCACGCAGTGCATGCTCAAATGCATCATCTCGAAGAAGTTCACGACTCTGAGGACCAACAAAGACACCTTCCTTTATCTTAGCTTCACTTAACCTTGGAAATTTTCCACGAAGGAACTTGAAAGGTGCTTGTGTTTTGTCCATGGCCTTGACAAAGTTCTTCATCAGATCCAGCTTGATGTGTAAGGGTGCTAACAAAATCTTCCTTGATTCTACAAGTGGTGGATGCTGAACACTTTTCCCCCCAGGCTCCAATGACTGTCGGAATGGCCAATCTATCTTGATGTAGTGGGAATC
>JANRFK010006693.1:38507596-38537530 GCA_030068395.1 Apalone spinifera | reverse complement strand
AAAGTTTGACTACATTTATTTCAGAAGCATTTTGGCTGTAGAGCAGTGTTACGGGTCAGGCCGAAATACTCTGCCAGAAGAATCCATTAAAACAGTTGTAAAATAAAACATGTCATTATGTATAGAGCCCAGTGCTGTTGCAGCTGTACATCGGGTTGCCATATATGAAACCTAACTGTGGAACTGATTGGGACTCTAACTACTTAGCTTGTAAAGGTTTGAACTAACTGTATTCATGAACTTCTAGGAGCTAGAGAGACTCATAGCCTATTAGATTATCCATTGCATCTTTCTGCCTGAGTAGGTTTGGTCTCTACAATGTATCTCCTATTGCTTTGAAGTCTGGTTTTAAATGTGTGAAGCAATGGGGCTTCAATTGTCTCCTTTACACAGCTATTTCACAGTCCAATAGCCCTTACAGTTAGGAATAAGCAAATGATTCCTAATTAATAATTTTATTTGATGAATGTAACCTCTTTTTTGTGGTCTCTTCAATCTGCAAGTGGTTCATGATTTCTCACAGTATTTGTTGTACCTCTTTAAAATGTTTTACTTAATGAATTGTTTTTATTTCCTGGTTGAGTGAGCATGAAGTTACTTCTGGTTTGAATATCTGTGCATAGAAATTTAAAATTTAATTTCTGGGAATACTTGTGCAATCAGGTATTAAATTAACTTTCCACAAATATTTCAGTAAATTTCAAATGTTTGCAGAATGAAACCATAAGAGACATGTGAGAATAGCCAATGTAAATTAACGTGCGGTTTTATCTTGTAAAAAAGCAATCAATCAAGCTCAATCTTAAAGATTTGAATTAATATTCATAGACTTTTTTGCATTACTCTCTCGGCTCTAGTTAGGAAGGGTTTCCTGAGATTTAATTTCAATTTGACTAGATTTATGGTTTCTTAATTGAAATAGAATATTTGGGGAATAATGTGGTTTTCGTTAAGTTTGTTTTCCAACTTTAGCTCATATTTGTGACCGCTATTTACTAAAATGTGGCCAAAACTGAACTACATTATTTTTGCAATAAGGCAAAATTGACACATTGGTAAATGAAACCTGTAATTAAAAATTATGTAAGTTAAATTCTACCACAATTATAACTTGGGTTAAACACTTCTGCATGAAAATAATAGCAATATAGGACAGAATTCTCTCCCCTTCCCTGGTCTGCCCTTCCCCTTTTCTACTTACGATTTACAAATCTGGCTGGCAATATTGGGTTGAACTTCTCAGGAGACTCAGCATTCTCATGATCTGTTATATACTCAAAGTTAATAATAAACATCATAGCTACTCCCTCTTGGTTTTTCACTGGGATTATGTGGGTGTTGCAAATGAAGGTGGACCCTAAGAAGGGAGAAAGAGAAAGGAAGTTTATATAAGTTAAAGAAGCTAGCATAGTGTCTTTTTTTCTTTCATCAGTAACACAGTAATGTCAAAAATCTTGCAGATTATTTCTTTTGCTCAACAAACACATGAAGCATTTTTCATTTAAATAAGTCCATTTTTGGCAAAGATGAAACGTAAGTATTTTCTAATATCTTATCATGTTTACTAGTTTCATTTCTCTGGTAAGTTGCCACTTTCTTTTGGTGCACTGGTTTTCATTCTCTGACAATGGTTTGAACTCAGATACAGAGCATCACATTGTGGAAGTATTCAGCATCAAATGCCACCAACAAGCTACCCCATCAACTACAATGCTAACTGGAGAATACAATCCCAGATTCACTTTTTAAATGTCAGGGGTTCTTGAAACTTTTTGGTTAAGTTACAATAGAGAGAATCACTCATTAAACATTTATGTGTGTAAAAAATATGTAACTATTCTTATTTCTGCTCTTAGTATTTGGGATCTGCACAATGGCATTTTGATTTTACATTAAAATGATGTTCCGCCCCTTTATTTTTAACTTCATCATACTTAATGGCAATACACATTATATCACACAACATATCTCAATCTTTATAGCCAAGATTTTGTAACCTGCGTAACTGATGTTAGGCACCAAATCCACGGTGACAGACCTAATTAAAGCGGCCTGAATTTCAGAGATGCTAACCTCCACATCTCTTATTGAAGTAAACAGAAGGTATGATTGTTTAGCACTTCTGACATTCACGGTTCTTTCATAGATGTGCCTTAGTAGGGAATTTATTGTTTTTGTTCATCATTATAATTTTCCTTTGAAAACTTACATTTGACAAAGTCACTAGCTTCCCTCTGATTCCTAGTGTTCTACTAGTGTAATGCACTTATTCCCACAATAATGTGATTGCTGTTAGCAATAAGATAACAATCTACTAAAAGCTTCACACAAATACAACTGTGAGCAGTATTTTCACAACATGACCTATAATTAATTCATTCAAACGTAATAATCACTCAAATTTGACAGGCAGTGTAATTTTTAAGGACAGATCCTGATCTGGGTCCCAGCACGATAAATCAGATGTATCTCCACTGAAAAGAAAAATACTGAAGATTCACACCATTGTACCTGAAATCAGAACCTGGCCCCTATATTTAATGTAGTATTTATTATAATGTGGTATTTAGGGCAGCCGGAGCCATGGATAAAAACTGACAATCTGCCCCTTCAAGTTTTGCAGCTGTACCTTCGATCCATTTAATAAAATAGTTAAGCTGTGGCACTTGCCACAGTTTCCATGGTAACCAACTGGATGACTTTAGTAAACAGAAAATAAGCAATGTAAGACTGCTCCACGAGAGCTATAAATAGAAGTGCTGCAGGCCAAGTATTGCAACATAGACTGGTTAAGGGAGAGTCTGAATAGAGGCTAGAAATAACCATTTTGTTTTCTGCTAATTAGCCAAAATACATATTGACTTTTAACACTTAAAATGACAACTTCTTGATGCATTTGGAAAAACACTGTTACTTTCCATCCATAGCTTGTTATTGGGAATTTTTCAGCATGTGGATTCTGTTGTGACATGCAGATTTACTTATCAAAGGATGATCCTGCAAGCTCCCTCCTCCTGCCTCTCCTGGAAAAATCAAAGGGCAAGAGACGGGCCTGGGAGGAAACTCACATGAATCTGAAGGATGCTGAACTCCAGCTGATCAAGGGTGACAGTGACCCACAGATTTCACTAAACATATGCTCAAGGCTACCTTTTGCACACAAGGGAGTTTTAGCTTTTGACATGTCTTCACGCAGTACAAAGTATTAATGATATTTCTTATGTACATAGAACATTTCACTCCCAACCATGTACAACTGCTTTAAATGTACTTTATAGGAGAACAACAGCACAAGAACATGACAGAAAGTGAATAACATTATAGTCAAAGGAAATTGCAGGAGGAATTTAGGAACACAAAGTGGGAGAGATTCTTGGCTGGTGTAAATCAGCATAGCTCCAGTGAAGTTGATGAAAACATGACATTTACATCAACAGAATATTTGGTCCATAGAGCCTGTCCATGAGACAAGTGCCAGGGAGTACTTAATGATGACAAATGTGCAGAACCTGCAGTTTGCATCTTGTTCAAGAGCTAGCACTTGCTGCAGCACACCACCTTTAAGGGAAAGATGCCAGCTAACAAATTCCCTAACACTACTTCCTGTACCATATAGGATCTGATTCCCCTGGAATCTACATTTGTTGACAGTTTGGTTGTGTTTAAACCTTAAAATGTGAACCAAATATAAGGAGATGCACTTCCTGAGTTGGCAGACATCCTGCAAGGTAGCTTTGAGGAGTGTGGACTACCTCCATTCATCTTACTAGGGCAGTGTTTCCCAATTTTATTTGGCCACAGAACCCTTTTAAACTCAAAAGAATTTTGTGGAATCCCTAATAACATTCTAATATATGGATATCAGCTCTGAGTAGTGACATCATTGTCCCCACTCTCTGGCTAAGCAGGAACACTTATCGTGGCAAACACAAATGAAAACTGTTTTCAATAAAATTAATAAATGCTTAAATATTCATTTTTTTAAACCATAAAATGTTATTGTAATGGAATTTTCTCATGGAACCCTTGTTTTCTCTTCGCAGAACCCCATGGATCCATGGAACACCATTTGGGAAACACTGTATTAGGGAGTTAACTCTGAAATCTAAGGAAAACAAAGTGGAAAATTAAATTTCTAAATAGTTCATGGATGATCATTTTAGTGGAAACATCCAGGTAATATGCTTATCCCACAATTCCAACCCACTTCTCAAGCCTTTTTGAGTACCAAAATCTCTCTCCGCCCTTTACCCTGCTGCCAAAATCTCTAGCTTTCATGTGACCACTTTTTTAATGCAACTAAGTGTTATCAATACAAAAATTAGCTAGCACATTGAAAATAGAAATGTAGGGACAGCTTAAAATAAACTGAAGTTAGTGTCAAAGTAAATATGCAGAGATTATTATACTAATTGTACTATCACCAAAAACTTCCATTCTCTAATTGAAATAAAATCACCTCAGAATTTACACACTGCTGTACCAGTATGCAGGAGATCTTAAAGTAGAATGTAGATCCAGTTTGCTGATCATTAGTGAAGACCTTGCTTCCAGAGCTAACTCACCAAACCAAACCTCTTCTAGTTTATGAGATCTGACAGCTTCAGAGTTCAAGGGGCTACGGTACCAGCAAAACAGTACAATTCACACTTAAGTAATGTTTTGTTATGTTGTCAGTATCAGAAAAGATAGATTATTTGTATCCAAATGAAAATACGTAATGTAGGAATAAAATAAAATGCAACAGTGACTATACAACTCCAGAGTGAAGAGATACATATTTGGTTGGGGTTAGAAAAGGTAAATTTAGCAAATACAAAAACCAAGTGAAAAAAGTAGATGATGTTCTAATGATGTTGACAGTCATGAAGGGAGTAATAAGTAACTTGTTTATAAACAACAAGTTATTATTCAATACTTGTACTCTTAGTCATGCAATTACTTGTCAGGGCACTCAGCATGATTTCCATGTTTGGCCTCTTCAATGAAACATTCTGAAAGCAGGAAATGCCTCTGATGAGCAATACAAATTTTAATGAAGTTTCTGGAATTTACCATTCTTATCTCTACAACTGAGAAAGCAGAAGATGTGTAATCAGAATCATTATTAAAATTACACCTTTATTAATATAGTGATTAAATATCCAAGCGGTATTTGAAATTAGATTAGTGGGCTGAAAGACCAAAGCTTCCCTGTCTCAGTTTTTTAAATAATATTATTGAGAAATTTTTATGAAATATAAATATTTACTTTTATCACTGAAGACAATTCTACGCATATATTATTAAAATCAATAAATGATAGATGTTAGATGAAAGATGCTGGAAAAACTTTGGTAATGTCCTTGGCAGTATGAATTCCATTTTTGGAAAAGCTCTTTCTAAACTGTAGCCCAGTTACTCCTGCTTATTCCTGAATGTAAGTCAAAATCATGGGTGGTGGGTGAACCTAAGCCAGGGAGAGGCAATACCCCAGCCCTAACCCGCCATGCAGGACTCTGTGGGAGTCAAGTGACGACCCCTTCCCTCCCACCCCCCATAGGGGCAGCCACTTTTTCCCACAGCAGGCTGCACATGGCCCTAGCCTTTCCTGGCGCCAGTGGGAATACATGGGAGAGAGGGTGAGGGCGCATGGCCCCAGCCTTCCCTGGAGCATGGTGAGGGTGGATCCTTGGTCCAGAAGTGCATGCGGCAGGTAGCCTTGTGGACCCGGAGCGTGGGCAGTCCCCGGCCCCAGCCTCCCCAGCCCCAGAAGGGATGATGGCACGGCCCCAAGCCTAGACACCTCCAGGAGGCTGGAGGAGATACTCTGAAGGGAGGCAGGGGCTGAGGGTGGTGTGAGGGTGGGGCCGGGATGGCAGTTTGGGAAGACATTGCCTTCCCTTGCCTCTTATACCTGTCACCCATGGTCAAAATCATGGGTATGTGGCATTTTTGGGCCTGCTGTTTCTGGTATTGAAATCAATGGCAAAAAACCTATTATCTTGAATGAGAACAGGATGCAGACCCAAACTCTACTATGGAAATGAATTTGATGTTAGAAACCCAGCATTATGATTTCACAGTTGAATCCCATAGAGAAGATGGGCTAGGATGGAACAATCCCTTGATGAAATACTGTGACACAGAGACCCCTTAAGCAAAAGGTCCCATATTCTTTGCAAATAACTCTCACATCAGACCTGATGTGTGATGTCTTACAGAAACATGTCTTACAGAATATTTAACCATAAAGACTAACATGTAAAGTATCTACAGAAAGGTCGTAATTCCTAGAGATCCATAATCACTGTGAGATGTATGTTTGGAAAATAGTTAAGGAAAAATGTATTATACTGAAAGCATTCTTTATGGACTGGGAAATTAGTCCCCAGAAGCAAATGGGTCTCAGTGGTGACCCATACAAGCAAATGAGTTGTTAACCCTCTCTAGTCAGCTGGTGAGGTAATGCAAAGTTCTATTGTAGATCCTTGATCCATCCCCAAACAGATAATGGAAAATCATCACTTCAAGTGATGGAAAGTACTTGGAGGTGAAAAGGAACATTACAGCAGGCAAAGGATGAGCCCAGCTATGAATAAAGACAAAAGACTATTAAGTATAATGGAGCATAGAGAAAGGCACTCTGGATCCATTCACTGTGAAAATCCCTTAAAGAGCAGCATTGGTGTGGAAGTAGGGGTACAAGGGATCCCCCAGGTTTTATACCCAGCATCTCTGCACCCAGGGGCCAGCCCCCATGCCAACCAGCCAGTCCAAGGTCTCAGCCTCTGGGCATCCCACCATCCCCGTTGGCTTTAGCACTTACTGGGGTCCCACCACCCACCAGCCTGTGGGTTCTGCAGCCCACAGGCCCCAGGGTCCAAACCACTGCTGCTAATGGACCTGCTGCGAGTCTGGGCCTCCACAGCCATCTCTAGCTGTGGCTAGGTTGCCAATCCTCCTGGATTGGATGGAGCAGACACCATTTGCAGCAATGGCATCCAGTCCATCCGGTCTGGAAGAGTTGGCAGCCCTACGTGTAATCTCAACCTGGGACAGTGAAGGGCACAATCAGGTGTGGGGCTGGGCACAGCATCCTAAAAATAGTTCCAGAAACACTGAAGAGCAGGAGGCTTTTATCATTGTTTGGATCCTGATTCTTGTGAAACCAGCCAGCTTTGCAACTGACTGACTTTGGGGTTAACCTACTTTATTAGATAGGAAAGTAACTACTGATAAGTGTAGACCCAGTTGGTATGATTTTATTTAGTATCGTAACCATTTGTTTCTACCGCTTTCATTTTTAGATAAATTAGCCACTGCGAGAGGCTGGCTATCATAGGGGAATGATCTAACACAGTATTTCTCTACCAGTAACTTTTCTTGAGACCACAGCCTCCTGGGTGGTGATGGGGGAGGTAAGAAAGCAACCCACCTCTGGAGATACAAAAGATAAGCTTGAGGGGCAGTCAGTGAGTTCTGCATCTTCCCAGGGCTGGTGGGTTTGGGCTTCAGCCTTGAGTGGTGGGTGGCCAGCTCTAGCCATGGAGCATTAGGCTCCATTCCCCAGCCATATGATAGAAGGTTCTGGCTCCACAGTCATCACCATCCCCGTAGCCCCTGTCTCTCACTGCCTCCCCAAGTGTCCCTAGTTCCCTCTGCCTCCATATCCACCTCCCTATCCAGGGCTTAATGTGTCCTCAGGCTTGCTAGGGCTGAGTACATTTGCTGTGAAAAGTGATTAAGTGATATTTCTATGTTTATTAATATCACTTTTCACAGCCAACTTAGTAACCAGCAAGTCTTTCTTTAAAAAGCAAGCAAAAAGCAAATGACATAAAAAATGACAAGAATGTGCAAAGCACTTTACTTGTATTTCTATTCCATTTAGGTGCTGCAAAGAATAGGCACAATTGTACCTTATTTGTATTATTAAGACTGCAAAAAAATCCTATATAATTAAATGTAAATGATTTGGACATGTATGTACATATTTATTTGTTTTTTCTAAAGTTAACTAAGTATTTTAGGAAAAATGGTCAGAGCAGCCACCAGCAAGACTTTGTAGCCACACTCTGAGACCACCAAAAATGTGTTGCAAGAATCCCTGATCTAAAGGGACTTGGGTGCACCTCTTGTTATCCTGCCACGTGAGGATAAGGCTGGGATAGCCCAGAGAGGATAGTGCTTGAGTGACTGAAAAGCTGGAACTGATCCCCTCTCTCTTGAGGAAGTGGATAACAGAGAGACTTACAGTCCCAGGTTCCCTGAGAACTGTCACAAAGACACGTGTCATTACTGATAAATAATTAACAAAGAGGGAGGGCACATAGCTAGATTCACCAGTAGAAACTGCTTATTTTTGTACCATGCTGGTGATGTACAAAGCATCCAAAGCACACTAATCAATCTCACCCATAAAAATCCCTTTCCCTCTCAGATGACTTTTTCAGGTTTATATGGAAGATTTCCTCAGTACAAAGACCCTTGGTTTGGACAAAGCCGTACTTACTCATTCACATGACAGTAGCTACTTTTAACATTTGCAAGTGAACTAATGATAACAATAACCCAATAATCAGTGCATTCTGATTCATATAACTGTCTCCATTCTTACATGCAAGAGTCTGACCGGTCACCTTTTGAAAAATGCCATACCCCAGACAGATATTTTAATGCAGCTTGCCTGAGACAGAGGTTTTCACAGATCACTACATGTGCACTCACAGAATCTCTGAAAAATGAGAGACCACAGCGTTTAAGTAATTGTCCTAATCCTGTAGGAAAGTAGAATTTCACTAGTGGGAGACACAGCCTTCAAAATTGGGATACTCTTAATGCCATTTTGCAAGGATTCATCACTGTGCTTGAAAGTGTATGACAGTTTTTATCAGACCTTACAACTTCTGCATTTCACTGAATATCAAGAGAAATTCTGCCCACTGAAGTCCATGATAGTTTGACCATTGAGTTCAGTGGGTTACGATTTCACCCATCATGCTCTGACATCAATGTTGTCTTCTTGTGCTGCATTTCTGATTCTCCAGCAGTTTTTCACATCTGCTGTTGTTCTGAGAAGGGAGGCAGAAAAATAGGGATTTGCAGAGCTGAACAAATCATTTATATTTTAGTTTAATTACCAAACCAAATAAAGTCAAATGAAAGAGTTTGCCATTTAATTGTTTATGTGGTTTTTAGCCTCCCCTGCTCCCTTTCCTTTTACAAGAATAAATCTAGCTACATTCCTGAAGTGAACCTCCTTCTGCAGTGAAAAGTCAAAACACTTCTGTAGAAGACTGCCACAATGAAACGTTTTGTTTTCTTCAGCTGAAACGAGACACCAAATTTGACCTGACTCCACAAATAGTTTCAGTCACCCTGAAGTAGTGTTTTTCAGCTACAAAGGATTGTTCAAAAAATTTCACCCAGCTCTGTTTGTATTATGCCTCCTCTGTTTGTAGGGTGAAGTGTCGATACACCAACTACACCCACTCCAATAACATTAAATATAAAGAGGAGTTCTGACACCACTGTTGAAGCTACTGTGATCTTCAACCCCTACAGGCTCATAGTGGCTGCTGCCACAATCCACAGCTGCTCCTTCCTGGCCTGTAGGTGCTGATGAGAGATATGAAGGGGATGAGCAAATGGAAAGCGCAAACTAGGAGAGTAAACGGGAGGTCTGTGAGAGAGTGGAGGCAGACAGTGCTGTAGTTTTAGGTCAATAATTTCACAATCAACTTCACTTTTATCTCTGAATAAAAATTTGAATTAAACACTTGAATATCTGTTTCAGAAAAGGAAAAAACCTTCCAAACAGTATATAACATAAATCTTTTATGATAATGCCAAGAATGGAGAAGGCGTGGCTAGGGTAGGGGAGAGAGGGAAGGCAGCCTATTCTGTCCTGAAATGTTAACTCCACTGTTTTGTACTCAAGATATATACTCAAAACACATGTCTTCAAGAAGATGGAAACTTAGTTTAAAAAAAGAAAAAGAAATAGAATCTATTTATGAAGGATAATTTAAACTTTTAAAATAAATTATAAATTTGCAACAAATCATGGGTATTTCACATTTCAATCTTTTTCAGTTTTTGTACTTTTTTTTCATGCCTTTCATCAGCGAGTTTGAAGGTCGGACATCATTGTTATTCAGGCAAACTGATCAGAAGGAATTAAAAAGCTTTAATTTTCAACCCTTGTGTGACTTTCTTGAAGCTGCATCTGCAGTATTTGGCATAAAATCTCAGTCTCACCATTTATGAAATCTTCTGTTTATCCAGCTAGAGAGGAACAGGACAACTGAGATTCAGCTTGGCTACGTCTACACTGGCATGATTTTCCGGAAATGCTTAAAACGGAACAGTTTTCCGTTATAAGTATTTCCGGAGAAAGGACTTTTGCCCGAACGGGAACGGCAAAGCTTTTCCGGAAAAGCGGCTGATTTCATACAGTAGATCATCATTGCTTTTCCGGAAAAGCAAGCGGCCAGTGTAGACAGCTCGCAGCTTATTCCAGAAAAGCGGCTGATTTTCCGGAATAAGTGGCCCAGTGTAGACACAGCCCTTGAGAATATATGCCTGGTGCTTCAGAGAATGAAGAATACATGTGGGTATTTGTCTCTCGTACATAATATTCTGTACTTTTTTTTAAAGGGATGCTTCTAATTTGTTAATTTTCCATGTCCCAGATAAAATCAATATAGAATATACTATTGTCACATACTTCTACAACAGTAGTGCAAAGGATCATTATGCTATTGCAAATGTGCATGCTTGTGTGTTAATAAGAATGTACCAGGAACAAAAGCACTGTCCTTTTTTTGTCCTGCATTTATTCTATAGCTCTCCTTCATTTCCCTGAAATGTGTGTGGTTACCTTAGCTGCCTATATTTCTTTTCCATTTTCTAGCATATGTACACTTTACTTAAAACAAACAATACTGCTGATCAGCAACACAGAATAAGTTATATTATTTATTAATAATTAAAGGACTATTAATGAAACGGAGGTTTCCATGTGCACCTGCTTTCATTTTCAAACCAATGGCTGTGTAGAAGCTTTTGAGAGATATGCAGATATATTTTATTCTGAATATTTCCAAAGTGAGTGACACAAGCCCATGCTAGTCTCCTGATGAAAACTGTTCAAGGTTGCAGACAGCATTTTGCAGACATGCTCATATAGTTCCAAAAATACTAAGCAAACATGAAAAGGCACAGAGAATTGAATTGTGAATGTTCTGCAGATGAGATTATACTAAACATATATGCAATATTTTTCTTTATAATAATGTTCAGCCTATTTGTACAAGACCTTTTTTGGTTCTAATCCTAATATCCATCTCTTTTCTAGAGAATGGTACAGGACGTTAGCAGGGAATGGGTTAAAACTTTGCTTCAGCAGCCAGATGCTGTTGCAGAGCTGCCAAGATTGCAGTGAAATGAACGCACCTGAAAATGTGTCTGCTTGTCATTTACTAACAAGGCTAGTGAAGAAGCATGTTCTTGAAAAAAGCCCTACCTTCTCAGAGAGAGGATATAAAGAGAGCAAAGAAGCAGCTGTTTAAAAAAACCCAAACAAACTGAAAAGCACAATCACCTAATACATGGGTGTTCTATTTGTGTGATAGTTGCCGGGGGAGGAAATCTATGTTGCGCTTTGAGCTTAGATCTTTGCTGAGGAATAAACTTTCTTTGTTGATGGTTCAGACTAAGGTGCAGGAATCAGGACACTTACTGCTTGTCCTGAAACTTTTGTAAATGAATTATATTTCCCTGATGCTTGAAGTCTATTTTAAAGGAGCAGAAACCTTTGCCAAGCTTCTGCTGACTTTTGATATATGCTATCATGTCAGTGATGGTCTTCCAATATTTAAGCAAGGGCTGCTAGTAAATAATATATATATATATATATATATATATATATATCGTTAGTCTGAGATAAACTGTGTGCAGAAAATGCTCACCTAGAATAGTAAAAGAATTAGATATAATAATTTGTGTTCTCATTCAAATAAAAGTGATTTTTCAATAGTCAGACAGAAGGCAGCATCTCTTTGCAAACAAATTTTAGTGCCCTTGCAGGCGATGTTTATAGCTTGTTCCTGCAGCTTGTTCCTGATGAAAACTCTCTAATCGAGGGTGAAATCTAAGAGTATCCTTTCTGGGAAATGTCCTTGGAAACATGTGAAAGTGCAATCTGGCTGTTTCCAAAGTAAAAAACAAATATGCTCTTCAATAGAATTTTTATGAACCACGTGGTTGAGTAACCTTTCACAGGGTTAATTTAGTAGTATCCAGAGATCAATAAAATCACCCCAATTCCCTCTAACCCCATTCAGTCCACTGACAGCATTAGAATAAGGGCGTTTCCACAAGCTTGCCAGCCTCTCTACAGCTTACAGGAAATGTACTGAAATATTTCCACCACTGGTAAAAAGCACAGTCTTCCTGTAGAAAATTTCCCCACTCTCAGGCTACATCTAGACTGCGGCCTTCTTTCAGAAGAAGCTTTTCCAGAAGAGATCGTCTGAAAAAACTTCTTCCAAAAGATCATGTCCACACTGCCAAAGCGCATCGAAAAAGCGATCTGCTTTTTGAAAAGATAGGATCCACACTGAATGGATGCTATCTCGCATGTAAGCTGTGATTACTATGGATTAGGGGTGCTTTTTCCTCTTTCCTCTTCTTTCAGAAGAACTCCCTCTTCTCCATCCGCACATATCTTTTTCCAAAAGATCTCTACTGGCAAAAGGCTTCTTCTTTATAGAAAGAGGATTACCAATGCTGGAAAAACCCCTCTGTCTTTTGAATTTCTTTCAAAAGAACTCGATTGTGGTGTGGACGTAATTTAAGTTTTTTTGGAAAAACAGCCATTTTTCCAAAATAACTCTGTAGTGTAGACATGGCCTCAATAAAACAGATTCAGAACAATGGGCAAGTATACTGGCTACTTGCATGATTCAAAAATACATGCATGAAAGAAAGATTTAACAAAGCTAAATGTCAGTGGTTGAATGCTGCTTTTTGGCCTTTTGCTCTTGGGATTCAGTTTGCTCCTATTGATCTTTCTAAAATATGTAAAATATTTGATTTTCAAAAAAATGTATCTTTCAAATACTAGATGCCTTGATAGTTTTTTTCTGGATTCTTGTTGCACTGCAACACACTGGAAACAGGAAGAACCTCTGAAAATAAGAATCCTTTCCACTTCTACAATGCATCTCTCCCAAAAATCTCAAAACACGGAACATTAATTAAGCCACAGTAGTCTGCTGCAAAGTAGGTAGGTATTACTCTGCTCATTTTACATGTGAACAGAGTGAGGTACTGAGAAACTAAAAGACTTGTCCAATGTGACATTGCAAGCCAATGGAAAAGAAAAACCCCAAACAAAATCCCAAACACAGAACCCAGTCTACATTTTTAACTACTACAGCACGGTTCCACTTTCTCAAAAGGTGTATAATTTGTTTCCACACACAGCTTCTGTGAACGGGCTATATAATTCCCTTAATTTTTAACCATTACAATTGAGGCTGTGACTTTACGTAACCATTTTCCAGCTCCAGTTGATTGAAAATGACCTACCTTGTGTGGCAGGAATGGGGAATTCACAAGTTTCCATTAAATTGCTGCAGATGGATCTGTATGACTGTCTCTTTTAAAAGATTCATTGCGGAGGAGCAACTAAAAATAGATGGCAGGTTGAAATGTATTATGTCTCTCTTCATTCCAGGAGTTACATTTGAGGGGGGATGGGGAAAGAGAGGAAGAATATATTTGGCTGGTATTTATTAGGAAACGTATAAAGATTTAATGGGACCTGTTCCCCTTGACTGTTCATTGCATTCTCCATATCAAATAGATAGTCTGCGTTACTGAAGTGACTGCTGATATTAAGTCTTCTGATTTACATGACTGCTGTAAGGCATTTGCTTACACTGTTGGAGTGGAGATAAATGTTGAGTTCTCCAACTACAAAATTAACCCTCCGATAGACTGTGGATCAACAAGCAATCATCTGGCAGTTCGAAAAGTACCAGCATTCTTAAGATTTCATTTGCTTTTCTTCATTTATCCAATTTATGGTTTATTTTAATTGCAAGATAAATCCCGATCAACACGCCCACCCTAGCATTTCTTATAATACAGAATAGACACAATTATTGCTAAACTTATAATTATTAATATCTGCGCCTACACATTAATAGAACCAAAATGATTAACTGTAGTGCTGAGTATATTTTATGAGAGGACAGTTTCATGGTAGTGTATTATTTAACCATACATACAGTCTCACAGAAAATAGAGTGGTTAAATATTTTACAAGGAAAAAAGAATCAAACTGCAATGAAAAAAATCAAGCAAAGAGATCTGCATGTGTATGGAACGTGGACTATAAGTAAAGCAATATAAACATCAACATACATAGAAGAATGAGGAACAGTGTCAGTGAAACAAGAATACCGGCAATATCAGGCTCCAGGCTTCACATAAGTTCATGTCTAAAAAGCTGTGGCTGAAAAAAGAACTGCAAGATAGATTTTTCCCCTGTCTAGGTTTTCTTAAAATCTCTAACTCAAATTCTGCCAGAACTTTAGAAAGGTTGTTCTGGGGCAGGGATTATAGTCAGGTTAGGTTTGGTTTACATATTTTGGAGTGGAAGCCTCCTGACTTGCCCACCCACAGAGATTGTGCCTGATGCTGCCAGGAGTATGCATAAGGACAGTGAAGGGGCTGTAGCTACTCTGAATATGAGCTCGTGTTAATGATGTTTTTGCTTCAGTGATGTATCAGTCTTAGATGGAAGTAGATAGGAACTGACCTGGCCCATAAACTTTACAAGGAATCGGCTAAGCATTGACATTTGCAGGCAAAACATAGCAAGCAAGAGCTCTTCTCATTAGCAATGCGTTCAAGTTGTCAGTGCATATGTTCCTGTCTCTGCATATGCAATTAAGTATGTTCTGCCTGATAGCTTGGGGTCTGTGTCCCACACAATACTCCAGCAAATGCTAAGCAGTCAGAGTTGAGAGCCTGGGAAAACTGCACAAATGATTACATCTCAGAAAAATCTTTCACTGCTAAATCTGTTAACTTTTTGCATGTTGACTGTAGAATGACTTGGGGAGGTTTTTCTTTGCCCCTGCTTTATGATAGCTCTATGGGTGTATTTACACTACAGGGTTTTTCTGAAAAAAGTAGCCTTTTTTCGAAAAAAACTTCCCCTGCGTCTAGATTGCTGCTGCGTTCTTTTCAAAGTAAATCGAAAGAATGAGGCAGTTTTTTTGACCGTGGAAAAGCTCATTTTATGAGGAAGAACGCCTTTTTTCGAAAGTGCTCTTTTGAAAAAAGGCGTATGTAATGCAAACTGCATTTTTTCGAAAGAGAACATCCAGACTGCCTGGGTGCTCTCTTTCAAAAAAGAGGCTTGCTTTTTCGAAAGTACTGCTTGTAGTCTAGATGCTCTTTTTCGAAAGAGGCTTGCAGTCTAGACGTAGCCTATATGTTACAGACTGTGGAAATCCAACAGGAAACAATAAATTCTCTAGATTTCATCTATTCTCTTAAGGTGCATCTTCACAGCATCTTAAACTCAAAATAAGATACACAATTTGCACTATGCAAATTAGGTATCTTATTTTAAAACTATTTTGAAATAGCTCATTTTGAAATTTGGCACATCTATTCAGTACCATATTTCAAAATCACGCGCTATTTCAAGCCATCCCTTATCCCTCAAGCAATGAGGTTTACCGGGATGGCAAAATAGTGCATCTGTTATTTCGAAAAATATTTCAAAATAATGGGCAGCTTGTGTAGAAATGGGGTAGCTATTTCGGGATACCGAAGGTATCAGTCTAGACGTACCCTTAGTTTAAAGCCATACTCATATGGGCAGATGCCCTTTTTCTTTAATGAATGAACAATATAGTCAAGCTGAGCAGGAGCTGAAATAAGAGCTGAAATAAGAGCTAAAGGGTACCAGAATGTCAGATCGTTGGCAAGAATAGCATTTTATAGCTATTACAAGAGAGGAACTGGAGTTTGACACCATTAAACAAAAGAAAAGAAAAAAAACACTCTTTGTCCCAGTGGGGGATAAAATATCCCCTATGAATTGTCATTCTATATTCAGTATTGCCTATGAATGCCTTGTTAATAAATGGCACAGATTCTCTGTTTCATCCAGCTGAAAAAATTGGTTAAAATCATTAACTTAACCCAGCCAGTAATAAAGAAGCAGGTTCTGTCCAGTGTAAATGGGCTGAAGTTGTTTTATATGAATTAACAGGGGTTTGTTTGTCATTAGCCAACTCTCTGGTAATCAGATTACTGCAGCTTTATGTTTCCATTCATTTTTCACTGTCTAAGACAGAGACTTGGGGGACGTTGACACTGCATGCTTATGTAGCGCCCTCTCTCCACCTGGTTACCTTCTGTAAAGCCAATCTCCTTACAGGTTTTGATGGATAGGTCTGGGTTCTTCTGGATCCCGCCACCCACTCAACTTTATTTTTTCCGATGGATTTATTTGGCAGTGCCTGCACCCCCCTTACTCCTTCCTGGTAGGGTACCAGGGCAGTCTGGGAGGAAAATTCTAACCCAGGGTAATCCCCATGTATTTGCCAGATAGTTGGAGACTCCCAGAAAATAACACAAACACTCTAATAAACACAATTATATTAAACCGGAGACAAATATAACAGAATAGGGTAAAACACTATTTTTAGGGTCATCGGTGCCCAGCAACTGTAAGGTTAGTGTCCTGTTGGTGCGCGTACTTTGTTGGGGCCCTTGATGACTTCTGACCACAAAATTCTTCTCTGCAGTGGTTTAGCAGTGGGGCTGATGGGTCCAGTACAGCCCAAAGGACTCACAAGTGGGAGAAGGCAGTAACTCCCTCCACAGGTTTAATATGCAGCAGGTTATAAAATCCCCAAACAAATTCCCTGACGACTGACTAAAAGATGGTGCACTCACATACTCCATGAATGAGCCTCAGGTTCAGAGATGACTCAGTCACTGCAGAGGGGCTGCTCTTTTCTGGCAGGGATCCTCTTCAGGCAGGAATTAGGCTGCTACCATCCCAGAATTTCCCCTCACCACAAAGGGGTGCAAGGCTCAACGTGCAGGCCACACAACTGCACCAAAATTCAAACCATAACCTCCTACCCCAGCATTCACTCACACAGAGAGAGAGAGAGAGAGAGAGAGAGCAGGCAGCAGCCCAAAACCAGCAGACAGAGCAGAGCTGACCATGCGGTGACTGATCTCACCCAGGGAGCTGGAGATCCAACTCAGCCTGGCTGGGGAAGCCTCCCAACAAATGCCACAAACTGGGACTCAACAGTGGAGAAATAAAACCCAGCTGAGGGATCCTGCCTTCAGGTCCCTAGAGGCTAGTTCTCAGGGGGAACCCTGCATGCAGGCCTGGGGCTTACTAGCTCCCACACAGCCAGCCTTCCCCTTCCCCTGCTGGCCCCTGACTCTCCAAACCATGGCTCCTCCTTCCCCTCCGCCACTCTCTGGGCGGGGCATCTCACTCCCTATGGGTTGCCAGCCAGATTCTGACCCTGGTAGGGAGGGGGAGCCAAGGCAAACTCAGTGTGCCTGTCCCTGAGCTGCCAGCAGACAGAGCCCCAGGAATCTAGGGAATCTCCTTGGGGGTTACACTTATTTCAAAACAATCTAATCCAGATTAGTTATTCCGGAATAGCTCATTTCGAAATAGCACCTCTACATTGCAGGGAAGCCTCAAAATTATGACATGCTATCTTAATTTAGAGCCTTAATTTAGAGCACTGGGGAAGAATAACTTAGAATGTCCCTGGTGAGGGGCTTTTTTGAAATAGCAGCAGTGGAGTGTCTACACGTGCCTTATTTTGAAATAGCTATTTCGGAATAGGCATTATTCCTCATAGAATGAGGTTTATAGATTTCAGAATAAGCCTGTTATTTCAAAATTAATTTGAAATAACAGAATGGCTTTGTAGGTGCTTTGTTATTTCGAAATAGTGCTAGTTATCTCAAAATAACAGTGCAGTGAAGATGCACTCTTGTTGAATAAAAAGGTCACATCATGGTGCTTGAAATTACATTAATTCCTTGTAATTCTATGTAGTTAAAATAGTTTTTTTTTAAAGGAGTTTACTATGCCCATACCCAGTTTTTTTTGTTTTGATAAATATTCCATGACGTTTATTAAAAGCAGCATCTTATCCATTTATGAACAGATACTAAGATGTAGAGTGAGTGATAAACTTTTCAGAAAGACATTGATAGGACATTTCCTCTTTCAGAATATTTTCGTAATGGAAACATGAAGAACTGCAGAAACATTAGTTTCTAAAGGTATGTCTACATTGCATTCCTCCTTTGAGAGAGGAATGCAAATGCAGACAAATGAAATTGCAAATGAAGCATGGATTTGAATTTCCTGCTCTTCATTTGCATATTCATGTTATGGCGTTCTTTCGAAAGTGAAACCGTGATCTAGACTCAGTTATTTCAAAAATGGCAGGCTGGATCTTTCGAAAAAGATCTTTTTTTGAAAGAGCACCATAACTTGATTATGCAATTGAAGCACGGGAAATTCAAATCCGCACTTCATTTCTCTCGAAGGAGGAATGCAATGTAAACATACCCTCATAAGAATCATGAGATTATTTTAAGGTAATATTTCCCTTAAACATAAAATATTTTTTTAAAAATTGAACAAACAGAAATAGTCATATTTTCAGTATAACTAGACAGCTTAAACTTAACATTTATTTAATATTACATGTTAAATCTGGAAATGTTCTTTTTTGTTTTCATCTGAGCCTCATCTACACTCATTAAAAATTCTGCACTTCCAGGTAGGCAGTTGAGAAATGTATTCATTATGTTCAGGAGGAAAGGGAATGCAAGACTGTCAAATATATCCCTCATGCAGAAAAAGTGCAGACTAAGACATTTATGTGAGAATAACCTAATTTCTTCTCCTAAATTAAACCCCATAAAATATCCTGGGCACTGATTTCAAAACAGTCCAAAGCAAGAATAGGAAAAATGTAAGCCTGAAATGTCATCCTTTTAATTTGTGTTAATTCATCCTACGTTTTGAAGCAGTATGGGCTGGACAGTATGGGAATGTGTTCACTACAGGATAAAGTCGAATTAAGATACACAACTTCAGCTACATAATTAACGTAGCTGAAGTCAAAGTACCGTAACTCAACTTTTGGTGCTGTCCACACTGTAGGAAGTCAAAGGGAGAACACTCTCACTTCAACTTCCCTTACTCCTTGTGGAAGCAGGACTACTTTAATCGACTGGAGTGCCCCTCTCAGTTCAAAATAGCGTGTCTTCACTAGACTGGCTAAATCGAACTCTGGAAGATCAACAGTGGCAGCTTTGATCTTCTTTGTAGTGTAGACATACCCTCTGGAGCCAAATACTACTGTTACCCCTGTGCAACTCCACTGAAGTCAATGCTTTGGGGATTTAATTGTTAGTATAAAAAAGAAGAACAGTTTTAAACTGCCCTATGGGCAGTTATGAAAGATGACATGATAACCAATTCTAATTACTCTGTAAACCTGGGCATGAACTGCAAAACTCAGCCAGGCAGGCAGGTGTAGTGGCTCCAGATGCAGAAGTACATGGCATCCACTGCTGCATCCTTTCACATGTGCATCGTGTGCTCTGCATAAGTGCAAGATGCACTCCCCTGGCCACTTAGACAGTACTGGGAAGAGCCTCACTCCCTAAGGAAACTGGCACCAAATGTCTCTTTGTATGTAAGGAAGCATGAGGTCTGGGGCTCTTCCCAACACTCTCTGTGGGAGATGGCACTGTATGTTTCCTTATATTCAGAGAAACAAAATCCCAGATTCTGTATAGAAATGGAAAGCAAAGGAGTGTTTCATTATAGGCAACTATGCAGATCTGGGCACAATTAAATCAACACCGTACAGGTCATAATTATCATTAACCTTGAATCTGGGAACCCGACTCTAGAAGAACAGAACAAAAAGATACAGGGAATATATGTGGCAGGTATCACACCTGTTACTGCAAGATCAGACAGGATTATGAAATTGTAAGACAAGTCTCCACTGGTGATGACACTCAGTCTCCACATTGGAACTTATGAAGGGACATCACATGGAACTATACGGATTATAAGAGAGAGAGCTGAAAAAGAGGGAAGTCCGGTAATCTTATATATCTTCCCAGGCCTATGGGTGAAAGGCAGAAGCCAAAAAATACTGAAAGTGAACCACATATTTAATGACTGGTGTGAAACTTAAGGTTTGGGGGTTCTGCAACTTTATTCCAGTGGGAGATGGTACAGTATCAATAGACTGGCTTGCAGCTCAAAGGTAGGCAGATAATCATCTCTGTTGGAGATTGTTTGAAGCAACCAGGAGGGTGTTAAACTAATAATGCATGAGAAAGATGGAAAGGAGGCAAAAGCAATTCAAATTCAGTGTGTCACAAACAAATTGATCTGATATGAAACATGAAGAAAAGGCATTTTTCAGTTGCTTATACACCATTGCTAGGGGTCTGGGTAACAAGAAAAAGGAATTGGAAATTCTTCATTGATTAGAAGAAATTTGATATAATTAGCTTAATTGAAAGCAGATGGGACTATTCACAGGATTGTAAGGATAAAAACACTGGTTATCACCTGTTAAGGAGGAGAGAGTGGGTAAAAGAGGTGACTATGGGGGTGACAATCTATGTTAAAGACACCAATATCTATTTCAGAGTTATTGATAAATCAGAACCACGGGATCTGATTGAATGCATACAGATAAATGTGCTAACTAACAAAGCCCAGGAGAAGGTACTGTTGGGGTTCTGCAATCTCGGGGACCACCAAATAAAACCAGAGAATGAAATGAATTATTCCTTAAGCACATGTCTGTAGTATACAGAATTCAAAATTGTGCTGCAGCTGAGGTTTTCAACTTGAGCTATATCTGCTGGAGATTTCATGCAGCCAGTAGAAAAACATCATTAGAGATTCTAAATATTTGGATTTTTTTTAACATAAAAGGCATTGAACTCAACATGAGGTAACTCAATTTAGAACCTTGTTATGATGGATAAAGATTTAATTAATCACTAGAAAGGAAGCTGGTCACTGTCTGGGGACCAGTAATCATGACCTAATTACATTCAATATGGACAAGCAGAGAATATTCTTAAATATATACTTTGCACTTTGAAATGACTAGTTTCCTAAACCTGAGCTAGATTATGATTAAAATTGATAAGAAAAATTACACAGATAAATGTGAATGAATGTATGCAACAATTAGAAATAAAACAGCAACATATAGGAAAAAGGGGAAAAAATAGCAATCAATACAACTTAGAAGTAATGAAGTCTAGAACATTGATAAAGGTATCTAAATGCATCAGAGAAAATTCCTTGGCTAGCAGGGTTAAGGACAATAAAGAGTTTGTAATGTCTATTGAGAACAAAAAGTAATTCTAGTACGGGGTGGGCAAAATATGGTCCATGGGCCACATCCGATCTGCCCAGCATTTCTATCCAGTCCATCCAGATGATTAGCAGAGTGAGCATACTTACGGATGGCAGCAGCAGCTACAGCATGTGTTCAGCAACCCCTCCCCTGCTCCTTGCCTTGTCCTGCAGCAGAACTGCTCTTAGGACCCTCCTGCTAGCTGTGAGGGGGGAAAGGGACAATGAGGAGGAGAGTGCTGATGTCTGGGTGCCTCTGTAGAACAGGGGTCGGGGAGCGGGAAACACAGGAGATGTGCTCCATCCTGAGGTGACTGAGATGAGTGCTTCTCAAAGAACCAGTGCATTCTTCCTAAGGTTTCTTCAGAAGTCATCTCTTTGCGCGCACGCACGCGCACACACACATACACACACTCACACACAGTGTCTCTCTCACACATATATACACACAGTTTTTGCGTCATACACTGCTTCTCTACCTCACGCATGCACATTTAGTCACTATATATACATTCACTGTTCCCCATATGCTCTCTTAGTCTCTGTGCCACACAAAGTCAGTGTCACCCAGTCTCTCTCCCTCATGTGCTACAGTCACTGTACATACATATGCTTTGCCACACACACTTTCCCAGTCTCTGTGCTACACAGCCACACACAGTCTGTCACAGTTTCATATTTACACACAGAGTTTCTCTCTTTCTCTCTCTCTCTCCCTTCCTCGCCCCCAGTTCTGCTTCAGGATGGAGCAAGGAGTTGGGGAGAGGTAGTTGAACATGTTGTGGCTGCTCCTGGGACTCTGCCCCTTCTGGGATCCCAGAGCCAGCTCCTGGTGACTCCTTAAATTCATGCAGTGCCCCCCCCCACTGCAAAAATTATTGCCCACCCCTAGCAATGGTATATGCCCCATTATTAGAAAGAGATGCTGTAATTGTTAATAATGATGCATAAAAGGCAGAAGAGTTCAATTATTCTTTTATGAGTTTGGAAAGAAGCAGAATGATGTATTGTTCCACATAAGAATGATGAAGTACTTTCCTATCTATTAGTAAATAAAATCTACTAGGGATAAATGTTTTTAATTCATTTGCTCTGGGAAACTTGCATGCAAAGTCGTAAAAAGAGATGGCTGAGGAGATCACTGACCTGCTGACATTAATTTTTTTATAAATCTTGGAAAACAAGGAAAATTCCAGAAGATTGAAATAGTGCTAATGCTGTGGCAATACTCAGAAAGGGTACACAGAATGACCTGGGCAATGATAGATTGATTAGCTGGACATCAGTCTCAGGTAGAATAATGGAAAAGTTTGAGACTGCAGTTAATTAATAAAGAATGGGAATATAATTAATGCCAGCCAATATAATTTTATGGAAAATAGGTCTTGTTAAAAAAACTCTGATTTTATTCTTTGATGAGATTTGGTTTGATTGATAAAGGTATCTGCATAGGTGTAATATACTTAGACTTTTGTAAGTCATTCGGCTTGGCTCTGCATAGGCATTCTGTTTAAAAAATATCACTACAATAACAATAAAGTGCTGTTAAGTGAATTAAGAGCAAACTAACAGATTTCAGAGTAGTCAACAATGGAGAATTATCAGTGAATGGGAGTTTCAACAGAGATTAGCAGTAAGCCAGATACTAATCAATATTTTCATCAGTAATCTCAAAATAAATAGAAAATCACTGCTGATAAGATTTGCAGATGACACAACTATTGGAGGAGTAGTTACTAATGATGAGGATAGAGCAGTTATACAGACTGGGTCAAAATGAATCTGATTTCCAGCAAGTGCAAAGTAACACATCTAGGGACAAGGAAATGGGGAACTATATACTGGAAAGTTGGATTTAGGCAGGCTAGTGGACACACAACTTAACATGAGTGTCTAGTGCGATGGTGTGGCAAAAAGAGCCAATGCAATCTTTGGATGGATAAATTGGATAGTAAGAATAAAAGGGTTATTTTGCCAATATGGAATTTGTGGGATTGATACTAAAATACTCGGTGCAGTTCACATTTTAAAAATGTATTTGAAAAATTGAAGAGGGTGTGGAAAAGAGCCACAAGTATGATTTGGAGGCTGGAGAAAATGCATTGCCCAGAGACACGTAAAGAGCTGAATAAGTTTAGCTCACCAGAAAGAAGATTGAGGGGTGCTTTGATTACATGGTAAGAAAGTACTGGATGCCAAAAGGGTTTTTTTATTGCAGTAGAGAAATGCCTGGAAGCTGAAGTCAGGCAAATTCAAATTAGAAATAATTTGTAGTTTAACAGTGAGGATGATCCACTACTGGAAAACACTAACAAGGGAAGTTGTGGATTCTCCATCTCAAGTCAAGACTGGATGCCTTTTTGGGAGATATTTAAGAGTAGGTTAGATAAATGTCTATCAGGGATGGTCTAGACAGTATTTGGTCCTGCCATGAGGGCAGGGGACTGGATTCGATGACCTCTCAGGGTCCCTTCCAGTCCTAGTATTCTATGCTTCAGTCAAACACAAGTTAATTGGCTCATATAGGGATAGCTGAGTGAAATTTAATGGCCTATGATATACAGGAGGTCAGACTAGGTGAAGTAGTGGCACCTTCTGTCCTTAAACTCTATCTATGAATTAATGACATGGGTACACCATGAGATCCTGATGGGAATCAGGCTAGCCTTTCCTTCTGTTTCACCATTACAATGCCAACAGCAATATTCATTAGTTTCTCAGTTTCACACTCCTTTTTTCACACCGACTGCCCAAGATTGTCTTCTAAAGTTACATGTTTCATCAAGTGGCATAGGCAAAATCCAATACAGAGCCTTTTGGTACTTCTGGAGGTGGCATCAGAAACTACATATTTTTCATCAATTCTTGTCCCCTTATGACCTGCTGTGTAAAGCTGTAACTCAGAAATTAGCATTTAAGGATAATCTTAATTTTAAATACATACATACACACCCCATTCAATAAAGCATTAAAACATTTTTCTTTTTCATTTTTTGAAATGAAACATGTTAACAAGTGTTTTGCTGATTTAGAGCCATTATTTCTGTGCATGTCTGTATATATACGGTAAAAGTGTGTCTACTTGCTGCTCTAACCCATACACAGATATCTTACCAAAGATGAATGATATGGTAATTTCATGTGAAATTTTAAATTGGTGAAATTCTGACATTTTATATGGGGGAGGGGGAGAATGATTAGTATTATTGTATTATTAGTTAAATGTAACATCCAGAAATGCAAAATATTTTAGCAATTTATGACCTGATAAAATGTCATTGAAATTATTATACTGAGGACTTAAAAATCATTTAAGAAAATTTGGAAACTTTTTATGCATTACATTTATTGAAAGCTTCAATCAGCCCCACTGTATGTATTTGTTAAATATAGATAGTCTTCTGACAAACAAAAGATCAGCTGATCGTCGGCACAGCGCACCGGCCATGTTTATTTTAATGAAGCGGGGATTATTTCAATCCCTGCTTCATTGACTATGCTGGGTAAACTAGTTTACATGGCTCCGTCGACGGAGCGATGTAGCCTAGACATACCCTAAGTGAGTGACTCAGTCTGTCTGTTTGTACAAGAATTCCTCCGAAACAGTATGAGCTAGAATCACCACATTTGGTATACAGCTTTCTCTTATCACAACTGAAAGCAAGGTAAGGGTTTGCTAATGCCAGGACAATGGAATGTGCCTGAAATTTGATTGTTTCTCATAAAATGGAAAGCGAGAGTTCTGCTAAGAGGGACAGTTATATTGTACAATGACTACAGTGCCAGAGGGGCCAGAGATGGGGACCAGGACAGCTATAACCCAATTGGGGCTACAGGGGGTAGAGGTAGAGAAAAGGACAGCTATCTACTATATATTTCTGAGAGTTTGTGTGTTTGTCTGCCCCCCAGCTGGGGGACATGCACCTTTCTCCTGGCTGTGCCTACTGCAGTTGCAGTGGCCGTGGACAGACACTTCTCACCTGGCCCCTAGTTGTTGTGGTGAGAAAGGTTGTCCTTTGTCCCTGGGACAGCCTTCATACGGAACCCCTTATCCCAAACCGCACACCAGAGCAATGATTTAAGACCAAAACTCTCACCTAAGATGCCACTGAAAATTGTTATTTTTAATTTTTGAAATCCGATCCAGCTCAGATGATAATAGCACATCCCCTTAACCTTCACAGAAAGCTCACATTCTTAAGTTGAAATCATGCTCTCGGTATCTGTACTTGATGGGTTCTCATGATGTCCAGGCTGCCCATATGTATATCCATCTGTTACACTGGCATGGTTCCCTCCCACAAGTTGTTTGGATCCTTTCACAGGACACATCTGGCAGGCACTGATGAGGAGTTTATACTGGATGTTTACATAATACTAAATGTGCATCTCTTTTGCAGCATTCCCTCCTGTTGTCTCCTTGTGCTAAATCTTAGCTGATAATGCAATGTGGCATAGGAGAGGTTTTACGTACTTCTGCCTAGGTAGCACTGTAAAAACTTACATTGCCATGGACCTGGCAAGAAATCCATTAGTATTTCAGTGACATTTTAAATTATATGTCTAATGAGGTTTTAATTTTGATATATTAAAACTGTTAATAGTGATTTTTAAACATTTGCTATTAATAATTTTGTGCCTGCTCCTATTCTTACTGAATTCAATAAAGTTTTGCCATTGGCTTTAAAGAGAGCAGAAAAGGGACCAGTAGTATCCAGATGTATTGAATATTCATGAAGCTAGATATTTAACTGATGATTTTAAAACCCAAATAAAGTGTACTGACTAATTAGATTGTGTTGATCTTAAATTCAGTACTAAGTTTAGCTAAACATATCTTGAGATTTAATTAATAAGTCAATAAAACAATTATTAACAACACAAATTAATTGGTATTTGACAGTTTTACAGATATAGCTGTACAGTGTATATCTGATTACACTGTTAATTACACCTTTATTAAGATATCTTTAGTGATGAACAACCAGTGTCCTATTAAAATTTAATGAAATAAATAATCAGGTGCCTTTAAGAAAAAAAATTAAATAATGTCATGGTTACTTGAAGAGGTTACTTGAAAAGCTAAGGTATATCTCAAAGCATCACTCAGAAGCATTGTTTTTACTTGTTAGACATTGATAATAGGTGACAGGCTGAACCAGAAAGCAGTTAACTCTCCTCAAGCCACAAGATATACATTTGCTCTGAAAATAGGGATCAATTGGTCAAGTACATTACATGTTTGTCTGCCAGTAAAATTGTCAAATGTGTAAGGCTTAGTGTAAGATACTGTGCCTACCATGAAATAGGTTGATCACCTTTCTTCTAATAGTAGAGAGTCAAATTATTAAAAAATTATCAAAAGAGGCCACAGCAAGTTGTTCATATACTCAGCAATAAAAATTGGAAGTCATGTTTTCAAAATAGTTTAGTTCCCAGTTAAGCACTCAAGAAAGGGGCAGATTTCTGAACATGCTCAGCTTCCAATGTGCTGGCTCTTCAGAACATTTGATCACTGATTTAGGTGCTGAACGGGGAGCTCAGGGTTTTTTTTAATCTGGTCCTGATTGTAGGTGCTGAGCTATGCTGAAAATCCTTGTTAGCGGCCCATGAGAAAAAAGGAATGACACACAGTCACCACAACCACAGCCTTGCAGATGTCTATTAGCAGAATCCTGTCAAATACAAATGTATTTTCCCCAGAATAATATATTTATTGCAGTCATCCCTCTTTTGTCAATGCTTGATACCCAAGAACTCTCCTTCACTGTGTGTTTTTCCATTTGCCAAACTACTGGTCCTCCAATTTTGAATAATTTCATTCCTACAACTATCATTCAAGAATGTAATTTTCAACTCACTATTTCATGGATGGTACAAAAAAAAATAGGGTAGCTACCTGGTAATATACATAACAATGACTTACATGCAGCTGGGTGAATCAGGTATATAGATATCTGCCTGTCACTAGGGCTGCAGTAACTTAGTTGTATAAACTTTCAGAATTCTTGATACATACTTGATATATGTTATAGGCAGTGCAGGGAGCGGGTCACAATATAGATTGCCTGTGACCTTCCATTATAAATCCCTTTTTTTCAGTTACTTATAATTTTACCAAAGTAAAGCTATTCAGGCTTAAATTTTCCATGCTGGGTCTTAGTCTAAAGCTAATATTTTAGGATATTTAAACTAAAATGGTTCATCTATTCCAAGAACGAGGTTACAGTAAAATGTGTTGTTTTGCCTGTTAAAAGAATTCTTACAACCGTTTTGTCAAGAAGCTCTAGCACCTCTATGCTTTGAAATAAGGACTTGAAATTTGGCAAGAGGGTTGACCTAGTTTCAGAGATGTGCTTTTTGCCATCCCCATAAAAATGTATCTGAATTTAGATAGAACTTTCTGCACATGTTCAACAGAAACTGTATTGTCTTGGGAGCAATTCAGTTACTACCTGTGGGATGCAGTTAATGCACAGAAAAAAAAAAGAATAGCGAAAAACAATAAGAAATAATATTGCAAAAAATGGGGTTCCCATTTCTGAGCATCATCCAATTTTAAAACCCCTCATTCCTGGGTGATGAGTCAGCCACCATGTTGGCCCCTCCAGCAGTTTCACATCTTTCCCTCCTCCCCTCAAGCCATCAAGAATCATTTTCTTCTTCCCACCAGCCTGATAAGAAACTGCTCAGCATAAGATGCAGGGTGCCTGAATCACCACTATTGAAGTCATGAATCCCCCAAACCTTATTTTTTCACAAATGAAAGTGTTAACAGTGAGTCAGGAATCACAAATCTCATATGTATCATGGAGAGGTACACCAAAATACCCTAGGTGAATCTGCTTTAATACAAAACCCTCTGCCCCCACTCCTCCATTGACTGATCTGTCTTGCATTCTGTCTGAATGCAAGCAACAGCATCATAGGACCTAACTACATAAGCCACAAGATCAGGGTCTCATGTGATATGTGCCATGAAGTGCCAGCAATGCCCCCCTGCCATGTATATTTGCCAAAATGGACAATCTCTACCATAGCAGATAAATGGACACAAATCAGATATCAGAAATGGTAACACATATAAAACTATAGGGAAACATTTTAACCTGCATGGGCAGTCATTAATGGATTTAAAAGTAGCCATTCTTCTACAAAGGAATTTCACAATCCAACTACAGAGCAAAAGTTCGGAAATGACCTTCATATGCAAAATTGATACTGTTTCCTTTGTCCTGAACAAAGATATGAACTGGATGGCCCATTATAAAACCAGCATCCTTACATTTAACACTTCATTGACATCAAAAGCTACATATGGGACACTTCTCAACCACTCGATTAGCCTCATTAGCATCAGCACTACAATTGACAAGTACTTTCCCCCTCCCTTCTGAGCGTCCCCCTTTTTTTCTTCACTCAAGCTCAGCTGAAGACGTGGGTTTTTGACCATGAAAACTCATGATACTCCCTCTATATATATTTGGTAGTCTCTAAGTTGCCACAGGACTCCTCAGTGTTTATAAAAAACAATTGAGTTGAATCAACTGACTTATACAATGTTAGTGTGATGTAAAGATATGTTGAGTAAAATTAAAATCTTTTATGAAAGCTTGCAGTGTTTTGGACTTGAGGTTAATTTTGTGGTATATACTCAGAATGATGACTCTGTGTATTTGTGTGTGTCTAAAACTGTGGTCAGGGGAGGTTTAGATTGGAACTTAGGAAAAAGTTTCTAACTGTCAGGGTAATTAAGTACTGAAATAAATTGCTTAGGAAGGTTGTGGAATCTCCATCACTGAAGATTTTTAAGAGCAAGCTAGACAAACACCTGACAGGGATAATCTAGATGGTGCTTGGTCCTGCCCTGAGTGCAGGGGCCTGGACTTGATGACCTCTTGAGGTTCCTTCCAGTTCTATTAATCTGAAATAATGTGTACTGCAACACTCAGCTCCACCTCTCAATGAGGTGGGGGGCATCCACTGTGATATTTTGGGGATCACCCAGATAACTAAGGTGTTCTGTCACTGCTTGTCCTGTAATCTTGGATGCCTTAATGCAGAGTCCTGACATCAGTTGCCAGCCCATTGGCACATAGATCTCACACTGGCTTCCACCAGCCTAGTTTCTCCTAGAGGACTGATCCCAACAGCCCTTCTAGTTCCAAATATTCTCAAATGCATCCATCCCAAGTTCTTAACTGCCAGATACTCAGACTTTTCCCTTCTGATCTATAACTCCTTATGATGTGAAATGAGCCCCTACAGACACATGTTTACTTTGGAACAATCACTCCACACAGTTTGCACACCCAACCAGGTTGGGTAAAAATAAATAAAAAGCTTATTTAATATAATAATTCAAAGTTAAAATAGTAAGGAACAGCAAACATATACAAGTCACTTAGGGTATGTCTAGACTGCATCCCTCTGTTAGCAGAGGGATGCAGATTAGGCAG
>JANRFK010006693.1:38486202-38507496 GCA_030068395.1 Apalone spinifera | reverse complement strand
TTGTCTACACTGGCCCTCTTGCGCAAAAGCATTTGCGCAAGAGGGCTTTTTCTCAAGCGGGAGAAGAACACTTCATTGTATTCGTGCAAGAACACTGATGATCATACATTAGATCATCAGTATTCTTGCACAAATTCAAGCGGCCAATGTAGACAGCTGGCAAATTTTTGCACAAAAGCGTCTGCTTTTGTGCAAAAACTTGCCAGTCTTGATGCAGCCTTAGAGAAAATAGCCATAAAGATGCAATCACAGGTTTTACACCTTCAAATTAGATAAACTTCCTTTTCTAGTACAAGTTATTTATTACGCCTAAACAGTTTTCCAGTGCACCCATGCCATACAGGGGGTCCAGCTTTTCACAGGAATCACTGGCCAACAGACTGTGCCGTAGTTTCTGGATTCTCTTAAGTTCAAACCCCTTCCATTTTAATGTTTTTTTCCCCCTTCAGTCTGTCTAGATATTAAAAGTGGGGGAAACTCCCTCCTTTATTTGTTTTCCAATAATGGGCTTCCTTTTTAGCTTCAAGACATTTTAATGTTCTCCCATTCACTTTAATGACCTATCTCTCATCATTTTTCTGTGTTATATAATGCTAGGTGGTAGAAGCTAGCCTTGTCTGCTTAGGCAGGCAGCCTTCCCCTGCTCCCTTTGCCCCTTTCTGACTATCTCCTGTCCTGCTGCAAGGTAGAGCTTAATGTTGCAGCACAAGTTATGAACACAGTTTTAAATACATGAATAACCAGTCTGTGTATATATATCATAATTACCAAGTTCAGAACAATACAAGCCTTCAGAAAAGAACTTACATGACATTTTTATAGCACAGTAACATTATGTATAATCAGTTGGTTCAACTGTTGATTCTTTGAATTTCAAATCCCATGGTCTTCTCTTGAGGTATCTGGACCCTGATTGCCACGACTATATATCCCTGGTTGTCATCTACCACCTTGTACTGAAACCCATACCCATGTGGAGTAAGAGCAAACAGTTACAACCCATATCTGAGATTTTCTTGAACTCCTCTTCTGGCCTTCAGATAATCTCAACCTCATTAATTATTCATTATCAGAAGCAAGCTCCCAACAGACCAAGACATAGCAATTCAAAGTTGTACCAGATCTGCAGAACAATAGATGTCAAACCTGCAGGCATATCTCTACTGCTACAATTCTTTGAACTACCTCAGAACACACCTTTCAAAATCCAGAGGTCATACACGTTTATAACAGCAAGTGGTGTACCTCATTCAGTTCATCAAAGGATCCAACAACAATGATGTGGGTGAAACCAATCACTACACTCTCAAATGAACTCACACAGACAAATGAAAAAAGACAAAAATGCCCTATAACGCCTGATCGTACACTTTTCACAAAATGATCACTCCATAATAGTGAATCTGTCCTTGTCCTCAAAGAAAACTTGCAGAACACCTTCTAAAGATGGGTCTGGGAACTTGAATTCCCTATATACTAGGGATTTCTGCTATACTCTAAAACTATGGATTCAGAGACACTGGTTTTATGGCTGTTACAACAATTTATATCACACCCCACACCACCTGCTAATCCTTAAATCCTCCTTTATTTAAGTGGTCTTCCATGGCATGTGTAAACTCCTTGCAGTTGATAATCTAACTCTCAAATGTCCATTTTACTTTAAATGCTCTTTCACAAAGTGTTTTTACCCCTTATACTTACCAATCTGTCCCAGCTTGTGTTTAGATCACTCTGCTTTCCTTCCTTGCACCTGAAGAATGGCTCTCTGAAGCTTGAAAGCGTGTAGCTTCCACCAAGAGAACTTCATCCAATAAAAGATATTACCTCACCTACTTTGTCTCTCTCATATGCAGGCTGAGTCATCTTTATTTCAAGAACCCAAAAGTGTTAAATTATATGCTCTTCATGTTACTCTCTAACATTAAAACTAAGAATTTAAAAATTCTGTCTACTAAATAAATATTAATGAGCTTTTAATGCATACACTATGTAAGTAAATGCGTATACAGTGCATGCCACTATAACCATAACGTTTACCAATTTCAGCAGTTAAAATTTGTTCTGTTATTTTTTTATATTCCCTGTCCCTAGCACAGAGTAGAGCATATTGCAACTATCACAAAACAGGTAAATTTTACTGCTCATCAACAGGTTAAAAAACAAAAACAACAAAAAAAAACCCTCTATAAAAATTTTAAGATGCTCACTGTTTATGGCCCTAATGCAGCAAGCTCTTTAAGAGTGTGATGACCTTTAAGCTCATGAAAAGTCCCATTCATTTATGTACATTGTTGAATATGTGGTTTTATGTGTGCATGTGTGTGGGTATGTGTACCTCAGTATTATTTTACTTTAGTACTATTCCATTGCTTAGATATTAGAATTAAAATTATGTTTTTGTTGTGGACACACAAGAATTTTTAGGGAAAAAAATAATCTACCAAGCTATTCACTAATTTCAGAGACAAATAAAACTTAAAGAGCTTCTCAGAGAAAAATATCTTGGCAAATGTGATTTTAATTCAATCTTGGAGTCAACCCTCACTGCAAATTTGCTACACTTTTTGATACCACCAGTAGTTCTGCCACACTGCAATTTGATTCTATTTACTTTATTTACACTATGCCTGCCACCATAGTATCTAAGTGCTAATTCATGGCCTTAAAAGATCAATTCTGTCCTTTCTCCTTTTCTGCATATTAGCCATTTTATTTCTCTGTCGATCTTCTACATGTTGGGGTAAGTCACAGCATGGTAGTCCCCCCACTGCCTAAGGGCATGTCAACACTAGAAAATTAACTACATTTGACATAATTCCTGATTTAAGAAAATCGAAATAGCATGTCCTCACTATGGGGAAGCATCAAAATTAGTCAGAATTATTTCAAAATAGTGTGTCCACACTGATTGGAGCCTGTCTCGGACTTAGAGCTCCTGGACTGGTCCTCATCCTGCTGGAGCAGCATGCGGGCAGTTTGGAAGTACTGTGCCATGAGTCTCAGCATGAAGCCCTGAGCCTGGCACTGCTGTGCAGCAGCTCCAGCTCCATGCTTTGAGTGCTGTGGCATCCAAAAGGGCAACCAGAACACACTGAATCCATTTTGTGTCCCACGAGGGGGGAGGCAGTGGGAGCAGCAGAAGTGTGGGCAAAGGATCTGAGGATCTGAGGCAGAGTTGGGGTCAGTCATGGCTCCTGGGATGCTGCTGTCTTGCATGGAGCTGGCAAAGCTGGCCATGTGCAAGAAGCCCTTCTCTTGATGCCTGGAGTGTCAAGCTCCACAGCAGGGGAGCAGAGGCAATTCTAGGTATGGCCAGAGTGGTCAGAAGTGCAACCATGAGAGGCCTCTGGAGACCAATTATTTTGAATTAGCAGCACCAGATCGTCCACACGAATGCTATTTCAAAATAACAATTCTGAAATAAATGTTATTACCCAAGGAAAGCAGGAGTACAGATTTCAAAATAACCAGCCTGTTATTTCAAAATACAGGTTGTCTTCGCTATAAGTCCAAGATATGTTCAAAAAAACCTTGGGCTTATAGCGAAACAAGTTAAAGTGGGGAATTTTTCTCCCATGGCTAACTTCCATTTAAGCAAATTGGGGGGAGTGTTTTGCACGATTGATAGTGGGGAATGGGAGGACTTATAACACATCAGTTCCTACAAATGTCAACAACTTTAGTGTGGAATGGATGTATACCAGGGTGACTTATAATGGGAACACCCTGTAATGGGCTTGATAGTATGGACACTCTGCTATTAATCAGAAATAAGGGGGATTATTTTGAAATAACTCCTTAGTGTAAACCAGGGCTAAGGGACAAGCCAGGGCTTATGATGTCAATTGGTGAAGGACATCAAAACACTGATTTCTAAACAGGCTTTGCACTGGATATTAACTATAGTTTGAGGTTTCATTCTTTAATTTCAAAGACACTTGCATTATGTTACATTGCCTTTTAAAAAAACACTACAGCAAATCTGAGTCCAGATCAACAGACTTCCATTGGTACTAAAAATAGCCTGGGCCCCTCCAGTGACTTCAGAGCCTGAGCTTTGGTCTGAACGTGAACCTGAACCTGAATCCAGCTGCCATGGATTTTAAAACACAGTGTATTTGTATGCAATATGGCCTCAGATTGGATCTCTAAGGGCATGTCTACAGAACAGAGTTATTTCAGAAAAACTGACATAATTCCGAAATAACAAAGAACGCATCTACACTGCAAGCTATTATTTTGAAATAATGGCAAGCTGGAGGACTTCTTAATCTGATTCCTCCTCATTTTACAAGGAGCAAGGGAAGTTAAAGGAAGAGTGTCTTCCTTTGATTTCCTGCTGTGTCTATAGCACCAAAGATATAATTAAGCTATTTCAATTTAAGCCATGCTGCATAGCTTAATTCAAGTTTTGCCCTTCTGTGTAGATGTACTCTCAAAGGCCTCTTAATGTTCCAGGATGAAAACCTGGTTGACAGCTCTGTTCTTCAACCTCAGTGGAACTTTCTGTGATATGGAAAAAGTCTGTCTGTAAAGGTGACTGAGCTTTTTTTGAAGCTAGTCCCAGAGCATGGAACAATCTCTCAGGAACTAAGGACTATCACCAACCTCACCGCCTTTATATTTGAGGGTCAGTTTCTCAACGTGCCTTCTAAGCCTCAATAAATACATAGGAGTATATACTTTAAAGAAAACAAATACACAGCCTACCAAAACAAAACACTGAGTTACATGCACAATTTGTCCCCAGGAAGAGAATGAGGGAAAGAACGAACCACATGTGACTGATGTTAGTCATACTGCTCAATACATTGCCAGGAGGTGCTCAGATACTTGAATGATAGGGATGATGTAAGGAACAGAACAGGAGGCCAGGTAGACAGCAGAAGTATGAGTCCCAGAACAAATTATTCTGATTCCCCTGCCTATAGCCAGCTTACATAAGTACACAGGGAACTGACTGGGCACCAAAATAGGAACTTTAGCACTTCTTTTAGAAATGATTGCCAATGTGTATCTGATTTTTGGCACAGAAGACAGAGGGAAAATATGTCCAGTGAAAGAACAATGGGATTAAGTCATATGAAACCTTCTTAGAAATCAGAGAGAAAAGACATGTTAGTTCATCTAGTTAATGCTCATTTTAGATCACTCTGGAATATTGCATTCTTCTTTAGAAATATTTATGATTTTTGTTTAAATAAAATGTGAAAAAGAAAAGATTTAAGTATGTTATCTCATACCTCAAATTACTCCATGCAGTCACCTTATTTTAATTCATAGATGACCATAATTTGAATTGCTTACTCCTATCAAAGAGTAGCTACTCACGCAAGCAGGCTCACAGCAATCAATGAGTTACTCTTAGGACTAATGGCTCATCAGTATGAGGTAAAGGTTTAAAATTTGACTGTCAGTTTTATAACTCAGAAAGACTTCAGTTTATAATACAGGGGCCTAACTCTCTTTACTCTTAGACTCCACAATTTGCATACCTTTTTCCAATAGTTTTTTGGAAGAGGCTTTTCCAAAATTTGGCCCATCCACACTGGGCCAAATTTCGGAAAAGCCTCCTCTTTCAGAAGAGCCTGTCTTCCTCGGAAGGAGGAAGATACGGCATCCAAAAGAGCGTGTCTGCTCTTCTGCAAAAAAAAAGTGGAAGAGCAGAAGCATTCCCTGGATGTGGTGGAGTTTTTCTGGGATACCTTTAGTATCCCAGCAAACCCCCGTAGCGTAGACATAGCCTAGCACTGAGTTCAATTGAGTTACTCCTGTCTTTTACCACACCAGCATTTCTGAAAGGTGGTTTTAGGTCTATGACAAAAAAGTAACTAGGAAATCTAGTTTGGAAAGTTGAATAGCCCAAAATCAAAAAGGTTTTAGTTAATAACTGACTTTTCAAACAAAACTGAAACTTTCAATTTGGAAATATTTTGTATCAACATTTTGACCAAAATGATACATTTCAACATTCTGGAATGAACATATTTCATTTTATCTTATTTCAACATTAAACTTTGTTGACCTGAGGTACCCCAGCATTGTATGGGAGGAGTTGTTCAGATGACTCCCACTGTGGACTAGGATCCCTGGCTGGATTACATCCCCCATCATGAAACATAGGTGACTCCCATAATGCACTTATTGAAGGTCAAGAAGAGGAGTAACTATGGGACAACTGCCCCAAGACAAAATGTTCTGATTCAGTTAAACAAACTAAAATATTTATATTTGGATCAACACAACCAGAAACAAAATGTTTCATTTCAAATTTTCCTGACAGAAATCAAACATGAAATTTTTATAAAAAAGCTCAGTTTTCAGAGTTTTGATGAAAAATTAAAATTAAACATTTTCAAGCCAGCTTTACTTGGGACTCAACTTCTTTTTCAGATGATGGTGCTCAATACTTTCTGAGAATTAGGTTCCTTTCAGGTACACTAAGTAGGACAACAGAGTCCCAGCACTGCTTCCGTGATGTCAATGGTAAAACTCCCACTGACTACAACAGGAACAATGTTGCGCCCTAGATTTGCCAATAGAAATCCATATGGACAGTCCCTCCTCGGGGAAACAACTTAGTGGGTGTGTTTTCTTAAGTGAGGAGTGCAGAATCAGATACAAGGTGGTCATGCAACTTTAAACCAACAAAGAATGTAGAGGATTGTTTAGCAATAGCATATTGCTGTGAATTTAGTTTTGGCATTAAACTAAGGAGCTGATTCGACTCTGCCATATCAGTATAAATTGGCTGTAACAGCACCGATGTGAAAAATATTATATCAGTGTAAAATGTGTAAGTGAGAGGGAAATCAGAACTTTCAGGCTCAGTTTAGCTCAATTTGAAGTTAATGGAAAAACTCCAATTAACTTTGCAGGTACAGGATCAGGAAGTTTATATATTTTTGGAAACCAGTAAGATATTTCAGTCTCTTAAACATTTGTCATTGAAGGAGAAATCTAATATGTGTTAAAATATATCTTGACAAGTGTGTTACATACTAAAATGATATGAAGCATTGAATAATGATTTACAGTATAAAATATGCTACCACACGTCAAAACACAAAATGCCTGACTTCAATCTTTTCACTGCAGACTACAATATTATATGAAGTTACAAAAATGACATTGTCATGGCCTTTTGAGTTGAGAAATAAAGCTTCCAGACACTTTTCTGAGGTCTAAATGAATGGATTAAATTTTTAACAACTTATTCCATAAACCCATAATATTATATATAACCAAATTTATTCCTTTTGCTCTTCCTGACAATAAAACCTATTTTCCTCGCTATCAAATTGCTTCCTTTGTTCAACAGGCCTGGAATTAAACAGAAAACTGATCAATAGTAATGACACTGGGATTTGTTCCAGGATGGAATCCCTCCATCTACCATTTCTCCATCCAGGAGTCCCTGTCTGTGTTCGTTGTTAAAGAACACTCCTTCTCTCAACACTTACAAAGTAACATGGCCTCACTGAGTCACTTCTCTGGATTCAGGGTTCCTGTGAGCTCTGGTCATGGTAATGTGCCATTACTGCTATGAAATTCTGTTGACAGGACTAAATAACAACCTTTGGCTTGATGGATTTATATTACCAGCACATGGTGCTTTTTTGGCATGTTGGTTTAGTTAAGTTTACTGGATGCTCAAAGCAGAAAATATCCACAAATTGTGCCAATCTGCAGTGAGGAAAATGTCTTTTCTTTACCAAACTCTCTCTTGGTACCACAGCAAACCAGAAAGCCAGCCCTGACAAGCCCCGTTAACTTGAATTGCCACACACTGCTATGGCATTTGTATCATATTCAACAGATGAAGGAATTAGAAGATGTGAACAGAATATTTCCATTCCCAAGCCAGAACACATTTTCCCCTTCACCTGGGTGAAAAGGAGGGTTGTGATAGCCAATAAGGTACCAGAGGGATTTAAACTCAAAGGAGGATGAAAACCTAGAAGTTACCCTTGACTGACATCATTAAATGGCTAGGGGGCTGATGAGCTCTTTGTCCATTTAGACACAGTAGACACTAAGAAAATTAAAGCTCTATCTGAAACATATAAATAAAAGCCACTTCAGAACTAATGCTAAGAATTCATTCTTCACAGCCAGCTGTAACTCATGGTAGCACACCACCAATACCCTGACTCTTAATTTCTATGTCTTGCTAGATTTCATTGTGGCAAAGTAATTCTACTTTAATACAGCATTTCATTGCTTAATTTCTCCTTTTTATAGTCCCCTCCACTCCATCATACAAGCATTGATAATTAACACAATAGAACTTAGCAAAGCCCTCATTTAGGATCTCTTAACAAAGATATAGAAATGAGTTAGAAATGGATGTTCTATACCTAGTGGGCAGTAATGGCTTCCTTTAAGCTATTGGAGTGCACATTGTAATTTCCTTATTTAGGCACTCAGTAGCATAGAATTCTTATTACATTTCATGTGTAGTAACCAGCTTTTAAATCTCTGCTGTAGAATAATCCTGTTCTGCTGTAGAATAAATCACAGAGAGGTCATCTGGTACCTTTCTTTTCTCTATTGTTTTTACACTTTATAGTCATGTAACATGGAGGTAATTACACTTCAGTGCTTCCTACTAGTTGGTTTGGGAATTAGCCCTTTTCCAGCTCCTGCACCAAATTCCTGGTGTCTTGCTCTTTGTTGCTTGCCTGCTCTCCTGGACCTGGGAGTCCTTAGCCTAATCATTTGCCTCAGTCACCCACTACAGTGCCCAATTTAGCCTTTTGGGGCAAGGGCATACTGCAGTCTGATTTGGCTACTCTCATGACTGGCAAATGGGGAGGGGAGGAATGTCAAGGCCTGCCTGCTCTTAAGGGCCTCAAACCAGGGACACTCTAGCCCTCCAGCCTCTAGTGCCCTCCTCCTACTCTCCCCTACTACCTTCTTCCCTAGGCCACTGCCCCCATAGCCCTAGGCCCTTTACTTCAGGGTTCAGTGCTCCAGGGCAAACAGGCCATCTCCTTTCAGCCCCACAGAGAGTCTTCCCCCAAGTTCTACTGAGCAGTCCCTTTTTATATCACCTGCCTTGGCTCTGATTGGCTGCACAAATGAGTGAAATTCAGCCCTGTGCAGAGCAGTATCTCAAAACCTTTGCATCACTCAAGCCCTTTGCTTTCAGCATCTGCACAGGGGTGAATTTCACGCATTTGTGAGGGCAAAATTTGACTCCTAGAAATTGGGTTGGTTTTGTTGTTGGTCCCTGATCCTCCAGGACTAACACAAGAGCTTGCTCAGCTTGCTCTGTCATTGGCCTGGAGGGGACCACAAGTCCTGATGGTGAGATGCTTCAAAGTTCTGTGGAGGTCATTTTTATTTAAATGCCACATTTATTTTCTTGCAACAGTAGTAGCAGGGCATATGCTACCCCACTACAAGGTAGCTTTTCAGTTTTTATAGGTGAAGTCTTGGCCCCATTGAAATCAATAGTAGTTTTGCCATTTACTTCAGCGGAGCAAGGATATCACTTTGTGTCTAATCCTATATGAAAATATTTAATGTGGACATAAACAATTACTAAATAAAAAAATGAATGTTATGGTGACATAATGTGGCTATCATTGGATCTCTAAAATGTCACAAATATAATGCACTTTTCTGTCTTTAGGAAAGGATTGCAGTTTAGTTGGAACTGAGTAATTAACCATTTACAAAAACTGCCAATCATGGACTGGGATAAGAGCAGCTATTTAACCTCTGGCACAGTTCTGATGCCCTCCTTGTCCTTTCTGCCAGTGTTATGTCTGTACTTTTTCTTCTCACTCTGCAGTGGACTGAAGTTCGTTGATATGATTGGCTGGGGTCTTTGCTATGTTTGGAGTTCTGTGAAACTCAGTTCCCACACGCTGTCTTCAGATGGATCCCCTTAGTTTTAATATGTTTTGTCACTTGGTGACCTTAGCAGTTACATGCCTGGCACACTTCACATGAAAATGTCACTGTGTTATATAGTGCTGTAACTTCAAACTTCACTCAGTGGAAGATACATAGGCCTCAATTCAGGAAAGTTCTTAAGCACGTGCTTAATATTCAGCTTTTGCTTAAATCATGTTGCTTTAATCGCTGTCATGGTTAGAAAGCGTTCCTGAATCTGGAATCAGTGATTCTCAAACCTTAGCAACTGAAGGACTCCAACTGTGATTAAAAAAAATGTCAGGGACCACTCCCTGTCCCAACCATTTACTGAGGCCCCATTCCACCCATTCTCCGGGGCACCACCCCGTGCTCACGCCAAACTCCCTCCCTCTGTTGATTTCTCTTTTCTACCCACACTCACTTCCACTGGCTGAGGCAGAGGGTTGGTGTGTAGCAGAGGATGGATGGGGTTCAGGCTTTAGTGTAGGTCCAAGGATGACTTTGGAGTATGGGAGAGGACTCTGGGGTAGGGTGGGGGGTTGCAGTGTGGGAGGGTGAGGGCTCCAATTGGAGGGTAAGGGCACTGGGGCGGAGCCAGGGATGAGAGGTTTCCAAAGTTAGGGCAAGTAGTTGTGGGGATATGGGATGTAGACCCTGGGAGGGAGTTTGGGTACAGAAGGGAACTCTGGGCTATGGCAAATAGTTGGGGTGTAGGAGAAGATTCAGGGTGCTGGGTTCTACCAGCAATTCATGTCTCTTTCAGGAAGTGCCACCAGTCTTAGGTGCAGGGGTGTCCAGAAAGGTTCTGTGAATGGTTCCCACACTTTCAGGCACTGTCCCTGCAGCTCCCATTGGTTGCAGGTTCCCAACAACTGGGGGGCAGCACAAGGAGCTTCTCTGGCTATGCATGTGCTTGGGGGCTGCAGGCAATGTTCCCTCAAAGCTTCCCTCAGCACAGCTTCACAAGTGATTAATCAGCCCAACCTAGTCAGAGGCTTCAGGCTCCCGGAATACAGCTGACTGATGGGGAGGGGCTGATTAATCACCAGTGAAGCTGCGCAGCTTAGAGGGAACACTGGCTGCAGGAAGCTGACGGCCACTTCTGAGGCCTGCGCAGAGTTGGGGTAGGTAGGGAGCCTGACCTTAGCCATAGGAGATGAAAGAGTTGATTAGTTGTACAGGCCCCATTTTGAGAAATGCTGCCTTAGAATATTCAGAAATGTGCAAGCCATGAACTCAGCATGTACACTGAAATATATAGAAATTTCTTATTTCTCTGCTTGTGTGTATGTTGCTATTTAAAGTCTGAAGGATCAAACTCAGACAGGAAGCTGGGACTGGTGGAGCTGGAAGGCTAACCAAAAAGAAGAAAAAAAATAGGCTGCTATTTAAATTGAAATTAAGACATTGCATCTTCATATGCGTCTGCATAGTATTGAGGCCCTGTTTTTCTAAGCACTGCAGTTATGTAATTATCGAATAATAACAACAGTAGTGATAATGTCTCTTCTCATTGTTCCTTTTCTTTTTTATTGTGTTGCTTTGTATAAAAATATGGGCACATCCCTGTTTGAGTACAAAGCATTTGTTTGTCTACATCACGTTAAACACAATAGTTTAGGGCTACACTTTACACTTAAAAAGAGTCATTTTCATTTGATTTTTCTGCCTTAATTATGGTATTGGATCATTAGTTACCACAAATTTGGCTGAGGGGGATTCATAAAATCCTGAAGTTAGGGAAGCACAGTACATGAACAAATAGTTATTATTGAAAATACAAATTATAAAGTCTGTAGCTTTTTGGTTTCCAAAATTAAATTTACAGATTGTCATAGATTATCAGGACAAAGTTTATAGTCCTGGTTGCAGTTGGAGTGTGCAATGGAGGGAGTATTTGTAAATATTTTAATAATAATAAATACATGATAAATAGAAAATGCTTTTCCCAATAAATTATTATTCAGTGCCATTGACTACTTTAGAGATGTGTTTAAATTATTCAGAAATACATTACAGAAGATTTCATAGTAAAGCACTTAGAAAACTGGAATATATACAATTATGTATAGGTGTCATATGTCTGCAGTATTTTGCAATGTTTCAGGAAATAATATATTAGGAAAACTGGAAATTCAATTCAATATTTTATTAATTGGTCAAGTACTTTGATAGGGCCAGATTCTGATTGCCATTGAAGCCGAAGATGTGGTGCTGTAGCCATATTAGTTCGAAAATATTAGAAAGACAAAGTGGGTGAGGTAATATCTGTTAGAAATTGACATCAAGGAACAGATCAATGGCCTATCCAGTCAGATAGGCTGTCTGTAACAACAGTCTATGTTGCATACTTCAAAGAAGGGTATTACCCCACTGTGCAATACAATGCCACAGAAATAGGACAGTAATCTTTTCTCAGCATCTCCAGTGTCTCTGACTTGTTCCCTGCTGTCTTCTCCAATCCTCCTTACATCCTCCTATAAATAGATCCTCCAATCTGTTATTGGGCCAACTTCTGTTAGTGAGAGAAAGAGAGAAGGTTTTGAGCTACATAGAGCTTTTCAGGTCTGGGAAATGTACTTAGAGGCTGTGTCTACATTGGCACATGTCTACACTGGCCGCGAGTATTTGCGCAAGAACACTGACGTTGTAATGTACAAAATCAGTGCTTCTTGCACAAATACTCTGACGCTCCTGCTCAGGGATAAGCCCTCTTGCACAAGAGGCCAGTGTAGACAGGCAACATTAATTTCTTGTGCAAGAAAGCCCAATGGCTAAAATGGCCATCGGAGCTTTCTTGCGCAAGACAGCGTCTACGCTGGCACGGATGCTTTTGCACAAAAGCACATGCCAGTGTAGACGCTCTCTTGCACAAATACTCTTAACGGAAAAACTTTTCCCTTAAAAGTATGTGCGCAAAATCATGCCAGTGTAGATGCAGGCAGAGTGTTTGAAGTGGTCCCTTTCTGGAGTATGTGAGGCACAGTAAATGATTCCTCCGTTTTTCTAAGGTCTTGCTGTAGAGTTGTTCAGCATATTTGGAGTTGTATGCATTGGAATTGTATGCAGTCAGAGGGTTATAGATTAGGGATGTAATAGTGTAGTTGATTAACCAATTAAACGATAAGCAAAAGCCTATAGGTTAATGCTATAGACTACACGCATTCCCCTGTCCCCTTTGCCACTAAATTTTTTAGTAGGCTGGCTAGCAGCCCAGCTCAGTCCTGGCTCATGTTGGCCCCAGGTCACAACCCCTTCCTTCACCCAAATTCCTTCCCAGATCCCACACCTCCTCCATTAATATAATAGAGGAGTGTGGCCCTTGACCATTTACCAAATTCCAGGAGTGGTCTCGCATCGAAATTTATTGCCAATACCTGTTATAAATGGTGGGACCTCCAGAGAGGATAATTTGTTTCTTGTTTTTGCTGAAAAAATAGTTTTCACTGTAAAGTTTGCTTCCTTTTTCTTCATGTCATGGTTTCCTTTTCAGATGGTAAAATTCAGTACTTTCCATTCTTATATGCAGTGTGGTTATAGCCATGTTGGTCTCAAGATATTAGAGAGTCAAGTTGCGTGAGGTAATCACTATTGGACCAACTTATTGTGAGCTTACACAGAGGTTGGAGTCCATTTCCTAAACCTGAAGAAGAGCTCTCCGTAAACTCAAAAGCTTGTCTCTCTCACCAATGGAGGTTGATCTAATAAAAGAGATTGACTTCTATTACAAAAACAAGATGAGTGAGGTAATGGCAGTACTTCTCACACACAACAGTGTAGCTGTGTTTGGAACGGACCAGAATGCTAAGTAATACTTTCGGACTAATTTCAGATATAAGGTTATAAAAAGAGGTTGGTATCAGAACTTCATTACTAAGATCAGTCTGCAGTCTATATTAAAAAAACCCAGATTGGTATCATCTTTCATCAGTTGATGCACAGTAAATATTTCATGGTACAAACAGCTCTAATTTTCATGGAGGGATCTGTGAGTGGGTGAAAATTAATTGTCCACAGGGTCTCAAGCTAGCTATGCGTATTATGTGAGAGAGCATGATAGCTAAGGCAGGGTAGGACAAAATTAAGCCACTCCTGTAGAAATTCAAATGATATATATTTACTTCAGAGCTTGCTTGATTTTTTTTTTCTGGCTCCATCTGAATACAATATTGTGTGACTGTGTCCATATCACACAACAAAATACACTTCAAGTAACTGCACAGAGTTATTTCTGTGAACTGAGCAAGGGTTTTCATTTTATACTATTTAATAAATCATGCTGAATTAGAATATATTCAGCCCTTATCTGCTACAAATGTTCAGATTTCCTTCATGGTTTTTATACCCTATGGACACACAAGACATTCTTATATAGTCAAGATATAATGGAACACCTCTGCTTAAAGAGGAGAGGACACTTTGTGAGGAACAGCATTAGCATTTGTGCTTTGTACCAGTGTAAGAAAACTGGTCATGCTACTGAAAAGCAACAATGGTGGCCCAGGCAACCTGCCCCTTCTTCTACCCTTTCCTCCAATACTAATCAAGAAAGTAAAGGATAAAGATGTATGCTTGCAGCAAAATGGAGCTAATAAACTCTCAGGATATGCCATGGGAGTTAGAAGTAACAACACTGATGATGGGTGGTACCGAACAATCTCCTAAACTTTCAATCTGGAGAAGAAGTTTTAGAATAAAAAAAATGTTAATAGTTTTAAAGCCATTTTAATAGTTTTTCAGTGCAAGGCAATCCGTCTTTGCCTATGTGAACTACAATTCAGCTACTTTGAAAAAAGGTAACAAGTTTGAGCTGAAACAGGAAAATTTTGGGGTTTGCTGGAAATATCTCACCCTAACCCCTCACTGGGAATTCCTCTGCATATTGAAGCTCTTTAGAATACTAGGATTTTGTTGTGAACAATAATGAGGATTCATGTGTTAATGTGCATACAAACTGCATGAATCCTCAGTGAGTAGGTTATTGTTATGTTTGAGTAACACAACTTGCTTTTACATATTTTTTTCAAAAATAAGAACATTTAATGCACCAGAATTGGGGGTGGAGCGGGCAGTGATGGCTTTATTTCAGTTGATTTCTCCAGCTGAAATGATTTTTAAAAAAGAACCAACCTTTAGGCAAGGTTGTGTCACCTGAAGTAATACCTTATTCCACAAGAAGCCACATTCAATGCTGTAGCATCCATTGTAGAATAACATAAGATCAAGTCTGAATTACAGTGATAAAATATAGTCCTTTCTGAAAATAATTGTCCCATCTATGAAGATAAACAGATTTTGGACTTGCTGGAGGCTTTGATAAACCTTATTAGCAGCTGTGCAAAACTCCTGAAGGAGACTTTAGTAAACTCTTTAGAAGCAGCTAGTGGCAAGACAGACATATGTGTTCTAGAGTGAAATGCAATATAAAAGTGATTTACTTTGTGGTGCTTTATTTGGAATAGAAAACTAAATGTTGAGTTCTTCAGATTGCTGCTTCTGTTATCAAAATTATGTTTGGAGATTTAGGAGCTTGTAGATTTTTTTTTTCTGATGGCTACGTAAAACAGCCCTTCCTGGTATGTGTGTTCATAGTACTTGAAAAGTGAGAGGTTGTAAATAGTAAATTTGTGTATGTTATTATATAAAACAGTATTTAAAATACATCACATATCTATTTATCTGCATATATGTTTTTAAAAGTTGTGGCAACACCTATTAAGCAATTCAATAAGCAGTGTTATGTTTCTTTTGCTACCTTGGTAATGGTGCCTGTTATAGCTTTTACTATCTTCAAGACAAGAATGCTCTGATTGTTAAGAAATACCACCTAGGTGAATTTTCCTGCCTAGTTTACTGGGTAAGATACAGATTACCATGATTGCCTTGTATAAACTGAGCTAATAATAGCTTTTATCATTTTCAGATGCAGTTCATGTGAAGTTTTACGCTATAATGTATTGTGGCCTTGATTTTGCCCAAAACAAAACAAAAACACACCACAAGGTTACTGTGGCAGGGTCCAGCAATGCTGATGATAGCAGTGCCTAGTTAGGATTTTTGCTATTTTCCAGCTGTTGCGTTTATGCATGTAATGCCATTCTCATTTATGTTAGCAAGGTTTGGGTTTTTATTATTTTAGACAGGGATATAGTGAAAGGTTCAACTGGAATCCTGAACTCATTGTAAATTATGTTGGTTTTGGGATCATGGTGGGACCATAAATATCAGTCAAGGTCCACTGAAAGGGGAAAACATTAGTGTCATTTTGATAGGGCAGTTGCCCTGCACTGGCCCTTTAAGGGGCTGAGTGAAGAGTAAGGGAAGAAGGAGTGAAGCCCAGGTGAGGCAGCTTGGCTAATGAGGGCCCAGCTGGGGACTACATAAAGAGGAACTCCTGGAGGGAGGAGAAGAGACCTGACTGCTGCTCTGGCTGGAGAACAGTAGGGACTTGACTACCAAGGAAGTAAGAGGCTTCCTGGAGATAGAACTGCTGGGGAGGTTTTGGCCAAGTAAGCCCCAGGCTACAAGCCCTGAAGCTAGTAGGAGCTGTGAGAGGCAGCAGATGGCAGAGCCTCCCCAGCCTAAGTAAGCCCCAGGTTGTAAGGCCTGAAGCCTCAGGGGCTGTGAGAGGTATCCCCCCTCCCCTCCCCAGAAGGAGGCACAGAGAGATGTGAGTGGGTACTGCCTCCAGCTTCCCAGTTGCCCTGTCCTGTTCTCGCCCCCCCCCCCTTTGCCTGAGTGACCCACTGCCAGTCTTCCTCTACCCCTGCCTCCAGCGCAGACTGCAGTCTGTAACTGCCATTCATCACTGGCAAAGGGGCGTGGACCAGCCCTGGGGGCTTACTTGGCCAGAGCTTCCCCACCCCTACCTTTCTTCCCTAGCACACCAGGAAGCTGCCTGCATCCCTGGTAATCAGCTCTCTACTGTTCTCCAGCTAGAGCAGCAGTCAGGTCTCTTCTCCTGCCAAGAGTCCCTTTTTATGTAGTCCCCAGCTGGGCCCTCATTAGCTGAGCTGCCTCAGCTGGGCTTCATTCTGTTCTTCCCTTACTCTTCACACTCAGCCTCTTAAAGGGCCAGTGCAGGGGAAACACCCTGTCAGTCATCCCATCAATGAGGAAAAAGAAAACCGTACAGGCACAAGTCAGTTGAACCTTCATGTACAGTGAATCCTGCAGGTTTTGTGCAGACTTATTACTGTGGTGCAACTTTTCTGAACAGAAGTTAAAATAGAACAATTACTGTAGACTTAAAAGTAGCTCAGACAGACATTTTTCCAAGGTGATTGACTGTGATGATTTATAGATTGGTTGAAATGCATTACATAGCAGTACATTATAAATAATGGAAGTCTTTGATGTAAGGAGTGCAATTATAAGTCATTTTGCAATACTAATTACAAAATATCTGGAAAACAATTTATCTAAATTCTTGGATCTTACTTCATTGGGCAATGAAATAGGTAAGACTGGTGGTTATCAACATATGGCTACAGGCTCTTGTGACCCAACCAGCAGATAGCTGACATGTGACATGCTCAGGGTCATATAGGTATTTTATATATATATATATATATATATTCGGTGGATGAGGCCTACATAACACAGAGAGAGATGCATATGCAGCCCCCACTAGTAAATTGGTTGAGAGCCACTGGATACCACTTTGCTAGAGGAAGGAAGATGGCAGAATGAAAAAAATATTAAAATGAGAACTAAATTGCATAGAAGAAAGCACTGCCTCCCGTAACACTACTAAACTAAGGAGAGCACACAACTCAGAAATGCATTTGTTAGCCTTGAAACCAACAATTAGACATGAAGAGCAACTCTGTGTGTGTCCTCTGTAGTCTATAGTAAGATACGAGTGATGATCCTATTGGAACCTAGCAACTATCCTGAGTTTTAAACAATATTGGAAGTGATTTTCCCTTCCAAAATCTATTTTGCAGTCAACTTGCCCTGTCTCTCAACATTTCATGTTCTTTATATAAAGTTAAGGGATTATTTTTATCTCTAGCTCTGGTATTAATAGTAGGTCAATGGCTATTTCCATCTGCCTCTCCTTCAATGTGTCAATGCTGATTAAACACATCTGCAGCATTATACAATATCACTGCTGTTCCATTCAGACTATTATGCATCATTGCAACATTTGACTTTAAAATATTCTGGGCTTACACTGTTCTGAAAGTGAGAAATTAACATCAATAAGGGAACGTTCATAGATTGTTTTCAACACCTATGTCAGGCAGTGAGGAGGGAGATATACCTTTGTTGCCATAGAGGGATACCTTCTCTGTGAGCTACAGAATGTGTTGTGTAGACCAACCTTCAGAAGTCTATTCCTTCTACTCTTGTGAGCAGGGAATAGGTGGTCTGGACTGAGGAATGAGTATAACCCTGATACCACCCCTACTACAACATGCTAGACCACACAACTGAGCCAGGACAGACTCCATATTCTGATATAGAGCAATAATAATTTAATTACCTCCTGGAGCAGGGATGGAAATTGTGCACTGTCCTTTACTATGGACTATGGATTAAGATGAAATTATCAGTCTGCTTCTACCATTACTAGCTTGAAGGTGTCATTTTTGTGAAGTCTAACACAGCTATTCTGAGAGAGTGCATAATATAGAAAATTAGTGTAATGTGGATGTGGTTTTCTTCAGAATAATGAATTTTGTTGTTATTGGTCCATTTTTAAAACACTCTTTTTTTTAGATCAGAAATATGTGATTGAGATATGAAGATGCTTTATAGAACACAATTACACCCCTGAAAAGGTGAAAATCTGCATACCTTGTTTTTATAGCCCTTGATGACTTCCCTGTGAAATCTCAACCACAGACAGTCTTGCTAAACTTAAATAATGCAGTACTTTTATTAATGTTACGTTTGGCACAGTACATAATAAATATTTCCTGGCAGTACTAGCTACTGAACATAAAGGTAGTCAATTGCTTTTTAACTTGCTAATAGCTTTTTGGAATTGAAGAGAACAATCCCATTTGCTGGCAATTTGGAAAGAGCTATGTCTTTATATATTGTTATAGATGTAGGGCCAGATTCTAAACAGACTAAGATGCTGTGCAGACTCCTGGCAGCCTACCCATACTCTGGTTCCCTCTGCCACATATTTGTACCTCTCTTTCCGTATGGTAGAGTAGGTTTTGGTTGTCCATTGTTCATTGATCATTCAAATCTCACATTTTTAGTCACTTGCTTTTTAAAGTAAATAATGTACATTTGGTTCTTTATGCTCAGGAGATTAAATACAAACTTCATAATTACTTGAAGAAAGTATCAGAAGTTTTTAAAGGGTAAATGAGTATCAAGTTTGAAGATCTTTTCCCTCTCTTGAGATGTATATTGTATTTTTAGCTCTGGGAGGAAAGTAAGAAGGAAGTTCAAATCTGACCTTTACTCTTGAACAATCAGACCTAAATATAGACAGGATTTCATACAAGAACCTTGGGTGTTGATTTATCTTTTCTAATGTTTGAAGTAGGTAGATGGTAAAAGGTTTCAGTTAGTGAGGATTCTGCCCTTACAATTAGTGGCACAAAATGTTGCTCTATTTAAGGACAATCCTTTTCTATCTCATACTCTGCACATCTGCTTGTTTTGGGGAGAAGACATCATTCAGAGAATTCTCTCCCTAGTGCTTATTCTCTTGAGCTTAATATCTATGTACAAATAGGAATGTTAACTATTGGGTAATTGAACAGTTGAGTGACCGTGTGAATTCTTAGTGGTTACTTGAATATTCTATCGTTCATGGGGCAAGGCTAGCAGCCAGTGTAATCTGGCCCTACTCCTGGGCAGCCCCCTTCTGTCCTGCACTGCTGCCTCTGTATCAGAGGCAGTAGCAGGGGTGCCAGTAGGGAGACAGTCCACAGGGATAGCCTGTTTAAAAACCAGGTGGCACTGCAGAGTTGGTGCGGGGGAAACCGGCTTTTAAAGTGACTCCCCCCAGTACCAGCTCCTGCTTCCAGAGGCAGCGGGGATGGGGAATGTGAGTAGTCAAGAAGATTAACCGATAAGCCTAACTTTATCGGTTAATCATATATTCAACCACTTGTTTACATCGCTAGAACTAAACAAAAACTAAACAATGTATTTCTAAGTTACATTTCTGCACAACCATATTACTGAAACTGAGCCCTTTAAAAATTGCATGTTGTACGTCTGTTGCAGATTAGTAGTTTCTGCTTCCTTTTCCCCTCCCCCATATACAGACAGGAAATGCTTACAAAAGATCTTACATAAAGGTTCTGAGAAGGTACAAACATGCCTATCGCTTTCAGATCTGTAGTGGTAGTAATTTTAACACAGACAGATATCTCATTAATCATCTAAAACATTCAGACCACTTTCCTTTTTTTTACACTTAATACACTATAAACAACAGTGATCACATGCCTCCAGGGTTGATTTGAACTCTGTGCTAACACAAGTTGTTCTAAATCTGCTCTATGTACATAACTGTGAGGCACATTACAAGAAATAGCAGCTAAGCCATGGCATTTTTCAGGAAGACTCATCCTGTCTACAGCAGCAGTTCTCATACTGAGGGTCAGGACTCTAAAGTGGGCTGATGCTCTGTTTTAATGGAGATTCCAGAGCTGGCTTAGACTTGCTGGGGTCTGGGACTGAAGCCAAAGTCCAAGCCCCACCTTCCAGAGCTAAAGGCTTCTCCTCTGGGTAGCAGGGTTCAGGTGATAGACCCCCTACCCTGGCTTAAGCCCATGAGCTTTGGCTTTGCCCCTCTACGTGGGACAATGGGGCTCACATGCCTCAGGCTCCAGTTCCCCATCCTGAGTTCATATAGTAATTTTTGTTTTCAGAAGAGGGTTGCTGGACAATGAAATTTGAGAATCCCTGGTCTACAGTAAAGGCTTTTATCAAGATATAGAGTTCTTATTTGTCATTTTTCTAAATGTAGTAGTGCTGGACCAATATTAAAATAATCTTTTTAACAATGTATTTGGGAAAAAATATTGTTGAAATCCATCAAGGAAATGGTCTGTCAACTATTATTTGGCCTGCGTCCCCACCAACATGTTATACTGCAATATAATCAGCTTTGGCAAGAGTGCAGAAAGGAGCAAGACAAGGAAACAGGATGACCAGGAGGTTTGTAGTAGAAGTGAGCCTAAATTGGAGCCTTGAATTAGCTCTGTTCCCTTCCAACAAACCTGGAGATGTCCAGATTGTGAACCTGGTTCCAGTGTAACAGCTTGCCCCTAAATCTGCACTGGATGAAACCAAAACCACAGATCTCAATACCTCTAACCTTTGGAAAGTTTCAAATCGAAATCCAAGTTTGAATTTTGCAATGTGGACTCAGCACTCAGCAATAAAATAATATTTACTATACACTTGTTTAAATGGGGG
>JANRFK010006693.1:38458978-38478462 GCA_030068395.1 Apalone spinifera | reverse complement strand
AGGTAACAAAATATACTCATGGAGGAATTACACCATTGGCTAGAACTTAGTTAACAAGAAAAGCCATGCATCTCTTAAGCAGTGCCAGATATCAGATCCCATACCCAATCCTTAAAACAATAAAGTCTAACAAAACTACCTAAACTTTACCCTACTTACAGAAAGTGAAGAATTGTTTCTTGGAGAGAGAGAGACATGCTTGTCCCTCCCTGTAGCTACAGAGGACTCACTCAGAGAGACCAAAGGAGAAAGGAAAAAACCCAAATTCCTTTGTCTCAGTTTGAAAGTCCCACCTACATTCCTACTGGTCACTCCACCTGGCTAGGTGTAGTTAACCCCTTAATTTCCAGGCTGCTGGCTAACCCTCATAATCATAACAAATGTCATCTTCCCATCTTCTTGGAGGCCAACCAGGTGGTCTTTTCTGTTCTTGCGCATATCACTCAGCAATAATTGTGGTCCACCTATTGTCCGTGAGCCGTGCTGTGTGGCCTGCCCATCGCATTTAGTTATGTCTGCTTTCCACGATAATATCTTTCACACCACTGCGTTCTCTGATCATTTCATTTGGAATACGATCCAGAAGGGAAATTCCCAACATAGCTTGCTCCATTGCCCTTTCAGCTACCAATAGTCGCTGCTCTTCTCTCTTCGTCAGTGCCCACGTTTCGCTGCCATACAACATGGCTGGCAGCACTGTTGAATTGAAGATATTTGTACATGTAGTCTTATCGATTTTTCCTTTGAGGACGTCCCTGATGGAATTGAATGAACACCATCCTGCCCGAATCCTTCGCAAGAGTTCTCCATTCAGGTCTTGGCGCATATTAGCTTCTTAGCCTAAATATATGTACTGTTCTTCTTCTTCGATTTCTTCTCCTGTTATCGTTATTCAGGATTTTCGTAAGACGTCTGATCGCATGTATTTCATTTTGCAGCGGTTCATTTTCAGACTGAACTGACTGTTTTTCTTGTCAAGTCTTCGTAGCATGCTCTGCAATTGGTTGGTGCTTTAGGCAATTAATACAATGTCGTCCGAGAATCTGAGATGAGATAATTGTTCTCCATTCATATGGACACTCCTCCAATTGATCTTGTTCATATTTGCCATCTGTAATGCCTTCTTTTCCACCACTTCGTCGAAAATCAACTTCGCGCTAAGCAAGCAATGGTCACTGCCGATAATGAAAGGCTGCACCACAGAGATGTCTTGAATGATGCACCTTTTATTGACTAAAATATAGTAGATTTCATTCTTGCTCTTCGTGTTTGGTGCGATCCACGTCCACCTTCTTGTTATCTTCTTTTTATACCAGGTGTTTGCCACATACAATTCTTTCATTTTTGCCATTGGTACTAACCTTTCTCCTCTTTCATTCCTTTCACCACTGCCGTATCTCCCGATGAACTTTTCTGCAAAATCCTACCTGCAAAATCCTATCTCAACACCTCATCGTGGTGCAGTGGCGACCCTGGCCATCTGACAGCTATAGTAGCGGGGTGTATGCCCTGATAGGTCTAACCATGCTACAAAGGTGTTGGACTATCCAATCCAGGGAGGGGGTTGCTCTCTCAATTTTTCCCTCGCCTTAGAGGTTGGAGGCTAGCTAAGTTTGAGGAGGTACGCACGCCTGCCCACCTAGCCAGTGGGACGGCTTGAAGTCAATGGCTAAAACAACACGAGTAAATGTTAACTAATATCTCCATGAAACTCTACAAGAAATCAGGTGAAAGGTTATAATATCTATGAGAAACTCAGAACTATATACAGGGCTTAAACCAAATAGGAATGCGGGGAGTGCTGTGTCCCCATTAAAACTTAGGAAGGGTGAGTAAGGTTTTGCTCAGAACTTTTCCCAGAGGTAGAGCCCCATAGATGCTCTCTTCTCTCATCCATGGGTACCTCCTCATTCTTTGGCCTATCTGTAGCACACAGGGCCTTAGGTAATTCTAGAGATCAAGAGCCTGTACCTACTTATCTGTGCCTGGGGCATTAACTGGAGGAAGAGTGAAAAGTGGCTCTCAACAACATGGCCACTCCAAGACAGGTTGGCAGAGAACCTTTCTACTGACGGGGAATGTCACAATACAGGATGCTTTAGCTATGCCACTTCCCATCTCCAGCCATATGTTGGCATACCACCTATCCTGTCTACACAGTACTTGGGGATTTATCTTGTACAAGGGGAATTCCCAAATATCCCTTCAGCTTTCCCATGATCGGAGCTTTAGAACCCCTTTGTGTTGCGACAAAAGCGCAAGAGTGACTTAACCTGGGCTGAGGATCTGGCCCCAAGTGTTCATGACAAAATATTGTGCTACCATATGTTCAAGACAAAATATGGGAGTACATAATGTTGCAAAATACATTGTTTGCTTTGGAACAGATGCAGTGGGAAATTGGATTTGGCAGAATGATGGGTTGTGGAGTATGAGTTGATGTACATTTTAAACAAGACAGTTCTTGGAAAGAGAGCTGGCAGACTTGCTACAGTACCTCAGACGGAAGACACCCCAGTGCCAGAAATTCAGTTTTGTCAATTCTCTGGTGTAACTCCAGGAAGTGTGTTTGAGGTGTTGCAAAATTAGATACATCAGAAAGAAAGCAAGATTACAAATCAAGTATGTTTCATATCTATGTATACTAACCCAAAGGTGGTTTGGGGATACTATACACAGGGGTATTGCAAGTCCATAGGTAGGTCCAGATGGTGCCCAGCTCTCCCCAGAGTGTGGAGGGAAGAGGGAAGGAGCCTTCAACCTGTGTAAGGGCCAGATACAGTAGCGTTCTCTGGAGTACGGGGCTGGTCTTTCCTAAAATCCCTCCCTTAGCAGGGCTCCTGGAACAATGTGAGAGTGTGGGTGCTGAGAGCCATTGAACCAAACTAAAAACCACTTCAAGCCAGAGGGTGCAGCAGCATCCCCAGCACCTATGTCCCCTGGTCTTAAGGGATTAGGGAGAAGTGAGCAGGAGGGACGGGAAGGCATAAGTCTATTGCCTTGTCTCTCGTCACATCTCTAATGGAACTGGTTGGACATTCTTGGAGGAACAGGCTGCAGAATGGATGGTATAGTCAGTACACTTCCTCTGGAGCCTTGAGGGTTTGAATTTGGGATCGTGCCCTAGGATGTATGCTACCTTCCAGAGCTCCCCGCAAGGAGCACTATTTGTCCTGTCCTCAACACATTTATGTACCTGTTTGGCACAACTTAGCTCTTATTTTGTTGTTCATAGGTACTTCTGCCTTCTCTCACTTCCCTTGGCTTGGTTAATCTGTTTTCACATATTGATGGTTCTTGTGTCGATTTCTCTTCCGTGTCATACCACAGAAGCCAGTGGAATTACATCAGCAAATAATGTGATGCTTTCTGTCTTTCCAAACTCCTTACACACACTAAATGCAACAGACTGAAGCTCTTTGCTGACATGGTAAATTCTAATATGCTTGGTTCACCACATTTGAACAGTGAGAATTTTTGCACTATCAAGTAAAATCTTTAAAAGATGCTGTATTTTGCTCGTCAGCTCCAGAAGGGATTAAAAATTATAGCACTGCTAACTTCAGTTGTGGTGAGGAAAGACACAAAACAAAGTCTGGGCTCTATTGTATAATAGCAACCTTTCCCAGTAAAGAAGAGAATGAGAAAGATTACTCAAACTTGTCAGCTACACACTTCTACAATAGACTCTGAATAGTATTGGTAATTATGCCTAGAAGCCTGATGCAAATGACAAGGGATTCAAATATTGTTACAATACTTTGTCAGCTAAAAAGCCAACACTGTGAACATGAACATTTTTAAATAAGCTTCAGAGGGGTTGCCGAGTTAGTCTGTAACAGGAAAAAAACCCAAACATAGTCTAGTAGCGCTTTAAAGACTAACAAAACATGTAGATGGTGGTATGAGCTTTCATGGGCAAAACCTACTTCTTCAGATGACTGGAGTATAATAAATCCAGATCCAAGAATAAATAAGAGGAGGAAAAGGTGAGGGGGGCCGGGGGAGAGAGAAGAAAAAGAGAGAAAGTGAGCAAATAGTTACAAGATAGTGTTAAGAACCATTAGCACCTCCATTGTTTGGTTGGTTGTTTAAGTCATTAAAAGGTGGAAGATAGAGTCCCAGCCATCCTCTATCCCTGTTCAGACCATTAGCATAAGAATTAAACTTGTGAATGAAGTTAAGTTGCAATCCTTCTCTGTGTATTTGTCTTTTGGAATTGGTCTGAAACAGAACAGTGACTTCAGGATCTATTAATGACTTTAATCTCTTTAATGAGGGAGATTAAAGTGTTCTTCAACAGGTTTTTGTGTGTTGCCTTTCCGGATATCTGATTTGTGTCCATTAATTCTTTGCCGTAGAGATTGTCCAGTTTGGCCAATATACATGGCAGTGGGGCATTGCTGGCATTTGATGGCATAGATCACATTAGTGGATGTGCAGTTAAATGAGCCTTTGATTTGGTGGCGGATGTCATTGGGTCCAGTCATGAAATCACTGGTGTAGATGTGTGTGCAGAGTTGGCACCGGGCCTGATTGATTATGATGGAGGTGTGTTGTGTGGTTACTGGAAATAATTTGTTTGAGGCTAGGGGGTTGTCTGTAAGCAAGAATTGGCCTTTCCCCCAAGGCCTCTGAGAGTGAGGGGTCATTTTCTAGAATAGATTGTTGATAATGCGTTGGAGAGGTTTAAGTTGTAGATTGTAGGTGATAAGTGGAATTCTGTTGTTTTCTCTTCTGGGACTGTCTTGAAGTAGTTCATGTCTGGGTACTTTTTGACTCTATTGATCTGTTTTTTCACTTCACCAGGCAGGTATTTCAGTTTTAAGAATGCTATATATAGATCCTGTAGGTATTTGTCTCTGTCGGTGGGACTGGGGCAAATATGGTTGTAACTTAAGGCTTGGCAATATACAATAGTGAAAAAACAGATCAGCAGAACAAACAATTTCTTGCTTTGTACAGGGTTTTCATTTCTAAGACCAGGCCTACATTCATAGGGAACGTCAAGCAAGATACACAACTCTAGCTACGTTAATGATGTAGCTGGAGATGACACTCATTTACCGGCAGCCAGAGGAGGTGCCCTCTGAATTCTGAAAGAAAATGTTTCAAACTGAAAAATCAAAATGGGTTTATTATTGCAAATGTCGAAATAAACTTTTTTTGAGATTTTTGTTTTTTAAATGAACAGTTTAGTAAAATTGACATGATTTACCAAAATGTTTCACCGTCACATATCCGTATTTTTTAGTTTCAAAATGTTCGGGACAAAAAAAAAATCATCCAATTCTATTCATACAAGCTTTGTTTATAGCCTTGTCTTGATAGGTAAAATTGACTGTGCTTTTCAATCATGTTAGCTCAAGTCAGTTAGTATAGAAAAGCCTTTTCAAGATGCAGGCTAGCACAACTGAAGCTGTGATAGATGGCTGTGTTTTAGTGAAGGGAAGATCTCTAGCTTGTGTGTATATTTCCATAATATAATCCTTTTCCTTCTTAAATACTCTGAGCAATGAAATAGACATTTAAATGATCTCTATTGGCAGCTGTGTCACTGAAACAAATGAGAATGGTTCACATCTCAAGCTACTGTTTCATGCTTTCTGCAGATTCAGGGAGATATTACTGTGTGTCAGTCAGAACTGTAGAACTAAAAGTAATCTCAGGAGGTTATCTAGTTCAGTCCCCTGCACTCATGTCAGGAGTATTAGCTAGATCCTCCCTGACAGTTGTTTGTCTAACCTGCTCTTAAAAATCTCCAATGGTGGAGATCCATAACATCCCTAGGCAATTTGTTCCAGTGCTTAACCACCTCTGTCAGGAAGTTTTTCTGATGCTCCACCTAAACCTCCCTTGCTACAATATTGCTTCTTCTCTTAACCTCAGAGGTGAAGGAGAATAATTTTTCTCTCTCGTTCTTGTAACAAACTTTCATGTATTTGTTATCATGTCCCCCTTCAATCTTCTCTTCTTCAACCCAGTTTTTTCATTTAAACATTTTTGTTGCTATTCTCTGGGCTTTCTCTAATTTGTCCACATTTTTCTTGATATGTGGCACAGCTGGATACAATATTCCAGCCAGGCCTTCTGAGAGCTGAGTAGAGTGTAAGGATCACTTTTCATGTCTTACATATAGCATTCTTGTTCATACATCCCAGAATGTGTCCTTTTTTCCAAGAGTATTACTCATATTTGGCTTGTGAGCCACTATAATCCCCAAATGCCTTTCTGGAGTGCTTGTTCCTTGGCAGCTTGGTATCATCCACAAACTTTATAAGCATACTCTCTATACCAGTGTCTAAATCATAGATGAAGTTATTGAACAGAAGTCATATCAGATCATGTTTCAAGAATTTTTTAGAACTCCAACAGCTAAATATTGTATTTATTTGCTACCACATTTACCTGGTGTTGCTTGGGTCCTTAAGGAAAAGCTCAGGGCAGGGGGTTGGGTGTGATGTTCACACCTGAGATTCATGCCAGGGCTGCTTGGTTTTCCTCTTCCTGTCCCTGTTAGGGAGCCAGAGCAAAGCGCACAGCTCATCTTCCCCCTGCACTCCTCAGCCAGAGTGAGGAATAAAGCAAACTGCACTTTCCCTTGGCTCCCTGATGAAGGGGAACAGCCAGCAATCTGGGTGGGAGAGCTCGGCTAGTCTCAGAGGGAGGGGGGCATGCCCCAGCCAGCCCTTCTCCTGCCTGGTGATTCTGTCTCTTTTCTGTATGGTTTTTGAGAAGCAACCCCCAATCCAGGCATATCCCATTTTCCTGGCACAACCAAACACTTACTTTGCTTTAAGTTATGATAAGAGGAACCTGTATACTGAATTGGTGGTCCTAGTTCTGATCTTTAGGAGTTCTTGAATGGACAGACTGGCAAACTCTCTCATTACAGAGTAGATTTATTTATTTAAAAAAGATAGATGAAACTTTGGAGACAACTAGGATTTTTATTATCCCTCTCTCCTCTGGCTTTACCAGAAAGTCTTTCATACCCGACACTTTGGGAGTGCTGTTCTAGAGAATAATGTTATAAGAATTTCCACTCACAGACAATATAACTACAGTACTTGAATTGGTCCAGTCAACTTAGGGGGTTACAGTATAGTCTCATGTCAAGAAATCCTACATGCCTTCTTGGATGTCTAAAAGTTGCTGAATTTCATGATTCTAGAGATGGAGTCACTCCTGCTTGTATTATCTAGCACTCAGTCAGAGCTCAGCTGTAGTTAGCCTCATGTTAGGAGCTATATGCACAAGTATATTATTTATATAAACATACATAAAAGGTTTAGAAGGCACATGGAGATACCTTGCTTCTTTTTATTCAGCCAAGTATACACAGATTATTATTGTACCTAACTTCTTCAGACTCTCATAGCATTGCATGATTAAATAAAAAGGTCAAAATTGGCCTAAATCATGGTGACAGTAAGGACTGGCTGTTAGCTCTGTACCACTTGAACCGGCTGGTTAAGTCCTAAGTTAAATAACACTACTCATTAATATTGCACCAAGTTTCTACTTTATTAAAGCAAGAATGGGAATCCAAGCAAAAAGGCAAGACATATATTTCATTCTATGCACAGATAAATGGGTTGGCCATGTGTAGTAGTGCTGAATGTTACACAGTGAACATCCTTCTAACTTAGTGCACATAATAAAATAATGAGCCCCACAGGACAAGTCATTGAGCTACCCCTGACTGTCAGAAACAGGATATGTCTATATGCAAAACACAGGAGTGGGATTCTAGAAATCAGTGATGCTTCCTGGATATGCCAGAATTCCTGAGTCTGATTCTCTACTGCCATCCACCATGCAAAATCATTTAAACCTATGCAAAGCAGGCATCAAATGCTGTTCTATGTGTAATTATTTACAGAAATAGAGTCCTGTCCTGGAAATGTTTGCTATCTAACATAATGATTTATACCATCTCATTGATTTCTACAGTGAGTAGTAGGTATTTGCAGGATTGAGCCCTGGTATTGCATATCACTCCTTGGATATACATTAGTAATTATATAATATAGACGAGACCACCACTAATAAAAGTTGATTGTTTAAAATTGCAGCTTGTTCTGCTTGTTTGGCACAGTGCAGCTTCTCACAAACCTTTTAGCCTGAGCCTCACTGCTTTATAATGTACAAGCAAATCTTTCAACAAAAATTGATTTACAGTTTTGTAGCAGAGATATGATCTTGTTCATGTATGACACCCTCTTGTACTGCATCTTATTTCCTGAGAATAGACCCATTTTTATTTTGTGGCTGAGCTATTTGATTAAAACAAAAATATACTAAAAATCTTGAAGAATGAATTTATTTTTTCCTCCTGCCTTTGTTTGCCATTGCAAATGGGATCCAGACTAATTTCTCTTTCAGGAAATATAGGTTGCTGTTCTATTTCTGCAAAGTGAGAACATTCTGTTCCATATATGCTACCACTTACTTTGGAAACTGACGAAAAGACCTAAATTAGCCTCATACAATTAGCTGTCATTCCTAAGCACAGTTATTCTGGATAGAGTACTCTGCTCTTTACAAGATTTTTGTACTACTGATCATAGAGATGAGCTGTGTAGTCATGTGATACATCATAAAGGGAGGTTGAATGATCATAGTAAATCCAGCATAATTTCATTCCCTAATATTTCAGCATCTATCTATCTGTTACCTAGCTCTTGGGGGATGTTGAACACCTGCTACTCACAGCAATTTCAATGAAAATTCCATGTGCTGACCATCAATTAAAATTGTCCCTATTGCAGTGAGAGGAAGAGTAAGTAGCATGTTTACCACATGATAAAGTCCAAATGATTAGAAGTGATAGTTTAATTCAAAGTGATTTTTTGGTTGGGAAATTTAACTTTGGATCTACACATCTGATTATTAAGTCATGAAATAATTCACATAATGGTGTACTTATGTAACCAACTAGTCAATATGGTATGATTTCTTTTGTGTCTGAATTTCAAAGACTGTAGGTTTCTTAGCCCTGGTCTACACGAGGGAGTTATTTTCAAAATAACTACCCTTATTTTGAAATAACAAGCAGAGGGTCCACACTACCAAGACCATTATTTCAAAATAAGGTTATTTCAAAATAATAGCTCCTGCTTTCCATGAGGAATAGTGCTTATTTTGAAAGTTATTTCAAAATAGTGTTAGTGTGGATGCTCCACTGATGCTATTTCAAAATAACTACTCCGAAATCATTCAAAGTAATTACTCCCCAGTGCTTCCTTCTAAGTTAAGGTAGCACATCCACATTAAAGGGAGCCTGCATTGGTCTAATTTTGAGGCTTTCCTAGCGTGAACACGCTATTTTGAAATAGTTATTTCAGAATAAATTATTTTGAAATCATTTCCTAGTGTAGACATGCCCTTAAGGTTCTCACCTTGGGTGTCTGACTCTTTAGCTCTACTAGTGCACAGTTCATTCTCTGGTTTGCTTTTTAAGATGACAGATGCTACATTTAGAAATTCAAAGATCTTGCAAAGAAAAGTCATAAATGTATTTAGTATTTTAAAAATTTTTGGTGTAGAAACCAGTTGCAACCACTGTCATTGCATATGGAGAAAAGAGGTATGGAGTAGTATGTTAACTTGATAAGAGCATTTTTCTCCATTTCTCTTCCTACTATAGGGTCCCTTCTCAGTAAAGTGACAGAATTTCACCCTGAAACATAACATATATGTGTAATCACTGTGTACCAGTTTTTATAATAAAACTTCTTTTTCAAATCATCATTACATTGTGTGGAAGACAGAAGCAAATGCACCCAAGGCTGCAATCCTGCAGGGTTGAATGTACAGAATACCAAAAGAGTTCATAGGGTCAAACACAAGTGCTTCAATTTAAAACAAAACTCGCACAAGGTGTTGCCAGGATTTAACAAGCAGTAATTTCTCTCTCACAATGAAAGGAATTACATCAGTACAAGACTTAAGATATGTCTACACTAGCACTTATGTCAGAAAAACTTTTATCAAACAGGGGCATGAAAAACACACTCTTGAGTGACATAAGCTTTGTTGGCATAAGGCCCGTGTGCACAACACTCTGTCAGTAGGAGACATTCTCCCACTGCTTCATGTTGAAATATTTTTATTATGTCAATGGGAGAGTGCTCTCTCATTGGCACAATGCAGCTATTGGAGTGTTCTTATAGTGGCACAACTGTGTTGGTAAATCTTAGAGTGGTAAAGCTGTGTTGGTGCTGCTGTCACTTTGTAATGTAGACATGGCTTAACAAGGCCCAACTAGTGCCTCCTGGAACTGCCCAGTGGAGAACACTCAGGGGCTCTGGGTATGTTGCAAGTGTAACTTGTTTTATACTGTATACATTACACTACACATAGCACAGAGGTGGTCAAACAGCATGCATGCAACTCCTTCTTTTAGGACACTCAACCCACCACCAATGTCTGGTTGCCAGAAAGCAATTCTGCTTTAAGAATTGACTCTAATGAGACCAAGCAAACTCTGCTGCTCCTTGCACCTCTCTCCCAAAGAAGTCTCTGCACAGAACCTTGCACAACCCTTCACTAATAATTAAGCAGAACATCTTCTCAAGAGTCACAACTTTCTCACATGCTCAGAAAAAGAAATAGGAAGACTCCGTTTAAACAGAGTCATCTGCTGTAGACTGTTACCGTAGTCTAAATAATATGTTATAGACAAACCCGTAATCCTATATTTAAAGAACATTATTAAGATTTCAAGTTAGGCACTCAAAAGTTAGCAAATGCCAGAACTAAGTTTACCTATGCAACATTTCAGACTCCTCGTACATATGCATTATGACACAGTGTTTAAATACATGATCACATACCACTTTTTTCACAAGACCCTGGCCTCATTTATTGTACAGAATGGACAGTGCATACTTAATGAGTAGCTATTCAATATTTTATCTTTCTTTTGCTCAGTACATGAACCCATGCTTTATTTATTGCACACTATACCAACTCTACTCTGAAGACAGAGCTATTAATTTTCTTATGGGGTTTTCTATGGAGCTCATCATTATAGTATCTGAGTGCTTCCCAAACATTGAGACTCTTTGAAATGAAAGGGTATTTTTCCCATATCAGAGCTGGGAACTGAGGCCCAAAACCCCAGATCCACAAAAATATGTAGGTTCCTAACTTCCGTTGAAATCAATGTAGATTTGTGGATCTGTGCCAAAGAAATTAAGGTTGAAAGTATTCACTAATTTGAGAAACCTCAGACTGGCTTTTCAGAGCACTTAGAATTATATAGCACTTGTGCTCAAAGTACAGCTCACAATCACTTCATTTGCCGCTCTGAGAGCTCAGCATTTCTGCAATCAGATCCTTGGGTTGGCCCCACAGAAAACAAGGAAGTTGCTGTTAGTGACCATCTGTCACCAGTGGCACCATTCAACTGCCTTATTCGGGACACCGTCCTTTCTATTCCTAAAATCCCCTGCCTCCTTCACTGCACCTCTTTCAGCTCCTGCAACAAAAGAAGGCGGGATCCTACAGTCCACAGCCTCCTTCATTTATTACCCAACCTTGATTCTTCTTTTGAGCAAGTCTCTAGTATTGAAGCTTTCCATCCAAACCCATTCTCCTTTGCAGACAAGAAGTAATAAATAATCATGCCTATTTCTTACATAATGCTTTCCCTCAGATCTCAAAGTGCTTCACAATTTCTTAATGTGAGGTAGGGAACCATTATTACCCCCATTTTATAGATGGGAAACTGAGGCATACAGAGGCTTCCCTGGCAGGGGTCTCCACTGGCCACTTGTTTCCTCATCCGATCTCTCCCCCTCATCCTGATTTCCAATTGCCCCATGTATGGCTAAATTCTCCATCCCCACTGGCTTTAGTACCAGTCTCATCCTCTGGTTGTTTTATTTATCTGTGTCCTCACCTGTTCTGGCTTCTTGTCCCAAGTTGCTTGCATCCCCAGTCCCAGTTCACCTCCCACCTCTCAACTCCTTGTCTGATCTATTGTTTTTCCTAGTCTTGTATTGGAAACATCCCGCTGAAATTTTCCAAAATAAAATAAATGCAGACACCCAGCATGGAAATTTTCAGCCCAAATGGTTAGTTTGGAAAGTTGTAAGCAACTGAAAACAAGGTCTTAGTTTGAGAAGCGTTGGATAAGCGTAATACTTGGGAGCTTCCAACTTTGCCTACAATCACATTAACAGATATATATTCAAATTGACTTCTTGCTATAATTGTTAATCCATCTTGATGTAACAGTACTATACAAAACATACACATGAACTTGCCTTTCACTCCTATGTTATTGGATCTATAGTTAATAGTTACTCAGCATTTCTGTTTAATTATTTTCTTCACCAACTTTTGACCTGCTACAACTGTTGATATTAATGTCTGACCTAAGAGAGGTGTTAGGGACCCCTGGAAATGAAGTAAAATTATTTGGTTCACTCCTGGAAGGACAGAAAAATGCATCTGTACCACCCTGCCCCTTTTTATGAGATTCCTAAAGGATCATCTCTCTTTGGTCTTACTCAATGTCAACCTAGACAAATGGTGAGATAATATGGACTTGGTTGCCAACAATTCATTTTCAGGCCAATAGTAATCCTGAATTCCTCACCGAGGTTAAGCTTTTAGATAGCAGAAAGTGTTCCCTGCTGATGCTGATATCTCCAGTTGCTACAAAACTCCTTTAGGTTACTGTGAAGCTCCCAATGCTAGGACCAGTCAGCTAATCTCTGAAGTAAATTTCGAAAGGCCAGGGGTACTCTCTTTTATGTTTACTGTCTATGGCTATTAGTAACCATTTCAGTAGCAGGGGATCACTGGGCCATCCCCTTTTCTTTTTAACCAGGCACTCTGCAATGACAGCTGAAGGAGGGCTGGCATAGGAACTACTCTGCATCACTCAAGGATTATCCTAGGGAAATTAGATTGAAGTGCCACAGAACTTTAATAGATAAGAAGGCTAAATCGTCTGGTCTGACTTAATGGAAGATCTCTACCCTAATGGGAAAGTACGTCTGAATGTCCACACCACCTTCTTTGACAGGACAGGGTATCAACTTGGTATTTTAATTTATAAGAGTCTGGCCCAATAGCAGTGGAATTCTGAGTGGAGGGTGCATATGGCTATGGGTCTAGAGCTAATGGAAAAATGTTCCTTGAGCTCAAGTAGAAGAAGGCTGTGTTTTTAGAGCAGAAGTTTGTGAGATGTTCTATCTGCCATGCTGCATGTGCCAGTCCAACGTGTCTATGCATGTGTGCTTCCATGGTTCAGTAAATTTTCACCTCTAATCGAAGACTGTGATCATAAGGCTTGTTTCTCAAAGTCAAAGCTGTTTTACTGGTGGAAACTGCCTTTTTTCTTCTGGCAAATTAAGCAAAACTGAGCAGATGGAAAGTGGACAATTTGCTTTTTCACAATACCAAAAAAAATTGCTGGCCAATATATCTTTAATTACATGTTCTAGCTGTACACAGTTTTGTATCTCCACTTAAGAGGGTCTCTTCTGCTGTTGATTCATGAACATAACTCCCACTGATTCTAATCAGAGTTATACACATGAATAGCAAGGAAAATATTTGCTAAATATTTGCTAGGCGTGGGCTAGTTAGGATCAGAAAAATTCTACGTGAATAATTCACTACTGTGGGGCATTCAAATAGCTATGTGTTACCTTCAGACTTGTCCAAATGGACTTAAATAGTTGTACACCTTTGATCTCTGGGAAATTGTATGGACACAAACATGCATGAGGAATGTTCCCTTTTATTTTAAATATATTCATGGACCTCTTTGCTTCTGGATTTCACCCAGGGCCAGAAATGGAAGTACCAGAAGTGGAATAAGTTTCTTACAAAACTGATGACTCAGTTGAAATTAGTGGATACCTGGAACCTTACAAAAATCATTTATTTTCAGTATAAAGAATTTTGCCTCTGGTTAGAGATACTTTGGAGAATGCATTTGAACACCTGAATGAGTAATGATTTTAATAATGAATAATTTACCCAGCTGACCCACCAAAATTCTTTCTATATATAATATATGAGAAGGGGTGAAAGAAAGATTTGTAGACCTTGACAAATTATTTTCAATAAACTATCTAATAAACATAGCCCTTCTCTGCACAAATTGACTTTAATTTTGTATAATGTATTAGTTTTCTGTTAGTACTGACCAATAATCTGGCTAAATAACTTTCAGACTGCGATGTATTCATTATTTCTGGTCAGGTCAGAAATTATTTAATTTCTTACACAGTGTTACTTTTATTCCCGATCAGATGATCAGTCGACAGTAATTTTAACCCTGAAGAATAATGAATGATAAATGACGAATAATTACCAATAATAACAATGTTCTTACTTGACAGCAAATACCACTAATGGTTTCATTTGAATGTTATTCGTTTGAGGAATACCCACTTCCTAAAGAGTGGTTCCAACTAAACCTATGTATGCAAATACTCATAAACAGTAAATAGAAAGAAACACAGATGTTTATAAGCTTCATCAACTACTCATTTGACCATTCTTTATGCTTTGATATGTTCCTTGCAGAATACACATAAAATGCAACTTTATGATTTTCTTTCATAGTATAAAATAAATAGATGTCATATAAGCTAACTTTAGAGTTTAATCTTAGCATACTATTGATGGTGTATAAATAATAGAATCTACATAACATTATTTCACATTTAGAATAATAAACATACAAATTGTGCCCTGGAACATAAATGGAACATACAAGTAAATTGACAAATCAAATGATACTTTCATTTTTTAACTGAAAATAAAATAATATTTCTGTCTTAAACAGCAGAACTAAAGTTACTTAAATTCTAGTAATGAGGAAATGTAATCTCTCTGATTCTTCTCTGAGACAGATGAGCTTTCTTCATCTGCTGTTTCAGTGTAGTAATAAATATTGATTCTTCAGATCACTATGGTGCTTTATCACTTCTAATGGAGGCTACAGGGAAGGTAGTGGATTCAAGGACATTTCCATATCTGCATAGACCAAATAGGCTATATTTAAAGAGCATGGGATTACTATACAGCAATATTTGAAACATGGGACATTTCTAACAATTTGCATATCAGATAAATTAAACTAATAATTGATCAAAAGTGAGCTGAATACATTGAACCTTTCAATCTTCAAGATATGTCACCACTGTCAAATAACTGTTGCAGTATAGAATTGTTTTAACTATGGACCAAAAGCAGAGACACTAAAAATGGCAACTTTCAATTAAGTAACTGCAGACCTATAGGTGGAAATAGGTATTTGGCCATGCATGCCACTACTTACAGGACAAGGGAGCTAGCATCCCTGATGGCAGTGTATTAGCAAGAAATTAGCAGTTCAGTAGGATGGGTTGCAGGCATATGTAATTCTCTTTAAGTAGATAGGGTAATTCCATTCTTTTGTATCCTGAACTTCCTTCTCCACATGCAGCCATGTCTTTTCATAATAAACTCTGCCCATCTTTTTGGAGATTGACCAAATGGTTGTTTCAATTTCCATGGCTAGCACTCAGTGTTAGCTGCAGTTCACTGATGGTCAGTGAACCTCGCTAGATGCCCAGCTCATCACATTTTACTGTACAGGTTGAACCTCCCAAATCTGGGACAAGAGAGCCCTGGAGGCAAGAAGCATGAGCCAGCTGGGAGTCCTGTGAGTGCTGGGGATCCCTAACTGGGCTGACAGGGATTGGTCATTTGGTGGGTGAGGAGTCCAGCCCTGGGAAGCCCGGCTGAAGGGAATCTCGAGTCACAGTTGGGAACCCCAACAGCAGTGGAGCCAGCACCGGCTGGGAGGAATCCCTGGCCCTGGGAGCAGCTGAGCCAGCAGTGTCTGGGAAAGCTTTGGGTGACTGAGCAGAAGGCTGGTGGTGGCTAAGGGTTTGAGCCCCGCCCCTCACCCTGGGGTCAGCCACCAGCAGCTTTCCTAGGGACAGAGCTGGCAACTTTGAAACTTAGGAAGGACAAGAGAGGCCCTGAAGGAAGGGAGGTTGGGGGGATCCTCCAGTTACGTATGTAAAACAGTCATAAGAACATAAGAACGGCCGTACTGGGTCAGACCAAAGGTCCATCTAGCCCAGTATCCTGTCTGCCGACAGTGGCCAGCACCAGGTGCCCCAGAGGGGATGGACCGAAGACAATGATCAAGCGATTTGTCTCCTGCCATCCCTCTCCAGCCTCTGACAAACAGAGGCCAAAGACACCATTTTATCCCCTGGCTAATAGCCTTTTACGGACCTAACCTCCATGAAATTATCTAGCTTCTCTTTAAACTCTATTATAGTCCTAAATAGAGATTAAATATTATAGTCAGAATTTATTTTTAACTGTCTAATATAGTTTGTGTTGATGCCCTGCTCTGCAAGAGCTATCAACACTGCATTGATCTTTATGTTGTCAAACACTTTTTCATGTGGTGGCAGCTGGAAGCTCCAGGCCCTTTAAATCCCCACCGGAATGCTGCAGAGAGCACGCCAGGCAGATCTAAGGGTGAGGATGGGCAGGGGGTGGGGTGCTCTGCTCCTGGCAGTGCTGAGGGTGGGAAGAGGGGGCTGGTATGATGTGCTCACTGCTCCAACCCTACTCCTTCCACCTGAGGCCCTGCTTCTTCCAGGAGTGTGGACCATGGCCCTCCCCCCCTTGCCCAGCAACCTGGCAACCTGTCCAGCTGAGACCTCTAGGAAACTTTTGCTTAGAGGTTTAGCTGTTACTTGAAAATGTGGACAATAGCATCTAGCTGGAAGGAGTCCAATACTAGTATTCTGCAGTACAAGAAGGATGATTATGCAGATCTAAAGAACTTCTGTCCATTATGCCTGCTCTCATGTGTCTACAAGCTGTTTACCAAAAAAATAATTGTAAGGTGAAAATGAGAGACTAAGCAATTTTTCAGTAATAGTATTCTGTGACTCCTGCATTTTTGTGTCTGATTTTATAAGCATGTAGTTTTTAAGTGAGGTGAGATACCATTGTGTACTAATTGGTTCAGTGGTGACCACTGTACTTAATCAGCAAGGCCCAAGTTCCTGGAACCATCACTATTCAGGAGCCTTCCTATTCAAAATGCTCAACTTCAGGAAAGAGTCATTGGTTTTACTGGTATTTAAGCATTTAATTACATATATGTAAACTAATGTGGTTTTCTATATATGGTCATAGTTCAGAAATGGTTTATCAACAGTCAATACATAATTTATAGAAGTTATAAGCATGTTACAGGCAGGAATTTCGTGTGTTTGTAAGGACACTGGTAAAGGAGGTTGTATTACATCTGTATATGGCATTAGCGATATCATTGCTGGTGTACTGTACCCATTTCTGGTGTCCACGCTTCAATATATATTAAACTTGGAATGGGTTCAGAAAAGGGCTATAAGAATGATTCAAGAGTAGAAAAACCTGCTTTAGAGTGGATGACTAAAGGCGCTAAACCTGTTCAGTTAACAGAGGAGGTTAAAAGGTGACTGGATCATGATCTACAAGCACCTGCATGGAGAGTAGATTTTTGATAGTTGCCTTGTTTTCAGCTGAGCAGAAAAAGCCATAATGTGATCCAAAAGATGGAAAGTGCAGCTAGTCAAACTCAGCCGAAGAATAAGGGAGAGTTTGCTCATAGTGAGGGTAACTTAACCATTGGAGCAATTGATCAAAGATTGTGGTGGATTTTCCATCAGTGGACATTTTAAAATAAAAATTGGCTGTTTCTGTAAGTGCTGTATCTGAAATGGAAAATATGAAATTGATGTAGCAATTGTTGGATGTTTCTTGGTCTGAGTTATGCAGGTTAGACGAGAGTATCCTAATCCTCTCTGCCTGGCTTTCAAATCTATGAGTCTACTAAGGTATTACAGATGTCTGTAAGCCAGGGGTAGACAATGAAATGGTGGCAGTTCACTACGGTTAGCCACTGGTGAGCTGCTCTTACTACATTTACCTGCACCTCCACAGGTACAAGCGATCACAGCTCCTGTTGGCTGGGAAAGGTGATCCATGGCCAATGGGAACTATGATCCCCTGTACCTGTGGAGGTGAAGGTAAATAGAGCAGTGTAGGGGCCCAACAGGGGCTAACCGTTGCAGATCGGATCTGTCCCACGGGCCAGTATTTGCCCACTCCTGCTGTAAGCCCTAGTTATAAACATCCTATTGATTTGTTGGACTCTATGAAGGACTAGTAATTTACTAATATACTACAAAATGTACCTGGCGTTGCTCGGGTCCTTAATTAATTTTTGCTTCTGGAAAATAAAATGAAAATGTGCTTGCTTCATTTAAACATTGCTCTGGGATGGGGATGGGAATGGGATGAGTGGGTCAGGCTGCCCCAGACAGAGAGGAATACTCCAGCCTTCTCTCACTGTAGCATCTTAGAATGAGGTGAGAACTACCTGTCCAAGACCACTCCAGCTCCATTGGGCAAGGCTGGGGAAAGGGAACATGTCTCCCAGTTGGGGTAGGTCCAGGTTCGACAGCTCCCTGCATTCCCAGGCCAGAGGGAGGAATGCAGTAAACTGTGCACTTTCCCCTCACTCCCTGACAAAGGAGAACAGCCAGCAATATATCCATACAAATGTGGGGCACAGTGAGGAGCTTCTCCTCCCCACCCTTGCTAAAGGGCTTTTTTAGCTTCCACTCTATAAAGGCATCAGCCATTCACACTAAAACTTAGCTTGGTAGATCAAAATGGTCTCAGACACCTTTTTGATTAATGATATCTACTGTCTTCCTTTTCTTTGTGCTCTTTTTTATAACTTAAATATTCTCCTTTGAAAATGTTTTTTCTGTCCTGCCTTGTGTCTTCGATCTACTTTTTTTATTCTTTTGTGTTATCTAACAGTGTTCACAGATGTTTTAAATATCAGTTGGGAATAGCACATCTGTGTAAGGTTTTTGATAATGGAACCATTCTCCTAAAAAAAAACAACACAACAACTTATTTGACAGCATTTGTTATGCATGTGCAACCAGAGAATAGTCTTTTCCACTGAACAAAGGCTCTTTAGCTCACATTTCCCTTTTAAAGTCTGTTTCTATATGAGGCTCTTCCATGTTTTGCAATAATCCTCAGGTAAAACCCCAATTCATTATTTCCTTTCCTCCTATGGCAAAAGGCCCATGCAAAGTTTTATAACTTGGAAAAGTGTATCCTTAGCATCGTCAAAACGATTCATTGCTATCACCATTAGCAGTGAAACACTTGCTACTAGGAATAATTACATTCTCTGGGATTTCTATAGCACAGTTTCATGGAATACCTAAGTTTCAATGGAAATGACACATCAATGCTCTTTCAGAATTTATTTTTAGCACTAAACACATGTTGGTTTCCCCCCTAAACTCTATACCAATTCCTAGTGAAAGACTAAGTAACAAAAATTCCAGTAGTTTTATGACATAAAAAAGACTGTGTCTAGACTACATCCCTCTTTTGACAGAGGGATGTAAATTAGACACTTT
>JANRFK010006693.1:38438236-38458878 GCA_030068395.1 Apalone spinifera | reverse complement strand
AGTGTCTAATTTACATCCCTCTGTCAAAAGAGGGATGTAGTCTAGACACAGCCAAAGAAGGGTAGAATGTCCTCTTGGAGCCCACAGTTGTAGAAACAGATCATCAGTGTGAGTGAATTGTTTTACTTCCATAATGCCTTATTTTCTTAAGTCAGGTGCAAGTTACGCTTTCTATTCAGACACATCCCTTACATAGAAAAACAAGAAAATTAATATGATTATTGCAGTGATTCTGACCACTTTTCCTAGATTGCTATAAAATAATACCAAACATCTGTGTTTCACCTTCCTCACCTAATCTGCTTAGCTTCCTATATCACACACATCACCGTGGTATCAAAACACTTTAGGGATCATTAGTTAGTTGTTCAAGTGTCTTTAATTTCATTTTACAAATAGCAAAAATGAGACAGAGAGTGAAACTGCGATTTTCAGAGTTGTGAAAAGGAGTTGTATGTCCTAATCCCATTTAAATTTTCCCTTAGGCCTCTTTGAAAATTTTAGAAAGTCTAAGAGTTACTGTTTCGTTAGAAGTTTTCTTTGCAATACTGTCAACTATGTGACCCACTGGTAACCTTTAACCTCTGCTATATTTGTACACCAATATGAAAAGCCTGTTTTCCCTTCAGTAAATACTTTCACATCTCCTGTGCTTTTCTTCAAGAAGTCATACCTGCTCTTCCTGAATGCATTTTGCCTGTCAGTGTCATGCTGACAAACGTAGCCCTTCATTAGCATTTTTGTTTCCTATTCATTTTTACCTACTCTTGCATTTCATGCCCAGTTTGCTTCTACTGCTGGCTTCTCTGTGGTCTCTGGATTTCAGAATCCATTCCTTGGTGAGCTGCTTCAGGAGTCTATATATTTTCAGGACATTACAAAGAGAAGTAAAGAAACTGCCAACATTACCTTGTGTCCTGTCACATTCAGTACTGCTGCTTCACTGCTAGATATTACACCAACTACAGTGAAACAATCGAAGCTACCTGGGACAGTATGGCTCACAGAGCTTAGTGTATATCTCATGGGAGTAGAACTTTCCTGTTGGACAATATCCAGAACAAGTTTCTGCTAGAGAGTAATCTGAGGCCACATATTATTGCTGCAATGCCACTTCTGCGAGTGGCTCACCCAAACTACTTGTGGTCTGATGTGAAAGAGGAAAAAAAAACCCCACGCTTCCCTGTAAGGAGATATGCACCAGATGTAACAATAGCCACTGGATTCTACATTGTCAGTGCATGTCATGTGTTTATTATGCTTTCATTGGAATTCCTGAATATTTCCAATGCTTCTAGGTCAAGTAGAAGATTGGAGGATTTTACCCACTCTGATATCTCTGCAATACCTGTTGCTTTCAGGAAAACTTGGAAGTATTGAAGCCACTCTTCTAATTCTTGTCCATGTTTCCTTCCAGACTGAGATATAGGAGGCTTCATTTGATCCATGTTTGCAATTATTTAAGGTCAGATGATGTAAATTCCATTGATAACAATAGATCTGCACTGATTTACACTAGCAAGAGAGCTTTCCCCCTTGTTGTCTGGTGTTATGAAATAAAGGTGTGACACAGGGTTTGTCTACACTACATACTTTTTGTGGAAGAGGCAATGCAAATGAAGCATAAGGATCTTGCGCAAAAAGGGGTTTTGCGCAAAAAGGACACATCCACATTGCTTGTTTTTGCGCAAAAACCTCTTGTGTAAAAGGCATCGGAAGAGAGTATACAAATGAAGCATGAGAAAAAGCTAATGAGCGCTTCATTTGCATTGCCTCTTCCGCAAAAAGTACACAGTGTAGACGTAGACTCATTGAAGTGCTGATCAAAGACTGGCTTTCACATTGTGGCACAAGTGACCTGACATACAGAAGGCGTTTCAAAAATTAGTTGCCCTCAGTCACATAACAAGGTTCAGTATCCACTAACTCCAGTGGCTACTGTTGTAACTATATTTTTGAGTTTTATTTTCTGAGAACTCCTTTTCCTTTGGCCAAATCATTGTCAACATTTACATTCAAAGTACTGGCAAATACATACTTATAGTAAGCGCTTGATCTCTTGCATTTTACTGTGAGTTTGAATCTATCGCTGAAAGTATAGGCTCCATCAGTTGTCACGTCTAGTGATGGAACTTTCACCTGGATAATTCAATCTGCTTGTAGGACATTTGTTACTGCTGCTGCCAAGTGGCTGTCAGTTGCAAAGCCAATGTTATGCTGATAGTTGCTGTCTTCACTATCATTATTTGAGACACTTTGCTCGCTCTCTAGTTACCTTTCCTAATCCACATGAAATCAAACTTTGCTGAAGCCTCAAATTCCACCTTCTCTGTTGTCTTTATAGTAGCTGGGCCTTGCTTACTTAATGCACTGGGCTGATATTTCGAGTGTCAAATATAAATGTTGAATCCTTTGGTGTCTGCACACCATTTCATAGGTCTGACACATATAAATTATCATGGTAATCTAGATAGCTAGGTTATCATGGTTTTCTACACTTCCTCTGGCAAAAGAGTTTCTATATGGATAGGCTAATAGCATATCGGAGTGATCTAACATGTTTTCTTCCATGACCTCTTCATAAATGAGTTTAAAAGAATCTTATTGGGATTGATAATTGATTTCATAGTTACTCTTGGATGATAAAATTACATCTCTTTCCCCCAAAATTATTTCAAGTAGAGATGTCTGTAAGTATATGTACCATGCAAAGAACTGATGACTCTATAGGCAATAGACACAGATTTGCTAAGTGTGACCAAAGTGATTTCTGATGCTACAGATGATACAGCAACTCCCTAATTCTATAACTAAAATTCTCCTTGTGCACAAACATAATAGCTCAAATGTCTGAACCTGGGCACTAAATTTGTGTCAACAGGCAACTGCAGACACCAAACTAAGGCTGCTAAGAGAGGCTTTTAAAACATTATAACATAATTGAAAATAAATGTTTATCCCTTTAAAGAAAACCACAAGAGGAAATTGCAATACAACTCATAAGATCCACTGCATCTTGCCCTAGCTCCAACCTAAAGATTGCCATAGGTATTTAGTTACAGTAACTGAATTACTACTGTACGCTGAATTTTGTGTAGCTTTAAAGCTAAATTCACTCTTTAACCTGGCCCCTCAGTGGGTATGTCTACACTAGCTCTTTAGTTCAAGCTAGGTAGGCAAATGAGGGCAACTGGAGTTGCAAATGAAGCTCGGGATTTAAATATCCTGGGCTTCATTTGCATCTTCCCAGGCGCTGCCATTTTAAAATCCCCCTTAGTCCGAACTCCGTGCCCGCAGCTACACGCTGCACTGAGTAGGTAGTTCTAATTAGGATCTCTAATTTGAACTACTTGTACTCCTTGTGGAACGAGGTACCGTTCCACAACTCCGGTTGCCCCCATTTGCCTACCTAGCTCGAACTAACGAGCTAGCGTAGACATACCCATTGTGAGCGTATACAGACTTTGTGTGGTCAGGTCAGGCTTGCAACTTGAAGGCATCAGGGTATTATCTGTTGGGGAAAAGGATAGAGGTACCTTTAAGGGTTTGCCTTCAGAGACTGGAATGGGGTTGATAAGCAGGGGAGGGGTGGAAATAATCTGATTTGGTTGGCTGGCCAATGGGGCTGTGCACATTGTTGGCTTCTTGCACCTGGGGAGGGTTTAAAAACCGTGAGCCTCCAGACTTGCAGCTTGTCTTTCTTCCTGTGTGCCTGGGATAATTAAATCCGGGATAAATCCACTTTAAACCATATAAACTCTGAACATTATCTGATCTAAGATCCTGGCTCTCCTGAAATCAATGACAAAATTTGCATTGATTTCAGTGGTGCCAGGATTTCACTCCAAATTTTGGACCAGAGCACAGATTTCTCCTGGTTTTAACTCTGTCAGTTATAGAAACAACAACATGCCTGGACCTTAAAAGACTGTTGCAGCATCTGAACAGACTTTTGCTGACAATGGAAACCAGTCAAATTATGGCAGGTGTGAGAAATGTCTGAGGGAAAAACTGGTTTTAACTTTGTGACTTTCCATAATATACCCAGCTGTTCTCTCTGATGAACCATCCAACAGGTCCACCTGATAGGGCACATCTACTCAGCAGAGCTAAAGCTACACAACTTGAGTTACATTAGTTGCTTAGCTGAAGTCAAAACAGCTTATTTCGGCTTGTGGCACTGTTTACACAGCAGGAAGTCAAAGAGAGCATTCCTCCTCCGACTTCCCTTCCTCCTCATAAAATGAGGGTTACAGGAGTCAGAGTACGAAGTCCTCCAGCTCAACATTATTTTGACATTGTCAAAATAACTATTTGTAGTGTAGACACAGACTACGTTATTTTAAAATAATGTCAGTTATTCTGAAATAACACTACTGTGTAGACATACCCTTATAGTGTACAAGCCAATCTTTTAGCCCTAAGTATCTGCAAAATTCTTCTTACAAACATTAGCAATTTTTATTTTGGGTCAATTTCTGCCACACAGATACACAGGGTGGTAGTTTACTTTTCAAATAGTATTTAAATCAGTGAAATTACTCAGAGAACAAGTTAGTACTCAGGTGAGTAAGGGCAGTAAATCTGAACCTTTCTTATAAGATAGTGAATCAAATCTTTGGTCCCAGAACAAAACCTAGATCTTTTCTCTCGAACAAAACTGACCAAATGTATTGGGAAGGGGGAAGATAGAAATCACCAGTGGAGCGAAAAAATAATATGTTCACTGTACAACCTACAACAACTTTTCCCCACAATTACACATTTTAGCAAAGGCTTTGCAAGGGAAATTACAATTAAGTCTTTGGCATTACTGAAAATACCACAATTGTACAGTCCCTCTCATGAGTCACTCTATTGTGCCTTTCAACACAGAAGACAAACACACTCACGCTGTTTATAAAATCAGCAGTTGACTAGATATTTCACATACTATTAATAGCATATCAAATGTACTTTTCATATTTGATCTGTCACTTCAATTAACATGATGGCCCACCTGTGTCTGCTCCCAACATATGATGCTAAAATGATTGAAAACAGTATTGCTGCCACAGTAACAGTGTTATATGTTGCTTTTTAATTCAAGAAAATTAAAAATGACTTTGCTTCATCTGTGTGTGTGTGTGTGTGTGTGTGTGTGTATTTATATGATAAAAATATGAAGATGCTCAGTTATGCACTGCAATGTTATGTTGTGAAACTTGTAGCTTATAGGAGTTGGACCTGAGAATCTTTTCTTCACGTTTTAAACATCTTGTCAACCTTTATTATAACACATGTCTGAAACAACTACACAAATAGTGTACTAGACAGTGGAGCTGCCAGGTTCCATTGTCTGGGCCATGACTAGGTGATATCCTGTTTCCTTCAAGGACAGCTAGTACTCAGGGCTTGCCCACAGCTGTGCTCCTAAAGCCTACTTTTGCAATTGTCTCATTGTTTCTACACTGTTGACCTCTAGATCTTGTCTTCTGTCAGACAAATATGAGGGCACTGACTCTGTTAGTGAGCTCCAGTGCTTCAGGTAATACTTTCATGTGGAGAGTTGGTATAAGTTTCCCTAATTCTGACTGACTGCAACCTGCTCAGGCCTCAGCAGTTGTGAATTGCCTGTGTGTTTATAAGACTCTTGAAGGCTTTACAGACAAAGCAGTGGGAACTATTAGCATAAGATCCTACCTTGGGGTCAGTCTTCTGATAGTACTTCATACGACTGCCTGCTAGGTGGCCCATCCTGGAAATACCTAGACACAAGTAGTCCCACTGAAGTCAGTGTAGAAATTTACCTGTATAGATAAAGTGTTGCAGAGTCTGGGGCTTAAAACTAGACTCCAAATTCTATTAGGGAACTTAACCAGCCAAATAAATGTTTCTCTGAACTTTTGAGTCAGGTCATCCCTAAAAAGTTGGGAGGCTGATGGATTCATTGACTTGCTGTCAGACACCCAAAACAAAAACACAGCCCATTTCATTAAAGTCAACCCAGGTATACTAATTCGTGTAACCCTAGATCTGAAAGAAAGTAAGGCACACAGTGCCCCTTACAGAGAAAAGTGGGGACCTGTGAAGGGGCAAGAAATCTTATTTGAATTACTTGCCTGCCCTACATGATCTGTTGGTTGACCCAAAGTTCTGACATATACAGGTCCCCTGATTTCATCCAGCAGTTTTTTGATGGACTGATATATAGCTTTTTTTAAAAAAAAATTGCTATTATTTTAATTAAACTGTGGCCTCAACTAACCAGAGATAAGTCTCTAATTCTCTTCTCACTGGTTTTACACAATGATACCCCCAGTTACCTCTGTTTATACAAGGGTGAGTGGAGAAGCAAATTATTTCCAGTAAAAGTGCTGCTTCCCAAAATGTGTTGCATTTCAAACAATAATATATGGAACATTTTTATAATCCCATGATATTATTCTGTTCTATACCCTCGGAGGCATATTTGTTCAGGGTATATACACACTATGTCCCCTAGTCTCCTTTTAAGGGGAGTTGCAACTATGCATCCAGCTAAGAAGACTATGACATGTAATGGTTTATCTGATGCCGGCCTGAACTTGAAGAGTCACAGAAGTTGGGATTGGTCCTGCTTTGGGCAGGGAGCTGGACTTGATGACCTCCTGAGGTCTCTTCCAGCCCTAGGATTCTATTCTATGATTCTAGTATCTACAGCCGATTTTTCAGGTGATTTTGATATGTGGCAATAAATGGCATTCAGCTCCACTTTTTCTGAGTCAATGCCTTTCCACACACCACCTTCCCACACTAGAGGCCTCCCAAAAATCTGTGCAAGTGGAGAAGATGGAGACTAGGAGGGCTAAGGGGAAATTGGGTAGGTCAGGAATAAGGCCAATAGGATGCATATTTTGGGAGGTTTTACATACTCTCCCCTTTCCCCAGGTCCTGCAGAATTAACAAAGAAAAGATAATGCAGCTTGTGGCTGTATCATTTTCCATGGACCTTTCCTCTGCAACAGGGATCTTCCTCTAATGAGGGCTTCCAGAGCAGCTGCTGCTGGCAGAATGTGTTGCTGTTGGAAAGGTGCAGGCCTTAATGCACGGGGCCTCGACTTTTTTTCTGTTTCCCTCTGATTTGCAAATTTTATGAGTTTATCCTGCATTCCTTTCGATGGGTTAGGGATACCCTTCCTTCCCCTGATAGAACAATATGAAAGAATCTTTGTGAGAATCTTATACTTTTTTTTTTCTCATGAGCCCTCTCTTATCACAGGAGGAACCCTTCACCTTTTTGTGTTCAAGTAGAGAATTCAAGGAAGCTGCCAAGTCAGGTATCAACAGACAAATAAAGGACTGTAAATATAAGGTAGAGTTCATGTTTCTGGATGATGGAAATTTCATTAGAGTCTATTTCCACTATCAATTATTAAATAAATTCACCTGAGTCTTTTCCTCTCCTGCCCTATTGAACAGAAATATATTCGCTGAGGAAGTGTATTCTAACCTTCGTTATGCATGAGCAGATTTGGAACTGAGAGGCATTAAATTCCCCTAGTGCTTTGAGGATTTCCTGGAGTGCATCACTAAAGTACAGTATGTCATATGCTGGATTGTGCTTTTGAGGAATAAAGTAATATCAAAGCAGCACAGCTGAGTGTGTACATGAACATCTAAAGAACATTACACATCCAAAGAGAAAGAGAGGTCTATTTCTGAAATCCTTACTCAGGCAAAACAAGAGTTGACATCGCTAGGAAATTTTGCCTGGATTAGGACTACCTAATTGGAACCTGACATTTAATTATATAACCACCTTTGAAGATGCGTATTTCTGTAACGATTATCCATGTCTAATGTGATCACCCTTTGTAAAACCAGTGTTTCAAATCCTTGCTTTTACTTTACAGGCTTCACGCTGCATTCAGTTACTTGGATAAGACTCCCATCACCTTCAGAACTGGACCCAATTGGTTTGCATAAACACCAAATTCTTGAACTGGAAACAGATGAACTATCAATAATTCTTCCTTCCAGTCCAGAACACCAGCAAGTAATATCCAGCGTTTTACTTGGAACAAGAGAAATGTCACTTTCCTGAGAGAGGGTTTGTTGTACCATTTTCCATTCTTATTACAGGCCAGTCATCCCCTTCACTTCTCTCAGTGAAGGGGACAACACACCTGGAAAATGCCTCCTCTTTAGCTTTGCCCTTTTCTTTTCTCTGGATACCAAAAAAACCCTTTTGTGGGTCTGGAGACCTATGCATGGGAATAAAGCAGAAGAGGGGGATCCTGGGTGCATCCTGTGGAATCCTCTCCTAAGAGTATCTTCATTAGCTTTAAATCCAAGTGCAGCAGTCAATGGGAGAATGAATAGCATTGCATGCACAGGACCCCTGAGGCAGTCCAGAAGCACAGGGCATTAGTATGAACAGCCATGACCAGAGGCAACTTCCTGAGCTAAAAAGCTAAACCCCTGCTTTTTCCATGGAAGAAATCTCCTTTGGTTTCTAGATTTCTGTGCAGATTTGCCCCTTATATGTGATGATCTGCTTCATACACCTTCTCCAGGAACAGTGATTTGCCGGTATTCCCTACACACTTCCACACCTAAAATTCTGCCAATAGCCAATATTCTGGGTGTCTTTGACAGACTTTAAAAATGCCCTAAATAAACAAGCCTGTCGATTCCCCTGGATAAAATCAAAGAACCCAGAGATTATATATTAGAAATTGATTGATCTTCACCCCCATTAATGCACAAATTTCCATGCATCAGAACCCAAATGATTTCAGAGAATAGTGAGGGAGCTTTGTTTCAATGTAGCCTGCACCTCTTACGTTCAATCTGATGCCTTAAAAGCTGCTGAAATCACTTTAATTTCTCTGCTTCTCGTGGTAGTGCACACTTTCAAGCTCTGGGTCAATAGGAACACTTTGGATCGCTACGTGGTAGCCAGAGAAAATCAATTCAGTCCCAAAAGACAAAAGTACTGTTGCTGAAGGTCACAAAACATTACAGCAGCTGTTGCTATTATTTGGGAATGGAGCCTTGAAGAGGGGCTCTGTGTTAATAGACTTGAATGGTAATGAATGACCCTCTTCCTGCCATAATGCATGGATGCCCATGGTAAGATTAATTTCTTATTCCTGGGTTGGGGGGGGATATTTGTTTCTTTTCTTTCTTTCTCATTTTTAAAATAACAATTGGCTTGAAAGTTCAGCATGTGTGTATATAGGAGGCCAAAAGCTACACTGACTAGAGCTAGGCATGGTGTGGGCAGAGTCATTACACTGTCTATGCATGAAGATTAATCTTGCAGGGCTGTTTTTACATTGTTCAAACATGTAAGTCTAAATTCTGGGCTAGTATAAAGCGTAAATTAGTGATCTGTGCAGTGCACTGGTGGGGCTGCTTGCATCTCTGGAGAAAGGCATTATCTTTCTGAATCACTCCTCAGCTGGTCTTTCCCCAGAAGACAACTTGTGATGTGTCTGCAAGCTCAAAAGGCCGTAAGCTCAAAAATACCTATGGCTTTTGACAAAGGAAAATTATGGGGAGATGACAGGATTGGGGGAGCCCTGTGCAGCGTGCAGAGATGCCCCATATGTTGCAGGATGTATACCAATTCCTTGTGCCCCTTCAGGGATGCTGGGGAAGGCAAGCATGCTACACAGTTCTACTGGCCATATTTAAGGCCTTTTCCACTAGCAGAGTCAAGGGCATATATTGCATCTTGGGTTTGTCCTCACAGGCATCACTAACCAAATATATATATTTCATTGTCCAGACTAATAGCTAAGACAGAAGACTATTTTAACCCTCAATTCTCCTTTGCCTCAAAGGATTACAGCATATTCTCTAGACAGTTCAAAATTGTAATTTGAACTAAGTTGGTAATTTATTGACTCACCCAGGCAACAAGAGCATCCTGCCATACTGTGGAGAACTCCAATAGCTAAGATGGCAGAAGGGTGTCTTTTTGACACTGATGCCCTCATGCTGCATTCTTGCTTCTCCAGAATTTATTTAGTAATTGCATCATTCACAGTATAGGGATTCCTTCCATCACCACATTGTTCAAATTCCTCAACAGCCATAGCACCAACATTTTTTATTGCTTCTCATTACTGGAAAACACTTACAGCTGAATGGGCCTCAGAGCCACCAAAGTTTGTCCTCAGCTGACCTTCTCTCTCTCTCAGATGGACTATTCTATGCAGTAGCACTGGAACAATTTGCATAGCAGGCATGTTAAGGGTAGAAATCATGTATTGGATATTTGTTATTACTACTTCAAGCAAGAGGGTGTGGCAGCAGCCCCGGTATCCCTATGATTCTATGCCTCAAACCTCACATGATACCTAATCCAGTGATTGCTGAAGTGAAGGGGAATCCTTGCATTGACTTCTGTAGGTTCTGAACCAGTCTCACTGATTCTGTTCTTTCTTCTGTTCTAGCACCCTTTGTATTCCTCCTTAGGATCTATCCCATCCCATAAGCAAATCATTTATATTTGAACATATCAACTCCTTTTTAACTTCCCTTCTTTTGCCCTCTGTGGTAGGGTACTGGTGCAAGAGCATCTAGTTAACCCAGACTTCTCCGCTCCAATCAAGAGCAACAGATTGGGGCTGGTGGAAAAAGCCTGATGCCTGCCTAAAGACTGGTAACAGCTGTGTGCCTGAAGCACCAGAGGCTACAATGGCTGGTAAGGAGACAGAAGACAGCGAGGGGACAGCCAGAGAGAAGTCAATCAGGGAGGGAGTTGGAAGTCTCGTGGCTGGTGACTGACTCCCTCTGGGGGTAGAGAAAAACCCTGTAAAGTTTGTATCTGGCTGGACACTGGAAGTAGGGAAATATGGAAGGGAAGGAGGACATGAGTGTCACACTATATTGAAGCCTTCTGTGCCTTATTTGGAAGGGCAAGCAGGCTCTAGGAAAAGGCGTTGATTGTGCACCCAGTTATAACCTCTTTCATTTACTGGGTTTTAATTTACAGCACTAGTTACAAAGCAGCCTTTTGTTCGTATGTGGCCTACAGAGTTTTATTTGGCTAGACTCATCTGAATACTGAAGTGAAGCACACTGAAACTACCTGTCCCAGAGGGCAATGCGACACATTGATCAGTGAGAAGGGTCACTCAGAAGAAGAGAGGGCATTGCCTGTTGGAATCTGTAATGCCTGTGGGAACCAGTTCTGTATTCAAGATAAATCAGATGCAGACTGCTCCAGTGTATGCAAATTTTAGACCTAGCAGCGGGGAGCCTGGCAAGTGGCCAATTTGGTGCTCAGCTGGAGTGACCTTGCCATACATATTACTCTTTTCCTATCACCGTATAGATTTCTGTAACTAATCCTTTCATTAAGCTCCCATATTCAGTCTTTGTTGAAGAAAAACAGGGAAAAGAACTTATTTCATTGTTCCTTAAAAACAGGAGCTTTCCAAAGAACGAACAAAGGAAGTTGCATTATTTCTGTTGCATTTGTAAGACAAATTTCTTTCAATACTCCCTCTCTTAGCAAGGCTGTGTTTTGACAGTGAAGATTGCTGATTAGGTGGGTAGGATTTATTGTTTCTAAATGATTCATTAAGCTGGATTTGAACTTTCATTTTATTCTCCTATCATTTCCTTCCCATCCCCTTCCCACCCCAGGATAAGGCACAACTTTAGTTTCTATTAAATGAAAAATAGTTTTGATTGGCAAAGAGTGATTCCTTTGCCCTTTTGGGAAATCTGAATAAATTCAGATTTCACCAGTCACACTTGGAGTAGTACATTATTTGCACAGCTTGAAAAATCTTGATGACAACTAAATGACCAATTGCAAAGAGACAATTGAAGCAGCAAATCAAAGAGCTTCTTCACACATCTGACAGAGAGCCCACTGAACAAAACAAATTGCAGTATGGCATCAGAATTGTTAGCAGTGTCAAGAACAATCAGAATGAGAAAATCATATCAAATAAGTGCAAAAGAAAATAAAGAAGCAAAACAGAGCATAGGCACATAACCACAGACTTCTGAAGCTATTTGGAATTTTCCTAAGATTATTCAACCATATACAGGAATAGCAAAATAAATGAAATCAAGCCATATAGCAATCAAATCAAATGGCTATCATCAAAAAATCAGCATACCCCATAGCTACCATTTATTGATATTGGAGATACTTTAATGTTTAGAACAGGCAATTATTGCTATAGGTCAGATACCATTGGTAGTAACTGTGGACATGGCAGTATGTGTTGACTGTTCAAATGGTCAAAATTTAAAAATTGTAGATCAAAATTGCAGTGTCAGGTTTTCTTCATCCAGTGCCAATATAGTGCACACGGGTACCACTGCAGAGAATTACTCAAGGTATCACATACAGCCTTAGAACTTGACCTAGCCTTCTTGGGATGTGCCAGTCTGAAAGCGCAGTAGTCCATTGAATAACACTGAGCTCCCGAGAAAAGATACTTGTTTCCTATAGGAATGATGGAATTTCTTCACCTCAGACTTGTATTATACTGCATAGTAGTAAATTACCAATAAATACTTTGTTGGTTTACTTTGTTTAAAGTGCAGCATCCATTGTTTCAATACTATTGTTTGAACTGGTTTATCCATTGTTTAAATCTTTAAAAAAATCACACCTATTGCATGTAATATAATTAAGCTATGGATATAACTGGAAGTCTCAAGTTCAGTCATGAGGTTGGAAGGATATTGCAAATCTAAAGAGCTACCTGTTTAAAGGTATTTGAAAGAAACTAACAGTAGGATCAGAAAGTTAAATTTGCATACAACAAAAGCTTGCAACAATACTTTATTCTCAGTCCTATTCATCTCATTCTGATTTTTTAGTCAAGTTCAATGCATAATTTTCTCCTCTAAAACATATTTATAATGCAATGAATGCTTTCATTATTTTTGAATATAAGAATATTCCAAGATCAAAGCTAAGCTAAGTAATAAAAGAAATGTATTTCATGTGTCCATTAGTACTGATAGGGCTAAATTTTGTAGCTACTTCAGAGTGAGGTTTAAAAGAAATAGGTTTAAAATTTCCATTGCACAATTTAGATTAATTTACTCTTTGATGGCCAGAGTTACTAAGCAGTAAGTTAAGGCTTCTATAAGTTATTCACTGACTTTTTATGTTGGCATGAGTTGTCAATTTATTGTTCCATGTCTATACTTTCTAAATACTCTGTTGTAAGCTGTTAACTCATTCAAAATTGAACAGTGAACTAACATAATACATACATATATTACATACACCTCATAAGCCTTTCTTTACTCACAGCATCGATCAGTTATGATGTTCATTAAATGGGATAACCTTTCCCAAGTCTGGTGAGGCAGAGGATACAAATTAAATTGCACCTTAACCTGACTGCAGAGGGAATCCTGTTATGTTTTACTGGCAGGATGTGATAATTTCAAATGGTTATGTCATCTTCTATCTGCAAAAGCACATGAAAGAGTTAGAAAATGATTTATCAATTCATGATTTTTTTTTCTGATTCTTCCATGTAGGCAGTGAAGTTCTCCCCATTTCCACAACAGAAAAGGAAGGGGTGAGACTCAAACCCATGGATGTTCTGAAGTCCATGAAAACCTGAAAATCTTAGGCTATGCTTGTTGTCACCAATCAGTAGATGGGGATCTACTGGTAAATCTTGGAGCCTGTGACAGGTGATCCTGACTGGCTTGGTCAAGAGGCTGTCAAGTGCTGGCACTTCAGCTGCACCTCCCCCTACTGCTGCCCATCTCCTGTCCTTTGCCTTGAAGCTACCCCTCCCCCTGGGGAGCCTCCTGCTTTCTGGGCAGGGAAGGGAGAGAAGGAGTGTTGATGTCAAGGTGCCCCCTCTCCCACTCTGTATCCTTTCTCCACCAAGCAGAGAAGGGGCATTACAGGACTTGGGATGGAGTTTGCTGGCTGCTTTAGAGAGTGGAACAGGGTAGGGGTGAGGCTGCCTTAGTCCCACTGCACCACGAACCAGGAGCCACCTGAGGTAAGCAGTGCTCAGCTGAAGCCCACATTCCAAACTTCTACCTCAGTCGTGAACCCCCTCCTGCACCCCAAACCTCTGCCCTAGCCCCAAGCACCTCTGCATCCAAACGCCATCCCAGAGCCTGCACCCAGAACCCCTTCCTACATCCCAACTGCCTGCCCCAAGAGCAGCTCAGAGACCCTCTCACATTCCAGATCTCTTAATCCAAGATCAGAGCCTGCACCCCAGCCCTCTGCCCCAGACTGATGAAAGTGAGTGAGGATGGACAAGAGACGGAGGATGGAGTGAGAAGAGGCAGGGCCTCGGAGAAGGGGCAGGAAGGAGGTGGGGCAAGGGTGTTTATATTTGAGGTAGATCTTGGATTGTACTTAAATTCAAAAAGTGATCTTGTGGTTAGAAAGGTTGGAGTCCACTAGGCTATGTCATGAGAGCAGGCATTAGCATTTGGCAGGGAGGTCTAGTTCCTCCACACTCATCTGAATATCCCTGTTGTAGTAATCTGGCCTACAAATTAACCCTCATTGTGAGCTCAGCTGTGAAAAGTGAGTGACAGTTCATAAAATGTCAATGACCTAAAACAACAAATGTTTAAGGGAAATGTCATGAAAGGAAGATTAAAAGACTAAATTAGTCCAACTAAAAAGGCTTAGTTTTAATACTCAAGACTGTTTTGAAGCCATGTCTGCTAAAAAATGGAAGTGTGGATCTAGAAATCAATGACCTCAAACTGATGTGTTAAAAATTAGGCCTATTTAGTGAGCAAAGTAATGAAGGGATGGGTTATTCAGCTCATCATTTCCTGGCTAGGGGAAAAAAAAGGACTTTAGGTGAAAAATGAATGGATGCTGCCTGGCTGGCTGAAAAACATAAGAACAAAAAAGATCAAGTTTGCCATCAGGGCTTCCACATCCATTGTCTTCTGGGACTCGAGGATCTACCATGACACTGCTGGACCTTCATTGTCACAATCCCAAAAGGTGTCCTAACCAGCCTGGCCCAAAGTGAGTTACCCAGATGACCTCGGCACCTCCACCAGTTCTGGCTAAATCCCGAATACCATCTGGAATGTGAGACTTGTCTCTTTCTCTCTCCCTCGGCCTCCCCCGTGTGTTATTTTCCTTCCCCAACTTATTTCTCCTCTTTCCTAGTCCTCTCCCTTTTGCCTTCTGGCTTAATAAAAATCTGACTTAGCCAGGCAAGACTGTACATTTCGCAATGCTGCTGTAAGCCTGTGATCAAAGAGGCAGAAGAAAACAATGCCCTAAACAGCCCTCTGCTGGTACAAGTTCACCAGGTCCTAGAGTGGCTAATAAGTCTGTGTGCTCACTCTTCCGGGCAGGGAGGTCACATATTGGAGTTAACAGAGGAGATGGAAGACACATTTTCTATCTTTGCTGTTATTTTCTTTCTCCTTTCATGTGTGTGTCTCTTAGGATGCGTGATTGAACTTTAATAACAATGACAGCACCATCACTTTGCAGCTAACTTCTTCCCTTTCCGCCCCAAAAAGGTAGTTATTTTTTACCACCTTCAATGCCGCCTAAAAGACTGTCAAACTGGACAGGTTTCCTTCTAAAAATTCTCTCCAGCTAAAGGGAAAAGGAACAAGGAATGTTAAGAAGACTTTCCTAATAATGTACTTTTCAAATGCTGTAACTGGTTTTTCTTTTCTGTATCTTTAATAAATGGTTAAAAAATTGTAGCAGCTTGGTTTCCCTGGTAATAAGCAGGCTGAAATCTCTATAAACCAAATCCCAAGCCTTGTCTCAAACCATTTCATCTTGCTCAGAGACCAGTTGTGTCAACCCTTTTGACTCTTTGGACCCATATATTCCATTAAAATTACTACCACACCCCTTCTGCCCCGAAACAGCACCACAGAGCTGGCCTATTCTCTGGTATCAGCTGCCCTCAGAACCCTCTCAGAAGGGAGCAGGCTCAGTGTGGGGAATGAAATTATATGGGAGATAATGTAATTCCAGCAGGTCTGGAGCAAGAATTGTACCACATAGAGCAGCAATCATCTGCCAGACCTTAACTTTTCCTGATTTACTGAACCTCAGCCCCACAGCTGCAGAGTACAGAGGCTTCAGAAAGATAAAAGACAAAGAGAGAACATACTGGGGGAAGGGAGGGAGGAAATGGCTTGTTTTCTTTTGAGCTCTGTCTCCTAATTAAGATTTAATCAATTTTTGGAATTTTAATTTGAGGAAAAACATTGTTCTGTTGGTTTACATGCCATTTTCTGCTTGGGGTGAGATGTGACAAGAGATGGGCTTTTTAAAACTACATTAAAAAAACTTTATAAAGGAAACATCAGCCCAACCATACGTGCTGAGTTACAGATCAAACACAATAATCATCAAATTGTCACCACTTAAGGCTCTTTCATGCCCTTGATCCACATCCCTCATAATCAAATGCCTGTGGTTCGAGGGCATGGTATAGTTGTGAAAAATGAAAATAGTTACACATTCATTCCCAGCTGATTTATGGGCAATTCAAGAATTAATTGTGCCTTAATGGAGCTAATGGCTATATTAATAGAATTTTGAAAAATAACAGCTCCTCTGCTGGTTTGACTCCCCTCCGAGCTGGGACCCAGCACCAAGAGCAGCAGCTACTATACTTAAAGGGAAGGTACCTCTTTATTGTCTGTTGTTCACCAACCAAACTAGAGCGTAAGTACTATCTTTAGTGTCAACCTATCTTTAGTATCTTATGATCAATGCTCCTCTCGCCATTTGTTGGCAGTGGAAAGGACTACTGGGTGGAGATGACTGGAAGAGGACGATGAGCATAATACACTAGAGGATTTACCAAGCATTGCTTGGGTCCTTCAGGGTAGGGGGTTGGGAGATGTGGGGGGCTCAGGAGAGGGGATGCTGGCAGGCAGCTGCTGCCCTAAGCCAGGCCGGTGCAGTGGGGCCACTCTATCCAGTTGGCGGCTGCTCTGTGGCTCTCCAGAGCTGTCAGGCGCATGCTTGCTTACTGCATTCCTGTAGTCATTTTGGAGTATAACTGTCCCTGCTACCAGGTCCCTCCCTTTCCATTTAATGAGAAACAGTCACATTCTATGCACATCCTATTGTCTTGGCACAACCAAACCTTGACCTTCCTTTAAGTTATGGTAAGAGGAAGGTGCATACCAATTTTAGTGATCCTAGCTCTGACTGTTTAGGAGACATTCTTGAACAAATGGACGAACAGACAGACAGATGCACAAACTTTCTCAAATGTATTTGTGAGGTAACTAGGATGTGGCCATCCACTCTGTCAAATCAACTTTTCTACATGCCATGATTTCTTGAGGTGGGGCTGAAAGCCTGCCTGAATGTTAAAGCTAGATATGTGAACATGAGGTCCCACACTGCAGTTTAGGAATACCAATGGGGAGAAAGGAATAACAACAAAGAAAGAGCAAATTTTAGCATATAGAAAGAAAGGTGCTTACAGAGACGAATACATGCTTGGCTAGTCTACCGCAGTAGTTTGCGCATAACAACTTATCATGCCATAGATCAGCTTCAGTTGAAAAATTCATATATAGAGCTTCATTCTGAACACTTTCAAACTTCAGAGTTACTCACATCCCAGGTTCGAATCTGAGTCATTATATTGCTTGGCGCCAGTTTCAAATATTTGGATTTTGAATTTACAAAAATTATCCATGTTTTTAAGTCCCATTTATCCATTCAGTACAAATGTAGGGTAATACAGGATTCTTATAAACACATTAGAAATCTAGACTGTAGTTTAATATTTAAATAAATGACATTTAAAACAGTATTTATTAAGCCTGGCTAAAACAGCAATTTGCATAACCCATATATTGGTAGCGGAGAGCAACTGTATGGCATTTCTCTCACTTTCTGGATTTCATCCTTGAGCAAAAGGGAAGGAAAGTACTTCTATGTTTTCTTAAATATGCACTCATCTAATCATCTACATTTTACTGTTGGGGTCACTCAATCAACCTTTGCTTTTTGTGAAAAAGACTAGTCAGAAATCAACATACATCTTTGTATTTCATAGTCTTCAATTTGGAATTCAGTCTGTACTACTGTACTATATGAACCCTAACCTGAGCTATGTTTCAGGCTTAGTCATGTATAACTCATAGTGAGTCAGGAGCATGTCTTTTTCAGCTGCATTGTTAGCTCTCTGTAAAGGTTATGGGGCTTGTACCTACTTAAATTGAAGCTAAATTTGATCCCATGTTTCAGTTTTCCCAGCAATACAATGGGAGTTAGACTATATATGTACTTGGTTTAATAATATCTGCTTAATAATATCTACAAAGCTCTTTGAAATCCTTCAGTGAAAGGCAGTGTAAAAGGAAATGGTATTTTTATTATTGACATCATAAAGACTTTTCTCTCATCATGTTTTTTTTAAGGTCAACAAAGTGCTTTCTTTTTAAGCGGTTATGATCAATTATTCACCAAAGTTTACATTAATTTTGCATCCTAGCCAGTTATTTTTAAACACTGAAAGGAAAGAAAACATTTAAAGGAAAATTGTTTACAATAATCATGAGGACTGTGCTTCCTGTACACTAAGTACACCCAGCTTGCTTTGTGGAGAAGAGGGGAGTGTATTTTATTGATTAAGGCTCAGCTAGCTAGAAGAGTGTTAACCACTAATAGGGTGAAGAGTAATGCTTACCCATAAAGAGGGTTGATTTTATACAGAATCACACCAAATCATGGTGTGATTTGATGTTGGATTACACCCATTTACCGGGAGGATTTTGGACAAACAGTATGTATGCAAGTGGCTTAAGGAGTGTCTTGGTAATAAAGGATAAGACAGCTTCTAGGTACCCTTGTGACATGGGTCTTGTCAGTACTAAAACTTACACTAATTTAACAAAACTAGTTTGAAATAATTTAACTAGAAACATTTTAAATTCTTAATCTAGTTGCAAAATACTAACACAAAGGTCATAAATTAAAGCAAGGGTTACATCAGTTTAACTGCATCTAGGTTGTACATAGGCTCTAAATTAGCTAGAAGGATTTTAATTAGATGCAGTTTTTCTAGGAAAACCAAAACCAGATAGTTAGTATTCTACACTACTGTACAGGAGAGCCAGGTTCAGTTTCCATCCATAGGTCTCTCTGGAAAGCCCTGGAGTGTGCCTCTCAGGAGCCCCCGAGGTCACTAACTTGTGATGCACCAGCAAGCATTCTAGTATATCAAGGAGCAACACCGAACTCTGAATGGCTCCTAGTACATTTCTGCATGGCTGTGACAAGAAACCAAGGGAGGGCAGTCAAAGTTGAGAATTACTGCTACAAATGTGAATGAAGAAGTTTTGAGAATCTCTCAAACTATTTTCAGGGTTTGAGTTCTAATGAGTTCCTGCCATTTAAACCAATGTGGTTCCCCTTCCTCCAATGGTTGGTCAAATTTAAAAAGGAAAAAGCAAAAAGAAATATGATTCGCTAGAGCAATGGTCTCCAATCTTTTTAATCACAAGATCACTTTTTCAATTTAAGTTTAAGATCTACCTCAAACCCAAATACCTTTGCCCCACTTCCTTCCTGCCCCTTCTTTGAGGCCCTGCCCCTGTTCCACCTTTTTTCTGCAGCCTCTCCCTGCTCACTCCATCCTCCTTTTTCCCCCATCCTCACTCATTTTCACCAGGCTGGGGTAGGGAGTTGGGGTGCAGGCTCTGATCTCAGACCAAGGAATTTGGAGTGTGGGAGGGGCTCTGGGCTTAGCTCAGGGTGGGGGATTGGGGACCAGGAGAGGTTTCAGGGTGCAAGTTCTGGGAAGGAGTTTGGGTGCAGGGGGACTCATGTCTGGGGCAGGAGCTTGAGTGCAGGAGGAGGTTCAAGGCTGGGACAGGGGTTCAGGATGCAGGCTCTGGCTGGACACCGTTTAACTGAGACAGATTCTGGGTGGTGGAGAAATGGGCTTAAGGCCCATTCCTGTCCTCTCTTCCTACTGTCCTGGCCCTGCACCACTCCTGAAAGCAGCTGGCATGTACAGCAATGGTTCCATAGCCCCATGTGCTGCCCTACATCTACAGGCCATTATTGATCAATGGGAGCTGCAGGAGTGGTAGCTGCAGGCAAGGACAGCATGTGGAGACCCTCCTGCTCTGCCTTTCTCAAGACTGCAGGGACATGCCCACCACTTCCAGGAGCAGCAATTCCCATAATGATAATGACTCCAGCCACGACAGTTTAGGCATTTCAAAACTCACTGCTCAAAGAATTACATTTAAGTGTAAGAGAATTGAAAATTATGAAATGCGCAGACTAGTCAAAAACCAAAACTAACTTACTTTGCAAGCAGTAAAAGAAATAACAACAACCCCCCACGTATGTGTTGGGTCAGGAGATGAGAGTGAAGGACCGTGTGTGTTTGTGAGAATGGCAGACACACACACAGGGTACGTCTACACTGCAGGATTAATTCGAGTTAACTTAATTCAAAATAGTTAATTCAAATTAAGCTATTTAAATTAACACATCTACACACAAACCTATTTCGAAATAGCATTTTGCTATTTTGAAATAGCACGTCCATACTGAGTGGACCATGAACCAAAGTTAAGGCTGGCTGGAACCGGTTGCCAGCAGGGCATCAGGTTAGGATTTAGAGTGTGGGGCTGCTGCCTGAGGCTAACTGAGCTCCGTGCTTAAAGGGACC
>JANRFK010006693.1:38409892-38435313 GCA_030068395.1 Apalone spinifera | reverse complement strand
TTGCATAGCTTTGGCGCAAAAGCGCGCCAATGTAGACGTAGCCATTGTGTTTTTTCCTACACACGGCTGTTGTGTGCATAGACAAGGAGTTTTTTCACAGTTCTGTAGCATTATTTCAACATTTATCTTTAAATAACTTATTTTCTTTGTGTATGTATTAATAATATCAAACAAGTAGGCATATAACAATGGCAAAAGAAATAGAATGGTTTAATTAATTTTCAATTGGACATGAGCAGTAAAGTTAGGGGGCTTCAAATCAGTCTTTCATTCTGACAACACAATTTTGCTGGCACACAAGGTATAATGTAGATCTCTGACAATGTGCAAGCACTGGTAGCTGAATATCTATATTCTGTCATCTGCATCACAATTTGATGCCCAAATTGATTATGGATACCAAGTGAGAGGCTGATTTGGAACGATGTAAAAGCAGGAAAAAAACAAGTTGCATTTATGAATCAAGAGCAACATATGGCCCAGAATGTGGAAATTAGTAGGAGGATTTTTTAAAGCACTTAAAGAATTGTGATGTTATATAGAGTTATATACACATGGGAATAGAGAGGACACATTGGAGCTGACCTGTCCTTAATGAACAGTCCCATTAGCTTCATTGTCCATTACCTTACATTGCAAATTAGAAAAAGGAGATCAAAGTGGAACGTTTTATGTCTCCCAACACTAATTTTACAATATACAAAAATATTTAAATTACATATAAACATTAAGCAAATGTTATGACATGAGAGTATGTTAATTTTATTCCATCTTGAAAGTCAAGAGGAAACTATGGCCAGTGGAAAAAACAAAACTTTTTGATAGCAAGCAATCAAAACTAAAAGTTCACTAGATCAACTGAAACTAACGTAAGAGAAGCCCAGGATCCTATTATCAGTCAATATGGATTCCTGGAAATGTGAAAGAACAGGATAGGGTGGGCAATAATTTTTGACCGGGGGCCAAAAGTTTTGAAGTGCCTCCGGGCCGCTCGGAAGGGGCGGAGCCTAAATTGGAAGGGGACGGGCCAGTATGCTTCTGGGCTACTCCACCCCCAGACCACGATTGTCTGGGGGGTGGCGGAGCGCCTTTGCCCCCCCCCCCTTCCCACTAGGCACCCACGCTGCGCCCTGCCGCATGCTCCTCACAGGGCTGGAGCAGGGCGAAGGAAGCTTTGCGCAACTCCTCCGCCCCCAGGCCCTGATTGGCCTGGGGGTAGGGGAAGCGCCGAAGTCTCCACCCGCCCTACCGCTGCTCTGCGAGGAGTACGCGGTACTTCAAAGTGCTACACGCTCCTCGCAGAGCAGGAGCAGGCTTCGGGCATTCTCGCCGCCCCCAGGCCAATCAGGTCTTGGGGTCGGGAGCTGTGAAAAGCTTCTTTCACCCTGCCCCGGTCCTGTGTGAGCTTAGAGCACTTTGAAGTTCTGTGCGCTCCTTGCAGGGAGAAAGGGTGGAGGAAACTTCATGTCTTCCTCCCGCCCCCAGGCCAATCAGGGTTTGGGGGTGGGGGAGCGCGTAACATCTCCTCCTGCTCTGTGAGGAGCACATAGCACTTTGAAGTGCATCGTGATCCTCTCAGGGCAGGAGGATGTTTTGCATGCTCCCCCACCCCCAGGCTCCAATTGGCTTGGGGGTGGTTTAGCGGCAGGGCCTCCGCAGGCTGGATCAACCCACTTGGCGGGCCAGATCTGGGCTGTGGAGACCCTTTTGCCCACCCCAGGGAAAGGGTGAAGCTTTGAATGCTGAACACCCATTTTAGACTAATGTTTCCAAAAGGACTCAATTTCAGATAGATGATTAATTGGGTGATGGAGGGTAGAAGACATAAAGGCTCTAAGGATTTTTTAAAAGGTTTCATAACATGCATATTTTCCACTATGGATGGGAACTATGCATCAAGGAAAGTTCATTTCAGCCACTCATAGTAGATAATTACTTATTCGTGCAATTTATCAGTTTTTGATATTTCCAGATAATTTCCAATTTTTTTTCCCTGTGAAAGGTTTCAGAACAAATAGTAATGCGTTTGTTTAGGCCTTGAGAAGTTGCTTCATTTTTTTAAAAGGTTCAGGGCAAATTTCCCAAATTTAATATTTCTAAAGGGGATTTCACAAAAATTTGTTGGCTCATCCACTTGATTATGAATTTCTGTGTTCAAACAATCACATGCATGAAATTCTCATGTCAGCAGTTGTGGGCTTCAGCTGTTCATAATTACAGGACCTATTCCCCAGAGATGCAGAGCATTTGCAAATATGCACTGAAAGGCACGAGAGATATAGTTGCTCAGAATGTGCTCAGCATTTCTCAGAACTAAACCATCCAGGCTCCTGTCTTGCCTCTGGACATCATTACTACAAAAATGCAATATAAATTACATGAGGGTCTTAGGCTGAAACAGGTTCCAATTTTTCTCTTGAAGGCGAAAGTTTGTGTCCTCTAGTTGCTTCTTCAGGTATAGCACATTAATGATTTATATGCTTATTTGTGACATCTTCTATGGTTTCGTCTACACTGCGGCGTTTGCCGCAAGAGCCTATGCAAATGAAGTGTGGATTAGCATATTGCCGTGCTTCATTTGCATTATTTATTCAAGCCGGTTTTGCGCAAGGGGTTTTTGCGCAAAAACAAGCAGTGTGGATGGGGGGGAGGAAAGGGAGGTTGCGCAAAAACTCTGTTTTGCGCAAGATCCTTCATTTGCATAGGCTCTTGCAGCAAACACCGCAGTGTAGACATAGCCTAGATGTAAAAGTGTCTGGAAGGAAATTATTATTGCCATGATTAAGAATAAAACCAAGTTTTCGTATTCCATTGAAATATGCTGTCTCCAGAGGAAAATTGAGGCTCTCTAAACCTAGATGTGAAACACAGAAGCGATTTCAATACTGTTGCAAATCTCCTGGAAAGTGTGCCCCATTTCTAGACTATTTATTCTTTCTTGTTTTTTTTTTAAATATTGCTACAGAATTTCTTCCATTACATTCTCATTATACTCCATTCCTTTTTGTATTGCTTGTTAATGATGCCATTTGATCTCATTACATGATGGAACTAAAAGATGAAGATTGGATGCTATATTTTCTCTTGAGTAAGATTACAGCCTTTGGACTCTGTGGGTTTCTTGCTCTGTTCAGAGATAACTACTCAAAAATGACGTCCTCTTTTTTTTGGGGTCCCTTGATGTTTTTGCTTGATGTGGTAATTGGGGCTGAGACACTAGTGGTTCCATTTGATTCATGAAATTTGACAATCAGTTTCCATAGATCACTGCAGCCATGATGTCAGCATCTCCTAAAGGAAGTCAATGTAATGTGAGGGGCATCAGATACTTTGCTGAAAGCAACTTCCTTTAACTGCAAGGAGTTGTGAGCAGCCAGAGTCAATTCAAGTACTTCATCTGCAGAGCAGGCAGACAGCAAAAGAAAAATAATTTATCTAAAATATTGAGCAAGTTGCCTCCTTGGTACACAAAAGCAATAGCGTTCTAAATGCCACAAACCTTTGGTGATTGCCATGAAATAATTATTTGCAGTATGACCCTTTGCTATTGACAAGACCAAAAGGCACCACGGGGAGAAATAATTTGTTGTACTCTGCTGATATACTACTGTGAAGTATCTAATTGTTTAATAAGGCACTGCTGAAGGAGTAAAAGGCAGGGGAAAGTACATGATCACATGCACTCAATCAAGCCACTTGCAGAGCTTCAAGTTAAAGGGGATATAATAGAATATGATTGGGAGGGATGAAAGGAAGGACACAAACGAATCCTAAATAATCCTAAGGATGGGCACTGAATTGTAGTGTTTTTTTCTTTTTTCCTTTCTTTATAACTATTAGACAGCTTGAATGCAGCATTATTAAGGGCAGGCTAAAGTACTTTTCACACAACAAGGTCCAAAAGCACTTAAACTTAGGATGGGGTTTTTAAAAGCACCTTACATATTTAGGTGTAGAAATCCCATGGAAAGTCATTGTACTCTGAAATTTCTTAGGTGCCTTCAAAAATGTACTCTTTAATACATGGACTTAGGCTGCAGAACTAGAGATACCTTATGGTGAAATGCAGCAGTTAGGATACCTTTAAGGATACTGTGGGACATCTATGCCTTATCAAACTGATAATAAGATCCAGGCATAGGAGTGATCCATCAAACACCTACAGGTCTGAAGAAGTTGGTAATAAAGAGAAATGAGCAATATCATTATTTTGAACTGGGTGCAATTTAATTCTATACCCTAAAGGAGGGCTAAAGTTGTCATCTCCCAGCTCCTTGATGACAGTTTTTATTTCTCCTCTTTACTTCTGCCTTTAGGGTGGTTTCTTCACATGTACATTTAGTCAAACATCCCACGTTTTGTTATGATAAACACTAGACAATGGACAGCTGATTCCAGACTTTTCAAGTACTCTGGCTTAGCCTAATTTTGTTTTACTTTACGTACCAGTTTCCTCTGAACATTTCATTTTTCCTCTTTTTATTCAATACACAGTGAATAGTGGATCATGATAGACCAGATTTTCAAGAGCTCACTTCACTTTTAGGTGCCAAAATAAGTTGTTACATTTCAAAAGTGCTCAGCGCCCATAATACTGAAGTCTTTGGCAGATCTGAATAGGCTTTCATGATTAGCTCTCTAAGGGTTCATCTAAACAGCAGTATTATTTCGGAATAACTGACATAAAATAACAAAGTGCGCATCTACACAGCAAGTCACTATTTTAAAATAATGTTGAGATGGAGGACTTCTTACTCCAACTCCTGTAACCCTCATTTCATGAGAAGTAAGGGAAATCGAAGGAAGAGCGTTCTTCCTTTGACTTCCTGCTATGTAGAGAACACCAAAACCCAAAGTAAGCTATTTCAACTTCAGCTATGCAATTGACGTAGCTGAAGTTACTTATTTTAATTCGACTTTTGCCCTGCAGTATAGACGTGCCCTAAGGACACATCTACACAAGGAAATTATTTCAAAATAACTTATTTTGAAATAATAACTCCTGAAATAACTATTTTGAAATAAACTTAAAAAACAACAAATAGTCTGGTAGCACTTTATAGACTAATAAAACATGTTGATGGTATCATGAGCTTTCTTGGGCACTTCTTCAGCTGACGGAGTTTTGAGTTTAGGATGTGCAGACTCAAAATAAATAGGGGAGAAGGGAGCGGAGGGAAGGGGAAAAAAAAGGAAGGGGGTGGGAAACAAGGAGCAGAGGGTGTAAAAATATCAAAGGGAAAAACAAGTAAGCAGAATTGGTAACCTATAAGCACCTAAAGATTGGATAGTTAAAAGAAGCAGACAAGGATCATAGGATAGCAATTAGATAGGAAGGGTATTAACGTAAGAATCTACACAGACAAAGAGCTGTTGGCACCTTCATTGAATAATATAATATATAATGGAGATTGCCTATCTCCTAGAACTGGAAGGGACCTCGAAAGGTCATCGAGTCCAGTTCTCTGCCTTCACAGCAGGACCAAGTACCATCCCTTACAATTTTTTGCCCCACATCCCTAAATGGCCTCCATAAGGATTGAACTCACAACCCTGGGTTTAGCAGGCCAATGCTCAAACCACTGAGCCATCCCTTTCAATGTTATGTTGAAAATGTCCCAGCCATCTGTTATCTCAATTAAGGTGAAATAACATGTCTATACTACAAGGAAGCCTCAAACTTAGTCAAAATATAACTCCCTAGGGTAGACCAGGGCTAAAGCTTCCCATTATTAATCCTAGCTATGTTTCTGTGCCAAGCCCCAGTGCCTGTGTCCCCATTCAGTGGTATACAGGAACTCATAACAGAGATTGGACAATTCTAAGCTTCAGCCGCCTAACTTAAATAAACCTGTAAAAAGACTGGAATCTGTTATATTGTAAAATAATCTAAATTTTCACAGCTGCATCTCAATATTTTATAGGCAGCCTGACTATTTCTGAACTTTAACTGTGAGTTTCACAGCAGTTAGATTTTATTTTATGAAGGAATCTAAACAATTTCAAGTTGTAAACATGCTCAGCTGAAGTATGTTTCTTACCCTGAAACTGTCCATCTTTTATAGCTATTTTGGGCACTCACAAGTGAAAGTGAATGTAATCTATTACAAAACATGCTGTTAAAAATAACAACTTAGAAATAGCACATTTCTATCTAGGAGAGAAGAATTGATTATTGTGACATACATGTTAGGAAGGGTAAAAATAAAATAATACATTAATTCTACAGAACATTAAGCTAAAAGCTTCTTTTGGTTAAAAAATGAAAAGTTTCATATATAATTAGAGAAGCTCACCTCACAAACACTGATAATGCCTATAAATATTTTAAGATGTTGGTAATATTTTAACAGTACATCAGAGTCAGCCCTTTTCCTGTCATATTTTCAAATACAAGTGATGCAGACTATTCACCAAATTGTTAATCATTTGCTATTGTGAAGTCCTTTTAGCATCTTAGGAATGTTTGATAGAAAAACATTCAGAAAAATAAAATCAAAGAGTTGGCTATCTTACTGTGCACAACGTATTGCACAGGGTCGGGGTGCCGACCAGTTGCTCGGCAGCTGGGAAATAGTGGGGGCAGGTGATTCTCCATTCCCAGAAAGAGTGGGGCCTCAGGAAGAAGGGGCAGGGCTGGAGTATCATTTACTCAGAAAACAGGAAATAGTTGATACAGTATTCTGAAAAACAAAAACAGGATTCTTATGATTTGGTTCAGTTGTATTAATCAATAGATTTTACATTCTTGGGGTCAAATTGTACTCTTGGATCAATCTGGTGTGGCTCATCTGTGCTCTAGATGCCATTTTACTAAGTCTCTGGAGCAAAAACAGAATGATATTGTGCAAAACACATGAGAGCTTATTGCTGCTGAAAATGTGCATTTTACTATTCTGCTACCTCTGATAGGAAATGGTTTTAGTAGAAAGTTAATAGAACCAAATACTATCCCTTAATATTTCAAAGAAAAATTTCTTTCCTTTAAAAATATTTCCCAAGCTCCAACCACCCAACTTTGTTTCCTCCTCATTCTCAGAGTCAACGTAAACTATGTAGTCGTGGAAGCTGCTATATCTTCTTAGGGTGTATATCTTCCAATATATTTTTAAACATCAACTTCCCTACCAAGGAGCAACCCAAGACATGAAGTAGGAATATGGATCCATGTGCCAATTTTTTAAAATTTATTTATTTTTTAAAGAATAAGCTTTGTGAGCTTAGGGAACTTTGTGGTATATATCATATATTTGAGAGAGTTTGTCTATGTGTCTGTTTGTCCAAGAGCTCCTCCTAAATGGTAAGAGCTAGGACCACCAAATTTGGTAAGCAGTTTCCGCAAATCACAATTTTAAAAAAAGGTAATAGTCCTTTTAGCAGGAATCCATATGGAAACATATCTATCTCATAGAATTGGAAGGGACCTAGAGAGGTCAGTAAGTCTAGTCTGCTGCTTTCATAGCAGGAGGGAATACCATCCCTGATAAAGATGCCCAAGATCCTTAAATGGCCCCCTTGAGAATTGAACAGGCAAGCTTGGGTTTAGCAGGTCAATGCTCAAACCTCTGAGCTATCCCTCCTCCTGCAAAAAGTGCTCCAGAAAAGAAACAGAATCACCAGGAAGGTAAAAGTCCTCATCCAGTAGTGCCCCAACTCCAAGCCTCCCACCCCTCAGGTGCCTTTTATGGAGGACAGGGGCGGGGACAGTAGCTCTCCTTCCAGATTCATATGGGAACGTTGTGGGCTATTCCTCTGCATCAGGGAATGAAGGGAAAATGCACAGTTTGCTACATTTCTCACTCTGGCTGGGGAGTGCAGGTGGCAGACAAACCTGGATTTGCCTGCACCCCTCCCCTGGCTGTGCCCACTGGAGCTACAGCAGCCATGCAGAGGCTCTTCTTGCTTTGCCCCCAAACTGCTGTGGTGAGGGAGGACTGGGGTAATCTTCTCGATAGACAGACAGATTTAAAATCAGTAACTTAAATGGCTCGAGTTTGCAAAAATACTTGGATATTGTAGATTTGAAAACAGACAAACTAAATTAATCTCCTTTAAGTAAAAAATGTGCACAGAGACTGCAGGTGTACCAGGAGGGTATAAGGGAATAGGCTACACCTCCTCCAGAGTGGCTAGCCAAAACTGTAGTCTCTGCTACCTCTTAGCCTCACATGAGCATTGCCCCAAAGGGGACAGTTATAAGGAGAGATGCCATGATTTAAATCCCTCAACACCATCTGGCAGAGCTGATTTGGCACCCAGGGGAGTTAATGCTACCTTAAGGTGATTGCATTTGCGCACTTCCTCTGCTGTTGATGGTATCCACATCATCCCTTCCTCAAAGCTGTGTCTATGAGGTACAACTCCTCTCTGAGGGCAAACTCTCCACTCCAGGCTTTGTGGTTGTAATGAGGAGGCTGAACGTTCAAGAATCAGGAATTTTGAAGTAGGTGAGGTGGAGGCCTTTCCTCATGAGCTCCTGTCCACCTTGAGTCTCTGAAGGTGCAGAGGGAATGTCTCCTGAATATGTCAGTCTATGTTACCTTCCACCATTGAAGGCCAGGCAAAAATTAGGGAATAAAAATATTTGTTCTGAGGTTTAAAAAGACAACTCTCTGACCTTTCTGACCATCAGTGTGTGGGCATGTTTGTGCGCATCAGTGAACAGGAGAGAGAAAGAGAAAAAAATCCTTTCCCAGTTTCTAAGTTAAGAAAATCTGAGTTTTGGTGATATGTGTTGGAGGGTTTTTCAAAACTGGTGCTTGCAATGTTTTTCCTTAGCATTTAAAAATCTGCTACTTTTTTTAGTCTGTCAAATGCTTTGGGTAGAAAATAAAGATGAAATCAAAGTGTTTCATCACGTCAGAGTTTTTTGAAGGTTTGTTCCTGTTTAAACAAATCTGTTCCTCTTTTTTAAAAGTGATTTCACTTGTTATAATGGTTGAAGATCTGTTGCTCACTTGGTGCGATAGTGTTGAAGAGATTTACATGGGTTTTACAATTTGAGATCAAAGTCATTATAAAGATGTTAGCATATGTTTCTTAAGAAAATCTATAGGAAAATCCCACCAAAAATGTGTAGGTCTCTAGACAGACAAAAAGTGCATCATGAACACAAAACAAAAAGAATCTTAAAAATAAAAATCAATGAGTAACTTAAGGCATGATAATGCTCCCTAATGAGTGCTTTAGAAGTGCCATGAACATTATTGTTTATAAGTTTTTAAACTTATATTTATTCATCAAGAACCTCATATAATTGTGTTTTTCATAGCTGGTGTCAGCTCTCATAGATGCACTGAACCATTTGAAGGACAATGAGCTTTTCACACTCAAGCACACAATATGTTTCTATGCCCAGAATATACTTCACTGCATAGAATTAAGAGTTCAAGGATTCATAGCTGAACCAATGTACATATCTTGCCTAATGAGCTTAATGTTTACTGAAAGTGTTTAGTGCAGCCCAGGAGATCCTAAGGAACAAGTAAATCCATATAAAATCCTTTTGACAATGACAAGATGGGCTCCAAACACACTTTCTTGTTATATCATCCCCCTTTTCCTTTTTCATATTTTTTTTCCAATTTATATCAAAACCTTCATGGAGAAGGGATCTCATTTTTTTACATGCTTATAACTCAATATAAACTAATAAGTAATACCTCTATACCATTCTTCAGACAACATTCTCAGAACACATTTGCTAACTCATTGAGTTTTTATTCATCCATGCCATCTAACATTCTTTTATGCAGCAGAACAACATTCTCTGCCAGATCCCTGACTTTGCAGACATGGGGACATATGAGCTGCTCCCTTTACACAATGACAAGATTCAAGAACTGGCCCCACTGACAGGAAAGGCAGCTACATGGTACAGGTAGCTTCCTTCTCTCACTGGTGGCAAAAAATGGCCACATCTTGCATACTAAGTGATAGCGAAGAATTGTGTGACTGGGCAAAGCAGAGCCAGCAGAAGAAGATCTGAGGAATGGTGTTGACTAGCTTAAAGGTCAGGAGGGAAATTCTGGCCCCACTGATCAGTCTTTGCCATTGATTTTAGTGGGTGCCAAGATTTTACTCCATACATTGTGTTCATTCATTGTTGGCATCATTAAAAACATATTGTGAATGATGGGGCTATTTCCTGCCAGACTTATTTGTTCAAGTATCTGGTGTCCATTGCATTAAGTGAATGGTTTATGTATTATTGTGGGCCAGGATTATATGCAACATTTTTGATATGGTATGGGGGTGGGATGGGAGAAATGTGAGATCTTGGGGCTCATCAGATTATACTGAACAACATACCAGACATGAATGGACTTTTTAGCAAAAGGTAGTTTTCCTGGAGAATATCTTGTGGGGAGATGGATGCAAAATCCCCACATATGGTTAAGCAAAAGCCCACCTTTTGAAGATAAAACATGAAGAGTAAGCCCTTATCTGATGATCACCTGTTACACTAGGCCAGGATCAAAGGCCCAGACTGTATAAAGAAAAGATTGAACTATTAGGGTTGTTGCAGTTTTGAATCTCAGATGGTTATGAACTTAACCAAGCAGTGGGTTTGAAAGATCAGTGCCTAACCTTGGAGATGGGGAGATATCCAGTAAGGTTTTTAGCATGACTAGATTCTTTTCTTGTTTTAAATGTGTGTTCTCTGTAATGCTTTCAAGTGCTTGCATAGAATGTGCTGAATGGTACTGTAGGCAATTGCAATGTTCATAACCACTACAGACAAAGCAAAGCACATATATGGCTTTATTAATCCACAGTGCAACAGCTTCAACAGGAAAGACTGAGGATGCCTCACATCAGAATGTCCCATAGCGACATGGCTAGAGCACACATTTGAGAGATGCTAGATCCCTGTTCAACAGCCATCTTCCCCTCAGGTGGAGAGGGGACATGAATGTGGGTGTCTCACATTCAAGGGGAGTATCCAAATCACTGGGCTTAGCATTATGAGGGAAACCCTCCTCCACTGACACATCACAACCCCCAGCTTCTCTTGTCCATTCAGGCCTAAATCCCTAGAGGGCAGATTTTCAAGAACTCATCACCCCATGGGTGTCACACTTTCAAAAGAGCTCAGCGATTTTGGAAATTTGTTCACTTTATTTTGAATCTTAAATTGGAGCTGAACTCTTTTGTGAACCTGTTCCTAAGCAAATCTCTATCTATCAAATCATTAGAGGATAGGTGACTGATTTTCTGTTTACCTGTTTTTCATCCGATAGTCTGCTATCTCAAATCAATAAGAATAGGGGATTGGACCTTATGTCTCCTTCAAGAATGGTGTCAATTTATTATCATTTTATTTTCTGTTTCTGGCTGCCTTAATTTTTTTCTCCACTTAAGCTTCTCTATTGACTTTGCTGCAGCTTCCCCTAGGTTTGTGAACTTTGCCTGGTGAACTTTGCAAAATCTTTAGGAAAACATCAGGCTTGCTCATCATCAGGCATGTGTCCTTGGGCCTGCTCTGTGCCAGTATAATAGACTCAAAAGATTTCCTTTTTGGCACAGAGATCTATTGTGTCAAGTGTGGAGCTCTCTTGGCCTATGTCTACACTGTAGCGTTATTTTGGAATAACTGACATTATTCCGAAATAACAAAGAGCACATCTACATTACAAACCTTAATTTCAAAATAATGTCTAGCTGGAGGACTTCTTACTCTGACTCATGGGAATCTTCATTTCACAAGGAGTAAGGGAAGTCAAAGGAAGAGTGGTCTTTCTTTGATTTCCTGCTGTATAGACAGCACCAAAAGCCAAATTAAGCTATTTCGACTTCAGCAACACAATTGACATAACTGAAGTTGTGTAGCTTAATTTGACTGCAGCCCTGCTGTGTAGACATGCCCTTGGAAGCATCAGCCACATTGAAATGTGAAGCCTGACTTTCAAATCAAGCCCATTTGTGTTGAGGTTGTTTTCTTCTCTGCATCCTAATTTTATCACATCAAGAATACTCCAGCTGGAAGCAATGTCTGACAGTTGATTTGTGGAATTTTTTACTTTATTTTTAAACTCAGAACAGAATAATTGTAGGCCTGCTCAGCCAAGATTCTCAGAAAGGCTTTTATGGATAATGAAGTAGTTTAACTGGTTTCTTCACTGAACTCTAAGATTGTAATAAGGATCCTCCCACCGCTAGTGCTTTCTGTGATTGCCACTCATGGAATTTGCTCACACTCCCTGCCACATAGTATTTTAAAAAATGAATGCATAGTCTTTATGAAAATGACCTTCAAAACAAGTTGAATGCTGTTCTGGCCGACATTAATGAGTGGTTCTCTGATACATACACTTCCATGGGTTTGGTTTTACCATGCAAGGAAATGTTCAGCCTTAGGAAGACATGCTATGGTGCTGTTAGTTTTGGGCTACACATGGACCTATATAGTGGCAGGTCTTTGGAGAGGGAGCTATGTGAGAAGCAGGACTTTGTCTTCTGCAATAAAGACTGATTAGATTCAAATCTTGAGGCAGAGCTGCTCCATAGAACTAGGCATTGTGTTGAGCTGAGATTCCTGGAGCAAGTTTGCTTGCATGCTGTTTGATCACCTCTGTGCAAGGACTGATGCTTGTGTGTAAGTAAAACAAGTTATACTTAGACTATAACACTCTGCACCACTGATTTCTTCTCCAACCTGGGAAGCTCACCTGCAAGGCCCTAGATGGCTGCTATTGCATGGTGGAAGGGCAACACTGGTGTCGCTGGTGGGAAAGGGACACTGATATCAGGAATATGGCATCACTTGGTGACATTGTTGTTCTTTCTTCTGAGTTTTTGAATAGCCTGAAACAGTATCTGTAAAACTGGCACACATTCCAGTTCATCTAAGTGGGAGTTAACTCAGAAGACTGTGGATGAAGCATTGGCAGCCTTAAGAGGTCAAAAACCTTGAGTTAGAACCCCCTTCCCCTCAAATCATAAGATTAAAAACCCCATCAAATCATGCTTTTACTGTCTTGATTTTTTTAACTTGGCTATACACCTGTGTTCATCTTCATGTGTGTGTAATAATTTCGGTTTGCAAAATGAACTTTTAGCACATACAAAAATGCACACCTGGCTCTGGCTGCTCAGCTGGAGATGTATTTGTTCCTCACCCCTGAGACAGGAAATCATCTCCATTCCCTGTTACTGCCTTGACTCTCTGCCCTCATAGTTCACCATCTCTGGTAAAAGAAAGGCTGGATGGTAAATAGTTTGAGAACCCAGAATTAATTAAGACCCCATGTTTCACACTCACACATAGAACTTTTGGGGGTTGATGAGTTACAGATACTCATATTAAAGAACTTTAAATGGAGCCAATCATTTGTATAAGAGATAATGCCACAGTAAAAACAATATAGGAATGACTGAGACTTTTGTAAGAGTAACACTTCCTCTTTCCCCTCATTCTTCCCCCAGGCACCTGCTGTTTGGGACCTGCTCCCCATCCACTTCCCTACCTACTCTTACCCCGATCTGGACTCTCCCCAACTGCCCCCACATCAGCCTGCACTTTTGTGTATTTTTCTCATTCATGAGTCCACAACCAATTCAGCTGGGGTAATTCAAGGTCTCTTCATATTACCCGATTAAGCCATTGCCCAGGCCGTTTTTCCCCCTCTGGGAGAGGTAATTAAAAAAATCATCCTGTCATTCTTCAACTCAAATAAGCTCTAACTGATTTCACTCTTTCAGGATAGAAAAATATATGTGGTTTGCACAGAGCAAAGTCACATTGTGTCATAACTCCTCACTACAGATTTCATATGTTTAGGGGGCAATTTTGGAACTCTGCTCTCTGAGGTGAAAAAGAGACCATGAATGAAAGCCTTATGTGGAATATGCAAAACGAAGACTGAACACTTTGAGAAACTGACATTTTGTACTACCTTTCGAAGCACCAAACCTTGCTTTCAAGAGCTGGCCATAGGCATAGCAATGGGTAGGGGGACAGTTAGCATACCTCCAAGCATGGGTTGCAGCTAAAGGTGGCAAGGGGAGGCAATGCTTTCCCTGGATCTTAGTGCTCAACTACTTCCCTCTTCCTATCCCTGTTCTGACCCTTCCTGAAGGCTCCCACTGCAGGCTGTTGGAGCTTGCAAACTAGTGACTCTTCCCCTGAAGTAGATCTGTTTATTTAAAAGTGAAAAGCCTTCTAGCTTACCAGATCAATTAGCATAACACTGAACCCATGAAAGAGCCAGTAAATGGTAATGAACTTATTTAACAGGCATGTGCCTGCCCTGAATATACTGACAAAACCAGTTGTGCATTACTATGTTTACAGGACCTTAGTTTAAAATGTACTTGAAACATTTCATTAGTTTGTTCGTGGGTGGTGGGTAATATAGGCAAGGGAAGGCATTGCCTTCCCAAAACTGCCTATACTTCCCAGCTTCCCAGAAAGAGGTGCCTGACTCCCTGGACACCCGGAGAGGGATGGGGCTGCAGCATGGCAGCCTGGTTCCCCGGTTGCCCGGGAAGGCTGGGGCTGTGATACAGCATCCCGGGTCCTCCAGGTGGCGAGAAAAGATCAGGCTGGGGTTGGGTGGGGCTTGGCTTCACGGTTCTGGGGGAAGGATGCTGAAAGTATGGGGCTCGGGCTTGCCTTCTCCAGCTGGGCCTTCACCCGCCAGCCATGAGTTTGTTGTTGAAGATTATAAAATTATATTTCTAAGAAATCCTGGTGTAGTTATTTAGATGCACAGTCTGAGTATTTATCATTAACCTTAAATGCTTGGATCTTCAGACCTATAGCTTATTTTACTAAATTCTTAAGACAACTCTTATCTAAAATACACATTTTAATTTTAATGACTATAGTACAAAAACTGGCTTCCAAAGTCTTCCTGTTCTTTCTATCCATCCTTACTCTCCTTTCACGCCCGTCTCACCATGGAAGAGAGCCCTTAAAGCAGTGGTCTCCAACCTTTTTACGCCCAAGATTACTTTTTAAATGACACAACAAGCCAAGATCTACCGCCCCATCCTTCCCCCAAGACCCCACCCCTTCTTTGAAGCCTCGCCCCTTCCTTGAAGCCCCACCCTGCCCTCTCTATTCTCCTCCGCTCCATCATTTGCTATCCCCAACCCTTATACTGCTGCTTTTTTTTTCAATTCTTCTGTAGGAAGAGGTTTTTCCAACATTTGGCCTGTTTAGACTGGACCAAATGTCAGAAAACCCCCTTCTTTTGGAAGCCCCCTTATTCCTCATTGAAAGAGGAATACAGGGGTTACCAAAAGAGCATGTTTGCTCTTCCACTAAAAAAAGCAGAAGAACAAACGCATCCCTGGATGCAGAAGAGTTTTTCTGGGATATCTCCAGAATCCTGAAAAACTCCTGCAGTCTAGCCGTACCCTCACTGGGGTGAGACAGGATGTGTAGGCTCTGGGGCGGGAATGAGGGATTTGGATGTGGGAAGGGGTAAGAGATGCAAACTCTGGGAGGAAATCTAGATGCAGGAAGAGGTGGGAGAAGGGGATGCTGGCTCCCGGAGGAGGCTCCAGGCTGGGTAGTGTTGGGATCAGATGGAGGGTTGGGGTACTAAGCAAGCCACAGGCTTGGAGATGTGAGGGTTCAGGAATTTGGGTTGGGGTATGTGAGGGGCTCAGGACAACGGGTTCCAGTGTATGATAGGCTCAGGTCTAGGGGAAAGGGGGTGCAGGAGTGTTATGATGCTGTGGTCAGATGGGGGCTTGGCCCCAATTGGGGGTTTGTTGGCCAGGCTTCATTTTTAAATAAAATACTGTCAAACACAAAAAGTTTCTGCATTGTTTTTATTTATGAGAAGGGTGGGGAACCTGGTTTGAGTCAGGGGTCACTGACCCACAGAAAAGTCAGTTGGGGCCACACAAGTGAGAGGCAAAAAAAACCCCTCCTCCAAAACCCCCAAGCATCACTAATGTGGCCCCCAACTGTGCTGGTGGGAGCAGGGGACGTGGTACTGGGGAAGGGTGCTAGTGGGTGCTGGGGCAAGGGACAGGGTGCCATTGGGGCAAGGTTCTGCGGCAGGGGACAGGGTGCAAGTAGGGACAGGGTTCTTTGGCAAGGGGTAGGGGAGAGGAAACAAGGTGCTGGGAGGGCAGGGGACAGGGTTCTGCAGCAGGAGGCAGGGGACAGGGTGCCAATGGGGACAGAGTCCCCTGCACCAGCCTCCTCCCAGGACTCTTCCACCCCTCCCCCCCCTGCAGAGGAGGGAAACCCTGTCGTATGCCTCCTGCAGAGCCAATGCATGCCTCCCACAGAGCAGGGAAGCCCCTGTCGTGTGCCACCTCTGGGCCCAACTCCCCCCTCCTGCGGAGCAGGGAAGGCCCCGTGCATGCCCCCTCTGGGGCTGACTCCCCCGCCCACATTACCTGCGTGTGCCTCTGGGGACTACCCCGGTAAGCTCCCGGCATGCCACAGACCTGGGGCAAGAAAGCTGCCAGCGCATTTCTGGAACTCCCGGAAGTGACGCGCAGCTCAGGACTTCTGTCCACCCAGCGGGAAGCTGCCACTACCTCCATTGTCACTCGAGGTAGGTAGCAGGGCTTCTTGGGGGTGGGGGGGAAAGGAAAGCCCTGAACACCTCGCGATCGACTGGTCAAGACCTCACAATCGACCAGTCGATCACGATCGACGGGTTGGTGACCACAGCCTTAAAGGGACAACATTCCTTTTCTTCCAGATAGCTGGACAAATGAGTTTCCCTATTTGATGAACTAGTTTTAAGAGAACACTGCACCAAAATCTGTACCTTACTAAGATATAAAATCTTTTGTTTGTCTAAAATCTTTGGAAATATATTTTTAATATAAATATGTGGTGGAATTTCACAAACACAAAATCACACAAAATAAAGTAACGTTCCCTTTTTGTAAAAGCAATGAACTTTGTTGAGAACATACTGAACTGCTCTGGTTTAAATTAAAATAATGTCTTTCTTTCAGTGAGTTTAAATATGTAGTAATCTGGAATGATTACTTTATGAAGGCTTAAGAGTATATTTAAAATATAAAATCAGCTTAGAATAATAAATTCCTAGATTTGGAAGGGACCTCGAGAGGTAATCAGGTACAGGTCCTTACCCTCACAGCAGGACTAAGTGCCATTTAGATCATCCGTGACAGGTGTCTGTCTAACCTACTCTTAAATAGCTCCAGTGATTGAGATTCCACACCCTCCCTAGGCAATTTATTCTAGTGCTTAAGTAGACAGTTAGGAAGTTTTTCCTAATGTCCAACTTAAAGCTACCTTGCTGCAATTTAAACCCATTGCTTCTTGCCCTACCATCAGACATTAAGAAGAATAAGTTTTTAACCGCCTCCTTGTAATACCCTTACAAATAGAAATAAACAGATTAGAATACTGATGAAGAATATGTAAAATGGAGAAAGACTACATCATGTATCCCATAATATTTATAGTTGTATTCAGCAGGACATCTGACTTGCCCTTACTACAAAATTTTTGTAAATAAATCTTTAACAAACTTCAGGGTGCATCAAAATATCTGTGGGCTGACATTTTTTATTTCCAAATTTAATACTTTTAATTAGGTGCCTTCTGCATGTCCAGTCTTCACAATCTGGCATTCAGTGGAAAACATGCCACACTTTCTTTAGAAAGAAATTTTAGAACAGTTTTTTTTTCAAATGTCATTTGCTACATTTGGGTTCCGGGATTTGGCTGGAAGGGCTGAGCTGGATGGGTGAGGGGGAGAGAAGAAGGAGACAACGGGGAAAGGGCATGGCCTGGGCAGAGCAGGGGTGGGATACAGACAGGGCCACAGCCTGGGGAGCTTGCCTCCCTAAGCTGCAGCTTCACCCACCACCCACACATCTAGGAATTCCTTGATGCAAAGGGGCACTTGTGGCATAGCAAGCATGCCCTGTGAATTGGTGCAAAGTGAGGCTGGGTTGCAGCCCCATCTTGTTCCCATGCCATTCTTTTGGGGCAAAACACATCTCTTGGAGTGCTCTGAGGGGGCACCCCAATGTACTCTGAACACCAGGACAGAAATTGTCCCCAAACCTTGAACAAGGCATCCGCTCTTCCTGCCTGCTGCTTGTGCACCTATCCCAAAGGCCAAGGACAATCTGTTTTCATGCAGACCTCTGAATTAAAGAAAGCAGCTGCCCTTCATAATGTCTATTTCTTGAGAGCACTACCCTGATTCTCCTCTACTACAGGTGTAAATCAGGAGTTAACTCTATCACCATCCATGAAATGTCACTGGTGTATAAACAGGGCAAACAAGCGAAGAAATGAGCCAGGTGCATTGTCTGGGAAATGTGCTAGACTTACAGCTGCTGTATGGCTGAGTCAGCTTTTAAACTTGAACATTCAAGTAGCACAGCTCAACACACTGTCACTTCAGCGATACATCATATGTAAATAGTTCAAATGAATCAATGACTACCTTTAAATGGAGAGAGAAGGTGGCTGCCAGTTCTGAGTTGGTATCTCATTGGTAAAACATCACAATAATTGTTAAAGCCCCAAATAACAATTTATTTATTGCCTCCCACTCATTACCTCAAGCAATATTCTTTGGGTTCACTGAACAAATAGGAGCACTGTCATGGGGAGAAACTTAATAGACCTTAATCTCAAACATCTGAATGGGAGCCAAATATTCATCCTGAGAGAAACATAAGAAAAATGCCATCCAGAAAAATAATATACTGAGCTGTTCATATTCTTTCCTACAGAAGGTCATTATAAGCCGGTTAAGGCATTCCATCACTCTGGGCATGTCTATACAACAGAGGGTTTTATTTTTTTTAAATGGCTGTTTTTTCTGAAAAAAACTTGAGTTACATCCACACTGCAATTTCATTCTTTTGAAAGAAAATCAAAACTACAGAGGAGTTTTTCCGACCCTGGTAATCCTCATTCTATGAGGAAGAAGCCTTTTTCTGAAAGAGCTCTTTTGGAAAAAGGCGTGCATGGATGGGGACAAGAGAGTTCTTTTGAAAGAAGAGGAAAGAGGAAAAAGCACAGGTGCCCTGGTGGCCATTCTATCCATAGTAATCACAGCTTACATGCGAGATAGCGTCCATTCAGCGTGGACACTATCTTTCAAAAAAGCAGATGGCTTTTTTGATGTGCTTTTGCAGTATAGATCCTCTCTTTCAGAAGAAGTTTTTCCAAAAGATCTTTTCCGGAAAAGCTTCTTCTGAAAAGAAGCTTGCAGTCTAGACATAGCCTTTGTTGCCAGCCTGATTTTGTGTGTGATGGGGGGATGGATGCATGCATGTAATATTTTTTTATTTCCTTCCCTGTCCCCATTTGACAAAAACTTTCATTAAACCTCAAAATCCTGTCAGAACAGTGAAGGAAAGAAGGTACAGTACAGCAGGCTATGTTTGCAAGCAGTTCAACTTATGGCCTTTGAGAAAATCTCACAAGCTCAGTACCATTCTTCCTTCAGGCTTCAGATGAAAGGCTTTGGAAAGTTAACAGTACTTACATATTTCTGTGGGCAGCCTCTGTTTTATCTGAGCCTGGGCAAGCCAGCAAGAATAGCTTTCAATCAAAGGGGTAGTGACAAGTCTTGAAAACCTTACTCAGGGCCAGATCATCACTTCCTGTGGAGGAGGCCATCATCAGGGAAGCCCCCCCTCCCATGTGGAGGCAGGAAACTTCCTGCAGGGATAGCTGCTGTTCCCCTGACCCTCTTTTTCCTTTTTACACAGCTCCATCAGGAATTGCACTGCACTAGCTGGATATCTTTGCAGTTAGGACAGAAATGCATTACCTCCTATTTGGATTTCCACTTGGAAATCTCAAACACTGCCTTGTTGGTCTTGATAGAAGCTTCTCCCCTCCTTCACCTCCTCTGCAAAGGTCCATCCATATGGGTAGCAGAGAGGCATCGGTGCCAGGCAATTGTTGGGGTGGGTGCATTGGAAGCATACTCCTCCTCCATACAGGAAGTGAGGGACCGCTGATCCTGGGGGAACAGTGTGGGACTTTCTCTTCATCCAGTTTTTCCTTGTGTGAAATTCCTGTCAGAGGTGTTGGAACAATTTGTATAGTGGGGGGTGCTGAGAGCCATTGAACCAAACTGTACATCCTGTATATGATGGGAACCACTTCAAGCCAGGTGGTGTTACAGCACCCCTTCCACTCCACACACCTAATTCCAGCTCCTACAATTCCCACTGACGTTAATGGGAGCTCTGCTTTCATAAAGTCTGACTAAGGAGCTCAGGATCTGTCCCACAGACTCAGCTATGGCCTCACTGTAGCCTTCTTGTGGAAAAACATTGCAAATGAAGCGCGGCGCCATCTACACAGTTCCTTTTTGCGCTAAAGCCTCTTGCGCTAAAGCAGCTGCTCATTACTTATGCAAATGAAGCATGGCGATATTCCACACTGTGCTTCATTTGCAATGTTTTTCCGCAAGAAGGCTACAGTGTAGCGATAGCCAGAATGTTTAAACATTACACATTAGTTTTGCTTAGGGGCCTGAAAAAATGTGAGCACTGTCCTAGCGACTTTTATTGTTGCCCTAAACTCACATTTTGTTTCAAAGAACTTCAACTGTAGCTGTGTGCTTGCCCTGTTTTTCTGTTAAAAGCATTTGTGGAAAAGAGTGTCTAGATTGGAACGGACGCTTTTGCGCAAAAGCACTTTTTGCGGAAAAGCATCCTTGCCAATCTAGACATGGTTTTGTGCAAGAAAGCCCCAATCGCCATTTTCGCCATCGGGGCTTTTTTACGCAAAACAGTCCTGAGCTGTTTACACTGGCCCTCTTGCGCAAATACATTTGCGCAAGAGGGCTTTTTCCCGAACGGGAGCAGCATAGTATTTGTGCAAGAACACTGACAATCGTACATTAGATCGTCAGTGTTCTTGCGCAAATTCAAGCGGCCAGTGTAGACAGCTGGCAAGTTTTTCCGCAAAAGCGGCTGCTTTTGTGGAAAAACTTGCCAGTCTAGATGCAGCCTGGCAGTGTTAAATACCAGTTCCTGTAGAGATAATGATAACTCCACAGCATGGTAGACAGAGAGTGGCAGTAATGCGTGACCAGTCACTAGGGACCTGAAAGCTGCTCATGTGTGTGGATCTTTATCTGAAATGTACTTAATCCTCTTTGTCCTGTAGGGGAGAAAATTACAGAGGACCAGACTGTCTCATGACATTTTCTGATTTTAAGCAAAAATTCCCATAAGAACAATACCTTTCCTGAGATAAATTTCAGAAGAAATGTAAGAGAATCTGCATGATTAGAACCTGGGACAACATCAATTCTAAGTGCTTCCTCATCCCCACTGGAAGCTTAGAACTGAGAACCTGCTGATGCCAGCCACTGAAAGGAAGCACCACCCACCAGGTCCTATGTGGCTACCCCTCTTCCTCCTAGCCCACTAACTAGCTCTGGCAGGGGAATTGTCTGAGCAGCAATGGAGACTGCCTGCTTGCCTCTGCTCCAGACTGTGGAATGTTGTTAGTCTTACACCATGGTTCAGCCCTAAATGTTACTTGCCTGCTGCCTATAATCTGGTTTCTGACCCTTACTTCCTAATATCCAGACCCAGCTCAGCCCTTTTACTTGTCTCCTGACTGCAACTTGATAACTAACAGATGCTTCTGAATGGAACTAAAGGTAAAACATTAGCAAAATAAATGCAAACTTCAGCATAACCATTCTGAAGTTTTGCAAAAAGATTCATGTTGCCATTCTTAATACCTGCATTAGGTCAATTAACCTAATATGAACTTGAGTTCATTTTCTGTTTATCAGTGCTGGCTGTTCTGTCTACATGAATGCAACCTGCTTAAAATAGACAACTAGTACAGTAAAGGTCTTGGCCTGGAAAATCCTAATCCTGACCTTAGACAAGACTGAAATACTCTTGAGAGGTAATAGTGGGAGTGTGCAGGGGAGGAGAAAATATTCAAGGTGGACAAGGCATGTCAGACTAAGGATCATGTAGTAGTGATATTCACAAACAAACAAAATTTTAAACAAGGCCAATTAGACAGCAGAACAAGGGAGGTTGCTCAGCCTACAACACGAGGTGTTTAAATTAGACTAAATAAAACACCTGAGATGAAACATTGATATCTCTGAAGACTCTTTTCCTCACTTTGAAACTATATTTCACATCGAGTTCTCTGGTTTCTCCGATTTTTTGTGCTTCTGTTAGTTTTTGCACATATCCATGTATGTTGCTATACACTGATTGTCACTGATCATGTGATGATATATACATATTTTTGTTTCTTTAAATCTGCCGCAGAAGGCCAGACTGGAGTGGGTACTCAGGAAGACTCTAGGCACAAACTCATCAGAGGACTGAGAGGGCAAGGGAGAAAATAGTTAAGAATGCTTTTTCCTTATCTTAATACAGTTCCTTGTTCAGAATTAGAATCACTTCTCTTGGCCATTCCCTAATATGGCATTTGTGTCTTTTCTAAACTTCACAAAGATGAGGCATATTTTGCTCTCATTTAGCCTTCTGCAGCTCCTTTGCTGCCAATGTGGGTTTAGGAGCAGAATTTGCCATGCAGACCCGTTACTAATAGACAAATTAAGTGATTACTGTACAGTGAAATCCCATGTTACTGCAGCATGTTATGCATTGAGCAGCTCCTTTCCAATCCATCATCTCAAGGCATGTTCTTTACATACCTTGTTTGACTGGAATTATGCAAAACAGTACAGAGACAAATTGCCTGGGAGGATGCTGCAGGAGGGATTGTGCTTCAGGAAGCAACAAGGACCTCCTGAGTAGAGTTGGGCAAACATTTTCATGCAAATCTTTTTTTTTTTTTTTTGGAAGGGGTCTGGAAAATGCAGATTTGAGACAACTGAACTAATTCATAAGCTCATATCCATTTTGGTAAATGGTTTTGCTCAAATACAAAATCAGAAATGTCACAAATTATTCAGCTTTGTTTCAAAAGCTATTTTGTGTTGAAATATCTAAAAAATTATCTAAAAAATGCAAAAGGTTAAAATGAAACATTTTTATTTAGGGCTGAAAAATATTGTTTCATTCCGCACAAAATGCATATTTTTTTCAACTTTCTTGTAGTGTCACAAAAAATCATTTCTGGTCAACTTCACTTGAATATTCAATTTTCAGTTTGGCCACTGAACTAAAACAATGGTTATTTGCACAGCTCTGCTTTTGACATCCTAAACAACTGAAAGGGAGTACTTCCACACCACACTTCTAATGCTGACAGTGGCTAGTTGCCAGTGCTGGCTGCTGTGAAGGGTGGAATGTCCCTTTTCCTTTATGTCCCTCCTCAGGTGGTCTGTGCCCCATGTGGAAAGAGATGCAAATATCAGAGAGCAAATATTTATGCCCCAGAGAGTGCAGAGACTGCAATTATGATTCTCCCCTGAGTACTGAAGAGGAAGGATTCTTTGGTCATACCTCCCTTCTCTAAGTCCCCTTGCTGGCCTATTCAGTGCCAGCCCCAATCTGACTCCAAGTGTGTGCAGGATGGGCACAGACTTCTTTTCACTACAGTCCTTAACAGACTGCTTTTAGTAATGGTGCTCTGGGGAAATGATAATATTGAAGATGACAATAACACCCACCAGTTGTTACGCAGGCCCTGCAAGCGAAATACATGACCTACTTGCCTGCCTTTGCACAGCCTTGCTTACAGAGACATCCAAGACTTATTGAAATTATGCTGCTCAGCTCATGCATTCTGAAAGTAGATTCATTCAAGTCTGAGGAGGGCTCTTATGGGCACAGAACAAATATGACACTGTGGCTATGTCAACACAGCAGCATTATTTCGGAATAACTGAAATAACAGAGTGTATCTACACAACAAGCCATTATTTCAAAATAATGTTGAGCTGCAGAACTTCTTACTCCGACTCCTGGAACCCTCATTTTACAAGGAGTAAGAGAAGTCGAGGAAGAATGTTCTTTCTTTGACGTCCTGTTGTGCAGACACCGTCAAAAGCCGAATTAAGCTATTTTGACTTCAGCTATGCAATTGACATAGCTCAAGTTGCGTAGCTTAATTCAACTTTTGCCCGGCTGTGTAGACATGCCTTGTCAAGGTAAAGGCAATTCTTGGATTCAAGAAAGGGTCCATATTCTCAGTACACCTTGGAGCTAGGCGAGCTGCCTTTTGCAACAGTATGAAGAATATATTTTTGTGAGCTGGATTTAGGCAGAATTAGGGGCTGGGGTGGGGCTAATGGCTATGCAAGTGCATGGATCCAACACTCTTCTTCCGCTGTATATCCCCCATCCCACAATGACAGACTCGAAGGGTAGGAGTTCTTCCTTTTGCACCCTGCCCCCATAGCAAGCCCTAATACACTGCCCAGTGACTCAGTCCTTGCACTAGGATTAGGATTTGTCCATTGACATTTTTAATTAATACAGCAACTATGCAAAGCAGAGAAGAACGAAGGTAACCAGGGCCCCTTCTGAGAATTCATATGTCACTGATTTCCTTGCAGTCCCACTGCACTGTAATATCAGTAGTATTTGCCCTACCACTTTGCAGTGCACAGAGGAGGGAGCCCATGTGCAATATCTGAGCACAGACAATCCTTGAGTTCACTGAGGCTATGTCTACACTGCCGGTTTTTTTCGGCAGAAGATATGCAAATTGCACTCTTATTTGCATACCTTCTGCTGATCCTTTTTGCAGAAGAGGTTCTGCCACCAAAAAGCCCAGTGTAGATGGGGCCATTTATCAGAAAAAAACCCCATTTTTCACAAGATCCTTTATTCCTCAAAAAATGAGGTTTACAGGATCTTGTGAAAAAGGGTTTTTTTCCCAACAAATGGCTCCATCTACACGGGGCTTTTTAACGGAAAAAACCTCTTCCGCAAAAAGAATCGGAAGAAGCTATGCAAAAGAGTGCGCCATTTGCATATCCTCTTCCACAAAAACCCACAGCGTAGACATAGCCTGAGTGCAAGGCCGGTGTGAACTTAGCATCTCTGTCAATACAAGTCATTTTGGAGGTGATTGGTGTGAAGTAGAAGTGTCACACAGGCCAATTTCTTCCTCTCACAAGAGGCTTACATCCAGGAAGGGAAAAATATGGAGACAAGTGATCCTCCCATGTATCAAGGAGCTCTGAGAGTCATTCTGCTTCTTTATCAGAGGGGTAGCCGTGTTAGTCTGAATCTGCAAAAGCGGCGAGGGGTCCTGTGGCACCTTATAGACTAACCGAAGTGTTTGGAGCATAAGCTTTTGTGGGCAAAGACCCACTTCGTCATATGCATGTAGTGGAAATTTCCAGAGGCAGGTATAAATTAGCAAGCCATTCACAGTCTTTGTTTAATCCTGAGTTGATTGTGTCAAACTTTGAAGATGAACTGTAGTGGTGTGTCCATCACTAATGATGCATTGGAGAGGTTTTAGCTGAGGACTGGACACACCACACGATCCATTGTTTACAGCCAACCACTGAGGTACAACCGCA
>JANRFK010006693.1:38387921-38398956 GCA_030068395.1 Apalone spinifera | reverse complement strand
ATTAGCTATGCAAATGAGGCTCGGCGATATTCCAGCGCTGAGCCTCATTTGCATGGCTCTGGCGCAAGATCGCACCAGTCTAGACGCAGCCAGTATGTTTAGTGTGGGGAAAAAAAGAGACGATTAAGGTGAGGAGATATGACAGTGGTCTTACAATACTTGAAAGGCAGCCATAAAAAAGATGGCAATGGGTTCAAACTACAACATAAAAGTTTTAGATTACATCTCAGGAAAGGCTTCCTGCCTGTAAGAACAGTGGAAAAAAACTGCTTAGGGACATCATGGAAGTTTGTTCACTGGAAGTTTTCAAAAAGAAGCTGAATAGCCATCTGTCTTGTATGGCTACGATACAAAAAACCCTGCATCTTGGCATACCACTTGACAAACCACTATCTGGCTGGCTGTAGTAGGATTGCAGAGTCTCCAGCAGGGGTTCACAAGGGGCCAAATACATCCCATCATAGTAATTATGCGATGGAATAAATTACCTAGGGAGGTTGTGGTTGGAGGCTTTTACAGACAGGTTAGACAAACACCTATAAGGTATAATTTAGATAATTCTTAATGCTGCCTCAGTGCAGAGGTCTGAACTAGGTGACTAATCAAGGTCCCTTCCAGTCCTATATTTCTGTGATTTTTGAATAATTACCCCAAAGTCTTTTGCTGCTTCCCAATTCATTACTGAAGTACTGTTCATTAAGGCCTCAATACAGCAAAACATTCTGGCTGTGCTTAATTTACTTGCTTAATTTTAACAGGGGAGTACACCTATGTTAAACACATAAGTCTATCACATGGGAAATTTCAACATTTGTTTTTATCCCAAATCAGGATGAAAAGTTGACATAACACTTTTTTTCCCATGGAATAGACATTTTGAAAACATTTAGTTTAGAAAAGCAGAAAAGTTTTGTCTCATTTTTGCTAGAAATGAGAAACATTTTGACATTGTCCGAACCAAAATGTTTCATTTCATTTTGTTGAACTTACCTAAAATACTTTGAATTGGTTCAACATTTTCTCCATTGTTACACATTGCCTTTTGAGAGATATAATTCAGGAATCTGATGCCCTTATTTTCCTTTCTGGGCTTGATTTCCTGGCCCTCTACAACTATTCTCCCAGAGAACATACTCTCAGAGCAATGTTCTCCATGATATCCCATACACTATGCAGAGCTTGGTCAGAAGGAAATCTGCACTGCATTATGACAGATGTAGTCCTCCAAAGAATGAGAGAGATATATTTTTCTATTCTATTTTCTTTCATCCTTCTCCATATCTGACCTATCCTTTGACTCAGCCTGCTAAGCCTAATTCAGCAATGCTTTCCTTTATGACTTATCTGACCCCTTTCCCATGTTTCTCATGAGAGTTTCAGTAATTATCCTGCTCATTCCACCATTTCCTTCAGAAAAGGAACATTACACATCTGAATATGGTTGCTTCATTTTCATTAGCCATGTCATGCACCCATAGAGGTGTCTTATCTTTAGTAATTCCTTATTTTTTTGCTCAAGCCTGCATGGATCTGGGTCAACAGGATCTCACCTCTTTCCTGCCCATTATATATGGCTGGACTGCAGCACCTGTTTGCAACCATTCCTAAACCCTGCCCAGCTCAACTCAGAGGTCCCAGACAAATCAGATATCTGCTCAGAAATCACTCCAGATTATCATGCCTGCACATCGCCTCCTTCCTGTTTGCTGTTAATTATGTGAACTCTGATTGTTGATTGTTTTTAGTCCCTACCTCAGGCCATGTCTACACTACAGATAGGATCAAAGCAGTCACAGTTGATCTTCCAGGGTTCCGATTAGCTGGGCTAGTGAAGACACACTAATTCGAACTAAGAGGGTACTCCCATCGATGCCAGTAGTCCTGCTTCTATGAGGAGCAAGGGAAGTCAAAAGGAGAGTGTGTCTCCTTCAACTTCTTGCAGCGTGGATGGTGCCAAAATTTGAGTTAAGATACTTTGACTTAAGCTATGCAATTAACATAGCTGAAGTTGTGTATCTTAGCTCAAACTTATCCCCTAGTATAGACCAGAGGTCAGCGTGTCACATAAAACCTAATGCACAGCTCAGATCAATCTCTTTTTTTTCCTGAACATTCACTTTGCTTCATATTCACTCTGCTGCTATCTTGCTGCCAATGTCCCTTCCTCTCCTGCGGTGCATCTACACTGCAGTCCTAGCTCAAAATAAGCCACGCAATTTGAACTACGCAAATTGAATAGCTTATTTTGAGCTAGTCTATTTCAAAATTTGACTCTGTCTACACAGTGCCAAATGTCGGAATAGATCACTATTCCGACAAGTCCCTTAATCCTCGTGGAACATGGTAACCTGGGATAGCACGCCCATTATTTCTATTGAATTTTGAAATAACAGACGTGCTGTAAAGATGCAGAAAACACTATTTCGGGATACCAGTCATGTCCTGAAATAGTGCCACAATCTAGATGTACCCTTGCTGTATATTCCAGCATGCCATATACAAATTTTTCAGTAAAATAAGTAAAATCACAGTGGAAGATAAGGTCACCCTGAGAACAAGTTTACAATTAAAACAGGTCAAAAAGACAGGTGGGAAATCAATAAGATTGTTAAATAAATTTTAAATTTTTGACAATTTCAAACTCTGAAAATGTTTGACCAGCTATAAAATTGCTCAGAAAATTTGCCCGGGGGGGAGGGCGCAGGGAGAATACAAATTTTTTGAAAACCACAAAATTTCAGCCAGTTCTAGTTAAAAGGTATAATTGGACACATAAATGTAACAGGTATTTAGCAGTCATCAGTCACATGTAGATGGTGACACTCATAAATATCAAACTCTGCCTGCCCCAAAGGGTGAGGTGGTATATGGGAAGGAAGAATTTGCAGCAAGTCCTTTTGTTATTAGCACTAGCATGTATAGTTCAACACCACTGTGTACTCTCAATTCATATATTTGAAGACATCAACTCCAGACCCACCAAGGCAAATGCACCTTTAATGTCCTGACACTGATTTAATAAGAGGACCGAACCTGACTTTTGGCTAATCAATTATTTTTTGTCAAGGTCCAAATTTCTAAGTCAAATAACAGTCAGGATCCAGACTTCAGAGGAAATAATACCAAAAATAACAAAAATGATAGTAAGTAAAAAAAAATGTTGGGATCCATTCAAAAGCATTGGGGTAAGGGCTGTGGCTCATGGTCTGTCTATTGACTAGTAAGTTCTAGTTTATATGCTCAGGCCTAGCAATATCAGAAGACTCTACTACTGTCGATGTAGCTTTTTTCAGAAAAAAGTGGGTTTGATGGTATAAATTATAGTGAAATAAGCTATCCGTGATCACTGCATCTATAATAGGGCTTTTTTTCCCGTACAGAAATTTTTCAAAAAATTACACATCGCTGTTCAACATTACTATGTTGTCAAAAGTTTCTAGTGTAGATCTGGCTTCAGAAACCATTTCAGATTACTGCTCTCACAATGTTTGTTCCAGCATCACTGGGCTCTAGAATTTAGTGGTCTATAAAAAGATCTAAATCAAATTCCAGGAAAGAATAAGTGACGGAGTTAAGAGTCCTGTCAAAACAATAGGAGTTGCAAGACTAATTAGCAGCAGAGAGAGTCTTTCCTCGGCTCTCCCACACCTGTGCAAAGTTAGAGTCCTGGACAGGGACAGGCAGAGACTTGTGGGCTGGGTTATAAATTTAATTGAGCTTTTTTCCTGCTCAATAGTATATGTATATGAAAATCTTTTGATCTAATCTGCTACCCATACACACACATTAAAATATTGCCACGAAGAAGACTGAGCGGGTTAGCGTTGAGGAGGTCTCATGTGGATACAGCTGTGATACCTGGCTTCTACACCACTGACCTCATTTTGACCCAGCACAGGGACAGATAGAAGAAATGGACAGAGTGTATAATGCTCTAGTTTATGCTCTGGTGACAGTATTTAAGGGACCTATGCTAAGGCTCAAGAAAGCACAGTTTTGACTCCCACTCTCTTTTACAGTAAGCTAAATAATTGGAGAAAAAGAATCATCTGGTCAAAGACATTTTTTGTTGTTTGGCCACATGGTTTGTTCTACCAGCTTACCTTTGCCTGAGGTTTATGAAGGGATCAAAGTGTGCAAATAAGATTATCATCCATGTGCATTAGATTTATGATTTCAGGATACTGCAGGCTGATTGGAGTGAGATTATTTTACAAAAAATAGGCTCTGTCAAAAAACAAAGTTGAAAAATGCAAGTCAATCCAAATTATTGATACACTAAGGAATGGAGAAACGCAAAAGAAGCATGATTCACTGAGGACAGCACAGAATTAACAACTGAACAAAATTAAAATTAAAAAAGATCCATGTTATTTCCCATTCTGAAAAAGCCAATAAAAGCAACTACAGCCCCAAACAGGAATTAATAGCTGCGCTAAACTGATATTGCACAATGAAAAAAATGAACAATTAGAATCAATCCAGAAGGAAGTTGGAAGATTTTTCAGGGCTTACAACATAATTTATAAATACTAAAATTCCAGCTATGGAAAATAGAAGAATATAAGCTCTTAAATGAGAATGCCACATGATGCTAGGAATGGAAAAAACAAACTTGTCAGGAAATATAAGGATCTGATGATTAATGGTTTGAGAAATTGGTAATATCTACCAGTTGAGAAAGCACTGAATGTCTAGGGAGAATTTAATTACAAAACCCATAAGAAAATTAGGACAAGAAAACCCCCTGCAAAATATTAGTGAATGTAGAGTTGTTGTTTCATAACTGTTCAGCTTTTCTCTCCATTGAATCATTCTTGTAACCCACTTTTAAAAAGTATATTAACAAGACATTTAGACTCTTAAAAGGAAGACATTGTTAATCCTCTGCAGTATTGCTCTCTCCTTCTCTCTCTCCAGATCTCTGTGTATTTTTTATATATATAATGGAGACAGGGCCAAATTGTGAAATTCAGAACCAGCCAATGTTTAATAACCTCAGATTAGTGGGAGTTTGTAGTGCTGATGTTTTAGATTTGCAGAAAAAAGGCCTAAAGAAAGGATATTGTTTGGACTTAAGGGTACGTCTCTACAGCAACATCATTTTGAAATAACTAGTGTTATTTCTAAATAACTTAGTCTGCGTTTACATAGCATGCAGTTATTTCAAAATAATGTCAAAATACTGTCAAGCTGGAGGACTTCTTACACAGATTCCTATAACCTTCATTGTATAAGGAGTAAGGGAAGTCAGAGGAAGAGTGCTCTATTTCAAAATAAGTGCTGGGTAGATGCTTCCAATTTCAAAATAAGCTATTTCGAAATTAGCTACTCAGTTGACGTAGCTCAATTTGTGTAACTTATTTTGAATTAAGCCTTGCTGTGTAGATGCACCCTATGTGATTTGATTATATTTATATGCACAAGTACAGGTTACACAGTCCTGGATTATTAAACATCTTTAATTGTCTTTTCATAAAGAAATGGCTCAAAGCACTACCGCTTGGAATATATTACAACAATGTTATGAACTGTTTTTGTAGAATAAGATAGGATCTGTTTTATAGAAGGACATATCTAGGGCCAAAACCCCTGATATCTGAGATACAGTGTATTGAGATTCAAACTCATGAAATTTACAGCCATGCCAAAAAATCTGTACTCTAAAGTGTGCTGATAATTGTGCATGCATAATAGGAATTCTGCATTCAATGAAGTAACAATAACCAGATCTGCTAGTGTCCTAACAAGCAACTTTTATGTGTGTTGACACTTTTTACTAATCCAGTTACTTTGTATGACTGTGCATACAATGTCAGGTGCGCTTTTACGCTTGCATTTTGTGTTCATGGCTCTTTGGTTTCTACCTTGAAAGTTTGGTCCTCCAATTTATTTCTCAATTTGCTGCATCATTTAGAGTTCACAGTTATACTATAGTGTGGGGAATCGCCCAGGGGCGCATCCCATCTGGGGTGTGCCGGTTCCCACGTTTCTCTAGCCCTAGGGCAGGGAAAGGATTGGGACTGCGGGGCCAATGACCTTTTACCCGCGATCCCCGTCCCTGGGCGACTTCCCGTCTTAATAGGATTTGCTCTGAGGTTAGGACAGTCCCCTGGGCCAATTCCTTGGTTCTTCCCTCCGTATATTCTGTAGTCCTAATCCCCTGGCTACCTTTGGCCACCCCTGGGTCCTCAGTTCAGCCCGATACACCTGACATGCACAATACCTTGTCTTGTGGTTAACTAATCAGCCCGTCCGCAGAGGCTCTGTCCCTCGGCTCGATGGGGTGGAGGTACGGGGACCCAGGCCCTCCCACTTCTCCGGGTCCTGGCCCAGGGCCCTTAAGATAGGGACAAGTGCCGCTACCTGGCTGGTGGGGGTAGTCCCTGAAACCCACCTGCCACTTGGGGTTTCGGCCCGCCCTGGGCCTCTTTCTACCCGCACCCAGACTCACCGCTCGTGGGACCTTCCCAGGGCTGTCTCTCTTCCAGACCGTCACCCCGGTACGGCTCTGGAGTCCTTCCAGTCCCTGGGTGGTTCGACTGTCTCTGAGGGCTGGTGCTTGACCTCTTGTTGTTCTCCCGGGCTCGGCCCTCTCTGGGACACTCATGACCTGCTCGGCCGCATTCAGTGAGGGGGGGACATCCCCCCCTTCTATTGGGCAAGCCAGCGTTTCTCCCGCTGGTGGCCCAACTCCTCCTTCCTCCCCCCTGCTCTCCCTGCTGCCGGTGTTTAAAATGCCTGGCACCCAGCTTGATCATGTGCCTCATCGGCATGGGGGGCAGGGCCGGCCGGCTGCACCGCTCGGCCGCAGCTCCAACCCAGTGGCAGGGGTTTTTCGCCCCGTCACATATAGGAAGAAAAAAACTGGAGGTAAATGGCTCAAAAATATAAAATAAACACTACCAGGTGCACAGGTATATATGCATAGATGGATATCTAAATTCCTTCAGAGATGTTACATGGGATTTAAAGGAACTAAATGTTTAATTAAAGAGGGGGCCACTAAAGCAACTGTGTTGTGCAGATGGCTCATTAGCAACATATGTGATTATTGTGACATACTGGTGTCTGATTACATATTTTTTAGCTAGGAAACCATCCAGCAGGCAGGTGTTTGTGGAGGGAGGTAAGCAAGCACTATGGATGCAATGAGCGGAGGAGAAAAAAACCTTATTCATTGTCATTAGGTTATCTCAGCAATTGACCAAAACCCATTGTTTTCATTCTCCACTCTCCCCTTTTTTTCTCCTGACTATGAGTCATTTCCCAAGTTTACTACCATCACAACTAGAGGAGAGTTTTCTTTGCCTGGAAATAAAGTGTTGCACCGGTGCAACTACAGCAGTGTGTTAGTCCATTAAACCTGCTTTATGTTCTTACTTCATTACGTCTATAACTACTGCTTCTTGTTCTATGGGGAGGACAAAGAGCAAATGGGAATTTGGTGATGCTCAGTAGTATCACCGCTTTGCTCTGGCTGACAACAGCAGCTAGACTTTGTTATTCTTCAGTAAGTCGTTGCACACTTCCCCAGAGAAAATGTACATAACAGCAACATATTATCATGATTCACTAAATGAAATTGGACTGATGTTCCAGAGTGCAGAGAGGCTGTGAGAGTAGGACTCTTGGTGTTTACATTTGGTGACAGCCTTCCTTCCCCACCCCTCACTGCTGCCTTTTTTGACATTTTACGTTCCTGTCATAACTGAATTAGACAAGGAGTAGTCCTACGGCTGCCCCTCTGAGGCTGAATTAGACAAGAATAATCCTATAGTGCTAAGTAAGAAAACTTCATGGAGATTGAGGAAATAGAAAAATGTATATGAAAATTTAGGTTAAGGTTCTAATTAGTGGGTTGTGGATGTTGCACTGAAATGAAACCTTTGTCCAGTGGATCTACAGAGAATCTGGGTGGCCAATTATACTACAGTATGCCTAAATTTGGGGAGTCAAATCTGGTGCCCTGAAAGAGGCAGAGGGAAAAAGGATTAGGGAAAGATCTCAAGTGGCAATGCAAACAGTACAAAAGATCAGTCATTTATGCTATTATGTGTCTCCATTTTACATTTTCTACATAAGATTATCATTAACGTTCTTGTTTCTGCTTCAGTCAATGAAAATCAGAACAATTATATCATTCTCAGATTAAACGTATATAACCTTTTGGGGATATGAGTGTCAGATGATTCTAAAGAGAGATTCAGTCACAATGGCCACTTGATTGATACACACAGTTCACCAAAAGAAACAAACACACACACACATATCTGTATGTCCACTGAAACTACCCATGCTAGGACAACAAGCAAAGTGAGATTCTGCAAAATTGGGGCATCAATGCAATAAATTTAAAATGGAGCACAGGAGCTGAGGCTACATTCCATTCATTGCTGTTAACATTGTGTGTGAAGAATCATTTGGGTTCTGCTGACCAATGTCAGAATAGAATAGAGTACTGCAAGGTACTGCAATTGTGTCCTTTCCTGATAAATACTCTCATCTTACTATGTCTGTCCACAATCTGAATCAATTTTAGAGTTTTGTGACCAAGAACAAATAAGCACATGAACTGTAGTTTTCGGTTTCTTAGTCTGTGTCCCCTCTCTACCCTCTGCATATCACAGTCTTTATCCCCCCAAAACAAAAACAAAAACCCATATCCAGCATGCTCAGAGAGAGATTATGATGCAGTGCTGTCCTGATGAAGGTTACCTTTTAGTTGAGCTGAGCTTGGAGAGGTAACTTTCCTAGAATTTAATTGTGTGGAAGGCATTTCCCCTGCAGCTCATGAGAAGGTATTTATAAGGGCTGGATAGGCCAGAGATGATTCAGGGCTCGGTGAGATCTTTAGGATCAGGGCCCTTTGTGATTAGTAGTGTATTAGTTCATGTCATTCAGGCTTGTATTAGAAAATTATTCAGGCTGCATGTACTTATTTCTTACATGCTTATTATAGCATTTCTGAGCAATGAAGACAAGCTCAGAGACAACTACAAAGCAAAATTAGCAGTTTTGTAGTAAAGGAGTAACATTGGTAAAAAATAATAAAAATATCTAGAAAAGGACAACTTCAAAAGCTCTACAGTTAATACATTTTAGAAGCACTGAAAAGGGACTATAAAAGGAACTCAAATATCCTTTTGTTGCTTTCCAGTAACCCAATATGCATACAATAAATCATTCTTTTGAGAAATTAGTTCAACCCTACCTCAGAATAAGAGTGGATGAACCGTTTGAATATTGTTATACTGTTATTAAAACATATTCAATACTACTGACATCTTGCTGATCCACATTGTCAGCATTATATTAACCTATTGCAGAGGATACATTCCAGCATACCTAACCTAATAATTTAGAATACTGTGGATGAATAAACTCACAGGTCAGTAAATTATACTGAATTATAGAATAAAAGTGGGTGAACACTAATTTAAAACTAATACTGTTTATTGTTGTGCAATATCTTTATATTGCAGTAGCCCCTAAAGGCCAGCCTGGTCAGTGCCCCATTGTGCTAAATGCTGAACAAATCTATAATAGACAGACACTTGTAAGTAGGCAGGCCAAGGCAGATGCCCATGGACAGAGGTCACAAAAATATGATAGATGCACAGTTCCTAACTAATCACGAGCATTGATCACAACTCTCCACCTGCCTAACCATTATCATGTTGCAGTTTACTATGATTATGTTGCAGTTTCTGTAGACATTATGGAAAAGGGAAGTTTTTAGTAGTCACTTGAAAAAAGGATAAAATAAAAGGAAATAGTCCTCTGAAAACTTGTTCCCCATTCTAGGATTTGTTTCAGGAAATTTTGCTTAAGATTTGGACTTCCTGTAATCACAAAGAGCAAAAAGGTTCCCAGTTAAGGAAGTCATGAGAGTATTTATTGTCAGCTTGCAGGGAGTAGTTGGATGAGGGTATGGATGAATGTCTCAGTTTTGTGGCCGAATAATTTGGCCATTTCTATTTACTTTTTGGTATGTAATAGCATGTATATGCCTATCAGCTTTATCCATGGTTTATTCTTTGCAATACTACATTTCTATATCACAACAAGAAGTGCCATGTAATAGCTCATTCTTTTCTATGGAACTTCATGTAAAAAAATTCAGAGTGTTTGTTAGTTTTCTTTAAATCTCAGCCTGTTCATGGAGCTTGAAATGTAAGCTCTGTTCAGTCCATTATGTGCTTTTTGCCAGTATGCAATCTTTGTCCTGCTATAATAAATCATACCAGCATCCTTCAATGTAATGAAACATCACCTACACTATTCATTCTCCATTCAAGGCCAAATCCTGCTGCAGGAAGTAAGGACACTGGCAAACTTTCCTCTACTTTAAGAATATGGTTCATCAGAACAAGATTCCATGGGGAAACACCACTGGACACAAAATGGAATGTGTTTTGTTTGCACTTCAAACAATGGTAGTATCTACTATTGGGACACATCCCCTTGCAGGATCCTAGAACGAGGCTCCAGTCTGAGCCTGAATATCTACAGCTGTGGGTGTCTAATGGCAGGCTATAAAATAACCTACAAGAGCTCCTACTTTCATACATCTATGGGTATGTCTACACAGCAAAGTTATTTCGAAATAACATCCCTTATTTCAAAATAACTTTCCTAGCGTCTACACAGCCAACCCGCTATTTCGAAATAAAATCAAAATAGCAGAGTGCTTATTTTGAATTTGGTAATCCTCATTCTATGAGGAATAATGCCAAATTCAAAATAGCTATTTCAAAATAAGTGCTTTGTAGACACCCATTTCGAAATAGGGGGCCTCCAGCCTTCCCAGGGTGCCCTGGTGGCCACTCCAGCTTCAACCAAGAACACTTCTCTCTCCCCCACCCTCTCCGGAGCCCTTAAAGGGGTAGACTCTGGCCACAGTGCTTATGCCAGCTCCAAGCCTGTCAGCCCAGAGCCAGCAGTTACTGCCCCTGACCCAGTGGCCCCAAAACATGAACCAGCAAGCCACTGCCAGCCAGCCCTCCACCGCTCCCCAGGAGCAGTCTGCCAG
>JANRFK010006693.1:38375881-38387821 GCA_030068395.1 Apalone spinifera | reverse complement strand
ATAAGCCGACTCCAGAGTACAGTCACAGCTTGTCAGCTTCAGCATGGGCTGAGGAACATGCAGACTGCAGGGCACGGAGCTTCTTAGGTTCTTTTGGCTGCTATTTGCTGATGCTCAGCTCCTGTCCCCTCGGTCCCCTGCCCATCCACAGAGTGGCCAAAGGGAGCTCTGGAGTTGCCAGCTCCCTAAGGGTGTAATTTCAGGAGGGTAGGGGCAAGGCAGAACTTCGGGAGCATGGGGGGCGGGAGAGGGGGAAGGGGTAGAGCAACTGTGGATGCCAGGTCATGGCTTGCTTTTGATCACATTCTCCAGCTGTTAAGGGAGTGAGAGAAAAGTGCTTGCATCCCGTGCATTCCTCTTACACACCAGCCAGGCATAAGAGGCATGCACAGCATGCAAGCACTTTCCCCTTGCCCCCTTAGCTTCCAGAGAATGGGATCAAAAGCAAGCTGCGTTCTGGCACTCATGGCTTCTGCCCCCTTCCCCCCCACACACACTCTGGGAGGGGAAGGAGAAGAAAAGAAAAAGAAAAGGAAGGATTGGGCCCATCACGATGGGCCTGATCCTTACTTTTAAGAACTTTCCACAGACCCCCTGCAGTGCCCTCATGAACCCCCAGGGGTCCGCAGACCACAGATTGGGAACCACTGCCCTACACACAAACACCTCCTAACATGGGAGTAGCTGCTCCCTGGTTTCTATGTGTACTGTCTTTGTATTGCATTCTTAACTTATCTGGATGAGATTTATCTCTGCTTCCATTTCCACCTTCCAGTATATTTTGGGTGATGTCATCTATCCCCCTCCCTAAAATATTTTTTTTGTGCCTAGATTCCATGTTGGATTCCTCCATGTTCTTTCCCCTTCACTGTTTGTCCAGAAAGCTCTCCTGCCTATGCTCACATCTGAATACTTTCTTTGACTGAGGTATGTTAAGCCACAAAATCACCTGAGTCGTGTTGAAATCCCCATTATTCTTATTTTAAATGTTCTAAGTACACAAATCACTGGAAAACATACCCTAGCAAATGAACTTGGATTGACAGGGCCCAGATCTGAGGACTGTATATTAAATTAATTTTTGAAACACGGAGACAGAATAGATGATTGCTCCATCCATTCCATGCATCAACCTCATATTGCAGTACCTCTAGGAAAGAAAAAAACTAAAAAAGTACATGTCTTTTCCTTCTGTAAGCTTCCAACTTTATTTTAATAGCTCATTTAGCCCACCAAAGGGGGTCAAAACAGTATGTGTGTGGAGGGGAGAGTATAAATCTCACAGATGTATGGATATTTGAGCCTGCATTCTTTAAGCCTAAAACGGCTTATTCATTGCTTTGAATCAACAGCTCGCTTGCCTCTGTCCTTTTAGATATCACTCACTTTCAATCTGTCTGCAAAGATTTACACCCTGTTTTGGCTCCCCAGTATTATACTGTGCATGAAGTAAAGAAGCTTATCATAGTACGATAGTACATTTTAAGCTTTAAGCACAAACTAGAATTTGTTTTGAATGTTATTTAATACATTCCTGGGGGCATGTTAAGAAAAGATACAATTGGTCAAACTGTTTTCTGAAAGGGAGCTGCTCTTGTTTCTATGGGAGTTTTGTCACTTATATCAATAATAGTAGATGTAGAAGAAAATACCACAGGTGAAATTATGCCTTTTCTAAAGTCAAAGGGAGTTTTGCCATTGGAATCAACAAGTTTAGGGTTTCACCTGAGGTTATTCTAAAATTTAAGAGCCAGATTTTGATTATGGAAGAAGTAGAATATTTTTTTGAATTCCTCTAATTCATAGTAGCATTTAATGAAGCTAAAGTAATAGAGTTTAGACCACTGTTATAGAAACCAGCCTGAGCTGGGAATTTTCCAAATAAATCCTTTAGGATTACAATAGTGGTTTTTAAAATTAACTATTAGTATATATTTACTGAAACAGACACTTTATTAACTAAACAATGTTAAGAGCACCAGTAAAGTGTTTTCAAGATAGATACAATTGATTGAATATGGCAAATGCAGAGTTTGCAAAGATTAATTCAGATTCTGAACAGCTTAGCCTTGATTATACCTCTTTTGCTTTGGTATTTGTGAACATTCATACAAAAAGGTTTATGTGCACAGGAATTTTTGTGGAAAAACTGTGCCCACTTATATATAAAATTCACAGAATCTATGCAGGCTCAAGAATATTTAGTATTAGCTATTTCTTATTCAATATTGACTTGCTTATAAAGATTCGGTCATGTAGCAAAACCAATCATACCAGAAGAGGGAACAGCAAATATCTGAACTGAATGAACAATCCATAGGTTGGGAATTGTTTGGATGAACTATTTATGAATACATTACAAAAGAGGGGATTGTCTCACAATGATTCGCTAACAGGAAAAGGGGGTTAACATTGGATAGATTATTTATTTGTCATTAATAGTTTGATCAGATCAGAACCATTCCTTATAGAAAGAAGGCAATGTTTGCTCTTTGGGACAGGGCCTGTCTTGGCATTATTTATTTGTACAGTGTTGAGTACAATAGTACCCAGGTTTGACCTTCCAGTGTTACCATAACAAAGAATATGGTACTTAGCATTAGAGGCATGTCAACTAATTGGATAAAATAAAATTTGAGCTGAATCTTCACATAAAGCTGGACATGTGATATGTAAGGCATGTGCTATATTCTTCAGGTGGGAACAGAAGTAAAGTATTTTCACTTCAAGAAAATTTCATGTCCAGGTCTGATTTAAAAAAGAGAGCTTATAAGAGACTGTTCTTGACTTTTTTTACTCTTTTTTTTCATGTATAAAATGGTTAAAAGGTTTAACTAAATACCTCCAATCTTGGGTGCTCAGTCCAACTTCATGTCAAGCATTTTTGAGATGCATTATTATTACCACATCTATCTAAATGTCCCATTAAGTGTGCATTAAATATTTTGTTCTTAAACACTTGAGGTTTTTTTTAGTTGCTGAAAAACTGAACAGCATAGGTATGAGAGATGGATGAATATAGCTTCAATCCCCAGAGAATTTTTCTTTTTCAGCTTGCATATAGGGACTAAGCTTTGGTATCCTATATTCTCATGTCTGGAAGTTCAGAAAATGAGGGTTTTAGTGGGATAACAATTATAAGAATAGCCCAAGAGGACATGATTGTGAGGTTTGAAATAGCACTGATTATAGGAAATTTTCCTAAAAGGAAAATATAGCTGACTACTAAATAGCCTCACAAAGGAGATGGTTGATGGTTTAAAGCTGGCCAAATCTCTAAAAAAAATCTACTGTTTATTTGAGAGAGTGTTTCTGTCTGTCTGTCCATGTGTGAGTCTGTTCAAGAACGCCTACTAAACAATAAGAGGTAGGACCACAAATTTGGTATACAGCTTCCTCTTATCATAACTTAAAGCCAAGTAAGGGTTTGTTTGTGCCAGGACAATGGGATATGTGTGGAATGTAATTGTTTCTCATCAAACAGAAAGGGAGAGCTGTGATAGCAAGGACAGTTATACTCCTGAATGACCACAGGGAGACAGCAAGAATACCAGCCCCAGGGAGCTACTGCCAGGAGTGCAGTGTGGCCCCTGACACTCCATAAGCTGCCACCGCCCTGGAACATGCAACCCTGGGACACGCTGGTGACTGTACCTCCTGGCTTCCTGCCTTGACTCCTGCACTCCACACACACGCTCAGCACCCTGCCCTGAGACTCCTCCATATCCCCAAGTTCCTGATCTGACTCCTGCTCTGGAGGACTAGAGCAATGCCGGGTAAATTTTCTAGTATATTAGAAGGAGCAATCATGAATTTCCCAAGGGGAACTGATTGAACTTAAGAGGTGGACTTAACATGCCACCTCTTTCTTCTCTAATTTCCTGTGTGTGTGTGTGTGTGTGTGTGTGTGTGTGTGTGTGTGTGTACACATAAAAAGCTATTTTAAAGGCAACATGAGATGACACTGAAAAGAATTCACAAATAACATTGATAATATCTTTTGATTGGCAGAGTGAAATGAAAGATAAGAAAGGTAACATTGCTGTTTTGGGAAATTTTGGGCACAAGACCAAATGATCCCACTGTATAGAAAAGATGGCAAGAGACCATATCTAAAATTCAAAAAGGAGTCCAACATAAAAGTGAAAACTAGGTCAAATTTCAAAAGATGAATATAAACAACTCAAGTATGTAGGAACAAAATAAGCTCAAACTAGCTAGACTAAAGAGTAACAAGAAAAAATTCTACAAATACATTAGAAGAGGAAGACCAAGTACAGGGAAAGACTGTTATTCGTGTGTGTGTGTGTGTGTGTGTGTGTGTGAGAGAGAGAGAGAGAGAGAGAGAGAAAGAAAGAATAATAGAAAATGTGGAAATGGCAGAGATGCTTACTGACTTCTTTGTTTCGATTTTCACTAAGAAGGTTACTGGTGATTAGATTTCTAGCATAGTGAATGCCATTGAAAATGAGGTAGAATCAGAAGCTAAAATAGGAAAAGAACAAGTTAAAAATTACTTAGAGAAATTAGATGCCTTCAAGCCACCAGGACTTGATGAAATGAATTGTAGAATACTTAGGGAGCTGGCTAGAGGAGATATGAGTCATTAGCAATTATCTTTGAAAAGTCACGGAAGACAGGAGAGATTCCCAAAGAGTAGAAAAGGGCAAATATAGTGCCCATCTATAAAAAAGGAAATAAGGACAATCCTGGGAAATTACAGCCCACTTATCTAAAATTCTGTACCTGAAAAGATTGTGGAGCAAATAATTAAGCAATCAATTTGCAAACATCTAGAGGATAGGTAATAATCAATATGGAATTGTCAAAACCAAATTGTATCAAATCAACCTGATGGCTTTTATTTTCAAGCCTTGTGGATAGAGGGAAGTGATAGACATGGTATATCCTGACTTTAGTGAAGCTTTTGATATTGTCTCGCATGACTGTCTCACAAACAAAGCAGGGAAATGCAAGCTAGAGGGAGCTACTATGAGATGCTACTACGAAGTGCAAGACTGGTGGGAAAACCATTGCCAGAGAGTAGTTATCAATGGTTCACAGTCATGCTGGAAGGGCACATGAGTGGGGCACTACAGGGATTCGTTCTGGTCCCAGTTGTATTAAAAAAACTTCATCAAAGATTAAGATAGTAGCATTGAGTATACACTCATAAAGTTTGTGAATGATACCAAGCTGGGAGGTTAGGAAAATTCAAAATATCTGAATAGGATGAAATTCAGTAAGAACAAATGCAAAATGCTCCATTTAGGAAGGAGAAATCAGTTACACACATATATAATAGGAAAGAGCCCTCCAAAAAGGAATGTGGGGGTCATAGTGGACCACAAGCTAAATATGAGTCAACAATGTGTCACTGTTGCAAAAAATATTTTGAGGTGTGTTTGCAAGAGTGTTGTAAGGAAGACATTAGAAATAATTCTTCTGCTTTATTCTGCACTGATTAGGCTTCATCTGAAGCATTGTCTCCAGTTCTGGGTAGCCACAATTAAATCTGTCTACGTCTCTGCTAGAGAAAGTCCAGAGAAGAGCAACAAAAATCATTACAGGTTAGAAAACTTATGAGGCAAAGATTGATAAAAAATGGGTTAGTCTGGAAAAGAGTAGACCATGAAGGAAGATGATAACCATTTTCAAGTACATAAAAGGTTGTTACAGGGAGAAGGCAGAAAAATATTCTCATGAACCTCTGATAGGACAAGAAGCAATGGACTTAAAGTGCAGCAAGAGAGATTTAGATTGGATATTAGGAAAAGCTTCCTAACTTTCAGGATTGCTAAGCACTGCAACAAATTGCCTAGAGAGGTTGTGAAATCTCCATCATTGGAGATTTTTGTGAGCAGGTTAGACAGATCACCCCAACAGGTATTTAAATGGTGCTTGTTCCTGTCATGAGTGCAGGGGTCTAGACTAGAAGACCTCTCCAGGCCCCTTCCAGTCCTTTGATGAAAATCAAACAAACAAAATGAAGTCAAGAAATAGGATTATTGATATGAACTGACACAAAAATCTAGATTATTTAGATGAGATTTGTCATAGTCTGACAAAGCTAGTGCAGCCCTAGGACATTTTAAAATTGGTATCTGTTTACTGTAGTAACTTCCCAGGATCCATTACTGTAATCTCTGGTGCATGCTCTTTAGAATGAGGCTTTGGAGGTGATTAGAACAAATTGTAAAGAAGTTCAATTGATCAGAGGTGTAGTGCACTGAATTTTACCTTCAACTCAGCAAAGATAAATCTATGACTGGAGCACTTGAGAACTGTGAATATATAAAACTTTCAGGCTATGTCTACACTCACGGCTTTTTGCGCCAGAAATATGTAAATGAGGCTAAGCGTGGAATATTGCTGAGCCTGATTTGCATACCTAATGAGCCGTCATTTTTGCAGAAGAGGCTCTTGCGCCAGAAGGAGTGGTCTACACTGCCCCTTCTTGTGCAAAAAAAACTTCTCTTGCACAATGCTGTTATTCCTGAAAATAATTGGCGTAACAGCATTGCACAAGAGGGCTTTTCTTGTGCAAGAAGGGGCAGTGTAGAGAGCTCCTTCTGGTGCAAAAGCCTCTTCTGGAAAATGAGAAGGCTCATTGGGTATGCAAATGAGGCTCGGTGATATTCCACGCTTAGCCTCATTTGCATATTTCTGATGCAAGAAGCCGCGAATGTAGACATCGCCTCAGAGTCTTAGTAAGGTGATCCCTTGAGAACAGGTTTCCAAGCTAAGTGACTGGAGGTAGGTTCAAAGACCCATCTGCATACATTTGTTAGTAAGTGAGAAAGTATTAAAGAGAGAACTTATTTTCTTTTAATTACTCAGGTACTATCTGAATAAAGCTTGTGGACTGTGATGATTTTTACCATTTCCATTTATGTTTCCATATGATGTATTGTAATAAGGAAGTATTGACTTTCTTTGTTTTTTCTTGCCCCATTAGAGTGTTGTTGGCAGACAGAAAGTTTAGAAGAGGAAAGATAACCAAAACTGTCAATACATTAAAAAGAGTAATAAGAAGAATACTGGTTCACAGTGTTTATCTACATAGAAAGTCTACAAAGGTAATGGCAAAATAATCAAAAGATCTCTTAAGAAGAGATCCAATATTTTCATGAACTGGTATTCCAAACTATTTTCTCAAAATGTTTGTGTTTCTTTTTTTCTGAATGGAGAGACAGGAACAAAGGTGCAGTCTGTGGAAAAATGTAGGAAAAATATTATTTGGAGAAAAATGTTTGAGATTATGGTAAAAACTCATTTGTTATGAAGCAGACATATCACACTTCTCCCTCACTGCCTCTCTTACCTGGAAGTCTTCCCAGACTAATGATGAATACAATGAGATTTTACAACTATAAAGATGGAAACAAATAGTTAGTTATAGGGGGAGGAGAAGAGAGGCAGCAAAATGACAAGTACATTTATTATCCAACTAAACTATTACCTCTTTTTACTAGAGCAAGGAGTTGTAGAGTGAAGTTAATGACTCGACAGAATTTTAATTGGGCAACTCGCTCTATGCTGAAAGGACAGAATTAGCTACCTTTTCTTCATCACTCTAGGCCATTTGTGTTGAAACTTCATTGTGTATATGCCAGGTTTATCCCTTGAGTATCGTAGGACACAAATCCTCTTCCTTTTCTGGATATAAACAACCCCCAGCACAATAGAATGTCATCTCTCCATGTTGAGGAGAGGACAGGCTGTCAGAATACATAGAAGTGGCAGAGGGGCAGGTAAAATCCCGTGCCTTGGAACAGAGATCCAGAGAGGCCTCTAGTAGAAGAAAGAGTGGAGGCAGAGTTTGGAGAATTGATGGTTATGCATATCTTCCAGGCCCTTACTTTTTTGGGGGTGTGACAGAGCAGGGGTGATACAGCAGGTTCAAGAGTTCGCCCGAAGGGGAAAGAGGCAGAGAGAGTCAGCAATCCTGGCTAATTAGGGGCAGCTGAGACAGGGTGGCTGCAAAATCAACTAAGGCCCAGGTGAAACCAATTGAGGCTGCCTGGAATCCTATTTAAGAACCCTCCCTGTGGGAGAAGGGGGATAGAGTTGGGAAGGAGTTTGGAGAGTTGTGAGAGTGTGGAGAGAGCTGAAAAGGAGTTTGGAGAACTGAGAGAGTTTGGAGAGCTGTGGAGGAGTTTTGGAGAGTGGAGGAGGAGTTTGGAGAGAGAAAGGCACCGGAGGAGTCAAGAGAACAGCATTGACCTTGTTAAAAGACTACAGGGAGACAATAAAACGCAAACCAAGGCGAGTAAGCCATATTACTGTGGCTTCTAGACTGTGAGACAGTGGGCTGAACAGGAGTCAGGGGCCCAGGAGTGGGACTGACCCTGCCACAGGGGGGTAGCACAAAAGCACACAGCCCGTTCCAGATCCAAAGCTGAAGTTGCAGCCACAAAAATTGCTCAACTTCTGCTCCTCTGCCTGGTAGGTTCTCTCACTTCAGCAGAGGTCTCCCATGCACTTTAGCTTGGTAACGGGGGCAGGATTTGAAGGGAATGTCTCTTGATATCAAGAGAGATATGAAGGGAGGCTAGATACGAGACAGGTGGGAAAACAAGTAGAGTCAAGTCAGAAGTGGGGATTCTGTAAAACATGGTTCCTTCTATTGCTTCCCCAATGAATCTTTTCAACTGTCCTATATACAGATTGATTGCCAAAAGCATGATCTCTCTATAAATGAAAGACTAAAACTTCCAGCTCTGAAAGTGAATTATGCTAGAAGCCACATCAGTCCCTGTCCATCAAAACGGTCTCCTTCTTTTCAATGCCTATGCCCTTCACCAAACTTATATCAAATGGGCCACCAAAAATCCGTCAGCTGATGACAACTGATCATCAGTATTTGTCAATTCATTACCATTCTAATATTTTTATTTGAAGTTAGAAATTAAATAACTTAGTTATGAATTTCCTGTTGGAATCTAGACATTAAGTCCCTCTATATCTATCAGTATATTTATTTTGAATATCTATAATGCACCCATCAGCATGATATGTAATGTAAGCTTACCCCCAGTTATCTTCATTCATAATGTTCTGTTCTTTCACTTGGCTTGTTTTGCTCACTATTAATATTAAACACTGCAATTTCAGCATTTGTATTTGTGATTGCCCTGTATTCCCCTTTTGGTTGCAAGGGACTTCTATTTTTTTCCTGAACAAATAGTTTTTTAAGAGAGAACCACATTTAAATGCCAATGAGAAAACCAGATCACTTGGGGGAAACGGCAGCCAGGGCAGTGTTGAATTAATCTTGCCTCTTGGTCTATAAATAGAATGCTTATTTTACTTACTCAGCAGTTTGACTACATTTAAATAAAAATGTCAGGTCCCCAGAAAGTATACATATTTTGATCCAATGTGGTATCAGAAATGTAAGAGATTTCCATGGTGAAAAATCTATGAAATACTCAGCCAGGAGGGTTTAGCCTCACTCTGATACTAAAATCTGTTCCAAAGATGAAATGTGTGCGCTCTGGGGCACATGAAACTGACAACTGGGCTGTCTGGGACTAATATAAAATACAAGATGAAATTAAATATACTTGCTTGCAAAATAATGACACTGGAATGACATAGTGCCCCAACAATTGAGTGTTCACTCTCTTATCATCAGTGCCGTGATCTCAACACTCATATCACAGGGCTCTGCCTAGAGGAAACCTGGCATTTGCCACTATAGTTACCATTATAAACATTCCTTCAGTATAATTATAGGTTAAAATCTCAAGTGGGTGTTTTGTCTCTTTTATATTTCTCCTTTGGGAAAATCCATAGTGGGACCTTCTCAGAATGTTTGCTTTTCTGTCGCTTGCACAATTAAATATTAACAAATAAAATTACAGCAAACTATTGACCTGGTCTGTAAACAGTGATATGAAGAAAACTGCTGAAAAAACATATGGCAGCTTGATAAATAAATTCAAGCTTCTTCCTTATAAGCTTGACTATAACCATTGTAAAGAATAGAAAATAAGATTAAATCAATGACAGGGTGAGTGTGTATGTCTGGGTCTGGTATTTTAAAACTCTTGCCTAGGCTCTTGATTAAGATTTCTACTTGGGAGAAATTAGTTTTGCATTGTTTTATTTTTAAAAAAATAAAGGCAAAAGCACTTTAGCTTTTGTAGAGCTAATAGAAAATACTTTTTCTTTCCTTGTACTTGTGTTATAAAATTTTCCCATAGCCCCACAAAAGAAATACAATGAATGCTGAAATACAATGTAGCACAGTTTAATCAATAAGCAAAATAAACCCATGAGAGCTGCATCTTCACCATTTCTGTTTAATAGGTTTTATCCATTGTCTATGTGACTGAAACACATACTGAGCTGCTGGTGAACTGAGGGGCATGTTTCTCCTTTGGGAACTCTCCAACCTCTTCTCAGAGCCTGCAGGGGTCCCTTCCATTTTTTCATCTTCCTGCCAACTCCCAAAGCCTCTTATTGTGGCATCTGTCTCTTTGGTAAAGTGGTCCAGATACAACTCTCTGCAGAGTCTGTATGACTCCTATAGATGGCCACACAGTGCTGTTAGTGAGTGGTGTGATGGGATATTTTCTTTTCAGCTGTTCACTCAACGGTTCCCCGCCCCTGTGGACAAATGGCTGATCTCAAATCCCAAACTTGTCTGCCACATGAGAATTTTCCCAGTGTGTGCCAGATCATATATTGGTAAAAGAAATTTGCATTACCATCATTAAAATGGAGACAACCATCATATTTGGAAAATTAAAAGGAAACTTAGAAAATGATCTGATGCAGCCTTTCGTAGGGAATTATACAGGTTCAACCTCTCTTATCTGGCACCCCCCGGGAACTGATTGGTGCCCAACCAGAGAATTTGCCAAACCACTGGAATTCAATATTGTCTAGCAGCAATACCAACACTTCCACTGCTTGCTGGGGTCTTAGAAGATATTTAGGGGTAGATTAGAGCTAAATAACAGCACAGAACACTGAAAGTCAGGACTGGTGGCTATAAACAAACTTTATGGGACTGTGGGAAACTTGACCACACCCCTTGATAAGGGTGCGTTTACACAGCACTCTAAACTTGAAATAAGATACAATTTTCACTATGAAAATTGTGTATCTTATTTTGATTCTATTTTGAAACAGCTTATTTTGAAATTTGGCATGTCTACACAGTGCCAATTTTGAAAATAACACACTATTTTGAGACATCCCTTAGCCCTAATTGAACAAGGATTACAGAAATGCCAAAATAGTGTGCCTGTTATTTCAAAAAATATTTCTAATAACAGGCAGCTTGTTAAGATGCAGGGTAGCTATTTCGGGATATTGCCAGTATTCCGAAATAGCTGCACTCTGTTGACGTACCCTAAGTACACAACTGGCTAACTAAAATCATGCCAGATCATAGGTGTAGACAGACCAGAGAGTGCCGAACTAGAGCGCAACCTGTACTTGCACTCAAGTTCTAGGCATCCAGATCCAATGATCGACTATGCCATTTCTATTTCCAAATGCCAGGATCCTAAAAGTCTTTCCAATAGTCATTTGAATATCATAGCAATACATTATGTGATCTGGAAAACACATCATTGCCAAATTACCATTTCACAATTTTAGTCACATATACAGTAAGTCCTGGGAGCAAAAGATTCACTTTCTTGCAGGCCATGTTATCTGAATGCATGTGACTGATTATTCTAATTATATTGGGCAAAACACAGTTTCATGACATATAACATCAGTGAAATGTTGTGTGGCCTGCGTCTTGAATAGTAGGTTCAAAGTTTGCTGAAAACATCTTTTAAAAGCACCATGCACTCAAAAGATATTAGGAATTGAAGTCTATCTGATATATAAGGGTATGTCTACACTGCCACCCTAGTCTGAACTAGGGTGGCTAATGTAGTCATTCGAACTTGCAAATGAAGCCCGGGATTA
>JANRFK010006693.1:38354193-38375781 GCA_030068395.1 Apalone spinifera | reverse complement strand
CTTCATTTGCAAGTTCGAATGACTACATTAGCCACCCTAGTTCGAACTAGGATGCCAGTGTAGACATACCCTTTCTGAGGTACAAAGAGGTGATTGAATTTTGCTCATTTATTGTTTGACTCTGTTCCTTTAAATGTTAGTTACATGGTAAATATTCACGCTCCAATTTGCATCTAACAAAGCTCTACTTCAATTGCAACATCTGCCCTACAAGGTTTTTCCCTTTTAAATACACATGCTTCCCTGAAGATATAAATATGGTCTTCATAATCAACACATTTAACTCCAGACAGAGGAGTTAGTGCCACTTCCCTAAAAAGATTAGCACGTAGCATTATGCAACTCAGTAGAAATGTCTGATTTACCTAAAGGGAAGAATGCAACTGATCATGACTTGTATGTCATTCTAGCACCAAAGGGAATTCCACCCATATAACTGAGCCCATGATTTTGCTTCTAGCATCTTAATCCTGGTTTGTTGTAAATCTGGAAGTAACCCCCAAAAGATGGGATTTCCTTCTTTTGCAATGCTTGCACACAACTGTAAAATGGACAAATGAAGTCAAGGTGTCCTGTCTTGTTATCAGAAATGTGAAGAGGTCTATTTATCATTTCCACTGAGGTAATCCTTTCAGGCATTTTCCCTCCCACTTGGGTCTTCTACAAAATGGGAACAAATGTTAGTCAAGAGCAATTTTTTAAATTCAATTATTAGCATTTATTCAAAACTAGGAGATTTACTCAGCATTGCTCGGGTCCTTAACTCAATTAAGAGGGATTTTTTTGGTCCTTAATTCAATGAGGCTTTTGTACTTGATTTGGTGATTCTTTCACTTTTCTGCTTGGTTTTCCAGGCACATCCTGTTTACCTGGCATAACCAAACCCTTACATTGCTTTAAGTTATGATCAGAGAAAGCTGTATACCAAATTTGTTGGTCCTACCTCTTACCATTTAGAAAAGGTTCTTGATCAAACAGATAAATAACTCTCTAAAATATATAGTAGATAAGATAAATACATAAGAGGATTAGGGGTGTTCAGCTGATCTATTGGGCTAACTGAATGAACACAGGTTAGCACTTAACAGCACTTTTAAAGGGGATTTTAAGGATAGGCCCAAGCTTGCTGACCAAGAGAAAGCACCACCCAAATATCTGTGGGTATGCTGATTTTCCAGTTACAAAGTGTAACTGCCATGTACAGCTACATGTTACATTTACCTGACTTAGAAACTGTGCTTCTTAGAGTTACAGGAGACTACTATTAACCAGTAAAAAGTGCTATATACATCTGCTAAAACAGGATTTAATTAATCATCTTTTTTTCCTTTTTGTTTCTGATGCCATGGTGTACCCTGTTATCTTTTGTTCCAGACCCATGCATTCAGGTCATTAATGAATTCTTATCTTTGTTCTGAGCGTATGCATTCATAAGGGGTATGAATATAACTCCCAAGCCTGTTACAGTAAATAGGTTTATGAGGATAATAGTTGCTATACGGAAACAATTGTTGTCCCAATACTGACGGCTTTCCTATCTATTTAAGGCAAAGCCAAAGCCAAAGCTTACTTTGGTCATCTGAAGAAGAGGGCAGTGTCCATGAAAGCTCATGATACCATCTACATGTTTCGTTAGTCTATAAAGTGCTATCAGACCATTTGTTGTTTTTTAACTTTATTCAGCTAATAGGCAAGAAATGCTTAGCAAGAATGAACAGGAATATAATAAACATATGCACATTTTGGGGCTATATAAACTGCTAAATTAATGGTTAATAATATGTATACTTAAATGTTTGGAATATATAGTGTTGGTAGTATTTTCAGCAGAATATATATGTTTGCTAGCCAGTCTGTTGCATCCAACATCTCACAAAAGCAGCTCACAAAACTTCAGCAGAATCAAGTGTGAATGTGAATGCAAGTCTTAGCCCTGATTCAATTTCAAACTTGAATCCTAAAAATCATAACTAGATCCAAGTCTAAATAAAAAAAAATTGTCTCTACAGCCTAGAGATTCTGCACAGGGAGCCCAGAAAAGCATGATAATAAAATTAATCCCTTCAGATAACATACTTACATATAGTAGCCAGATAACTGTATGGCTCAGGAGAATAGTAAGAGAAGATAGATCTTTTATTCTTTGATTCATATTTCTCCCATGTTGTTTGTAATCTTAAAATTTGTTACTATCTGATGGTTACTTTATGCCTAAGTGAAATGAATTGGAGATCCCTACATTCCCACAAGACAGGCGTCCACATCTCTAAAAGCACTGACACATTTGTCATTGCCCATAAGTATTATAATTAATTTTAAAAGGAAACAGGTCAAATGGGAGAAGACCCTTTAGATTAAGTGTATTGATGCATACTAGAAAGAAGGGCTTATGACACCTCACATTTTATCTAGGCAGCCAAGCAGTGCATCATCCATCTTCATTTCAAAAGCAAACTCTGCTGGTCCCCAATGAAATGCATTTGTGAAGATGATACGGGGAATCTGTTTATGTTCACAATTGAGAATATTCTGGCTACAGTTGCTAAAAGTGCAGTAGGAGATCCTAGAAGTTAGGGTACTTAATTCTCTCTGATTGTACCCATTGAAATGGTGAATGGTTAATCAGAAGTGAAAGTGGGTGAAGTGGGTGCAGAAAAAAATCTTGTAGAAGGAGAGTGGAAGATTCCTATCCCTCTTGCTGTGACGCACTGATATTTGTGTACAGGCGACATTTCAATAAGGTGTTCATTTCTCTGTGACTTTCAATGACAGTTAGACACCTTTCATTCAAAACCACAAAATGAATATGTACTGAAATAGCTGTGTTGAATTCCGGACATTTTTAGGTTCAGGGAAGGTGGCATCAGATACTTGGCTGTTCGCCCAGTCAACAAGCATCAGTGTGAGTGCCTCAGTTCTGTTTAACAGGCAATGTTATTAGAACCACATCAGCTGTCCTATCTCTGTCACTGTCTCTGATGTTAGTCCTGGGAAGAAAGGTGAAGAAAGCTGACACAGAACTCAGCTTGCTTTCTCACCACCTTTGGGGAAAGAGGTGTTGTACCTCATACCAATATGTCTCCAACATACTAGGGAACATTCCTTACTTCTTCCTTATTCTGACATCAGTCAAATCTAAGTTAAAAACAAATATGTAATGTTCAGTTTGACCATGCTGTACTGCATATATGTAATGTAACTTGCATCCAGAAAAAATGCTTAATAAAACCTAGAATTTCCCTAATATGAAAGTGGCACATAGTAACATAGCTGAAACTCAGAATGTCATTTTCAGGTCTATTTTATTACTAGTAGCATCATCTGCAAAAGGAAATAGTGATGCAAAACACTTCACCAATAAGTGTTGTGAACAAAAATCTCTGAATGAAAAGAAAAATAATACTGGTAATTTGCATTTATTTGTGGTGACCTATCTCTGAGTATGTCTACACTAGCCTCCTAGTTTGAACGAGGGAGACTAATATAGGCATTCAAAGTTGCAAATGAAGCCCGGGATTTAAATATCCTGGGCTTTATTTGCATCTTCCCATCCGGGCGCCATTTTTAAATCCCCTTAGTCCGAACTAACTGCCTACGGCTACACGCGGTAGTCAAATGTTAATTCAAACTAAGTGGAATGAGATGTAACAGTTAACTCGAATTAAGGACTTAGTTCGAGTTAATGTTTGACTGCCGCGTGTAGCCGCGGGCAGTTAGTTCGGATTAAGGGGATTTAAAAACGGCGCCCGGACGGGAAGATGCAAATAAAGCCTGGGATATTTAAATCTCAGACTTCATTTGCAACTTCGAATGCCTACATTAGCCTCCCTAGTTCGAACTAGGGGGCTAGTGTAGACATACCCGTAGGAAGTTATACCTCAGTCCATAGGGACCTAAGGTAGCTATGCCTCAATCAGTTACTCAAGAATTATGATCACACCCAGTTCACCAAAATAAAATGTATTCTTCCATTTTTGAGCAACATGGATGCAAACATGATGTGTACCTTATCTCTCTGGAAACTGCAATAACTGAATAACTTGGATATGATTATACTACTAAAGTATTCATGAAACCAGAAGTAAACATAGCTGGGGTGATATGTATGTATGTTAGAAGGGTGTTTTTTGTCTAAATGGATTTCAAGTGATTATTCAGTACAATGGTAACTGTGACAGAAACATTCTTTCTGGCTTAATGCCAGTGTAAAGAGAAATGGGTCGATAAATGCATTAGAAACTATTATAGATTGAGAAAGGTTGCATTGACTATACCTTCCCATTCAATGAGAAGAGAGGCAAGTTAGTTAATTGTAGGTTGTTTGGATTAAAATTCATACTAGATTATTGTCTACAGTAATTATTGTCAGCATGTGAATATTTGTCTTCCTACAAGTTTTACTCCAACTAGTATATTTTATGTTTGCAGTCTTGCAGGTGTGTGGGTCTCAGGATATTAGAGATACAAGGTAGATGAGGTGTAATATCTTTTATTGGGCCAATTGTTGTTAGTGAATGAGATAAGCTTTCGAGCTACACAGAGCTTCTTCAGGCCTGGAAAAATATTCAGTGTCACAACTAAATAGTAAGTGGAACACATTTTTTGAAACATAGTTAATATTTTCTAAGAGTTCATTCCAGCTAAAGTGGCCTGCTAACACCACTCCAGTCATAGGACAAAAAAGGGAGATTGATGTGCTGCAGATTGTTGTAATAATATATAAATCTGTGAATTTTAATTTCCAGCAAAGTTATAAAATTAAGCTCCCGGGATCATCTTTAAGGTGTTGTGCAGGTTTCCTTTGAGGATGTGGAATAAGAGAGCAGAAATGTACTGTTTTGTGAAAAGTGTTCATTAATGGTGATATGGTGTTTTATTATATTTCTGTGTGATTTTCTTTGCAAGCATAGTGAATGTCTGGTTTCATTCACATAGTTGTCACTGGGGCATCTAGTGAATGACCTTTTGGTCATTTTAGCCATTTTTTTTGTGAATCCTCTTCTTCGTCTTATCCTGCAAATGAGGGTAGCAGCTCTTGTTCTTCATCTTCAAGCATTCAAGTGCTCACACCAACCTTCTTCATGTCCTCTGTCAATATCAAAAAACAAATCACCTTTTTTGAGGTCTTCCTCATGGCTTTTGTCCTGGAACTATTAGCTCTTCTACTCTCAGGCCAACATCTTGTTGTCTCACAACATCTTGTTGTCTCACACGATCCAGACATCTCAGCCAAAATTCCTTCAGTTTCCTGTGATGGGGACTATCTATATCATGGCTCAAGTCTATTTCATATCATAGCCTGTAAGCTCTAGTCTTATCCAGAATCCACCTGAAGTTAGTTGACATATTTTTACCTTAGGGAATTCCCATAAACTCCTTTCACTTATACCAAGTGCTCTTCATGTCACTCCTAACATCAACATTTCTATCTTGGCTCAAAATTGAACCAAGGTATTTAAATCAATACATTGACTTTAATTCTATAGCACTGACTTTTATTGGCTTCTTGTTGTCCCTCTGAATGAAGCATGACATGTATTTTGTCTTTTATAGACTAATTTATAAGTAATTTTCTTTCAGAGTTCTAGGTCCCTTTCCAATTGATATGTATCTTCTTAGTAAAATATATCACCAGCAAAAAGCAAGCTCTGTAGAGGTTCTCTCCAAATCTCCTGTGACAAGGTGTCCATCACAACCACAAATAAAAATTGGCTTAGGACTCATCCTTGGTGCAGACCTACCCTCAAAGTGAATGACTAGCTTCTGGTTATTGTTGTGCTATGCTTGTACATGTCCAAGATAGTCTGAACCTATTTTATGTTAGTATTTGTGCATAATTATCCACAGAAGTTAATGACAAATCAGGTATGCAAAGTAGCCAGGTGTTTTGTACTAGCTTCCAAAATAAGCTGACTAGTTCTAAAGCATTTTGGCTAGCTGCAAACACCTTCCAAAGTATAAATGTATTTGCTGATATTCACCATAGTTCACTTTGTCAATGCAAATCACTAAGCATCTCATTGGCCAAACAGAGATGAACCAGTGCTCAAAAGAGAAGCCAGCCAGTGTACAGGGGGAAGGGATGGGGTAGCTAAGTTGCTGAAAGAGCTTTCTCATGGCTCCACGGTTGCTATAGAAACCCCTTCTTTTGTTTGTCCATATTCAAAACAGCTGCTTCCTTTGTAGACAGTAGCTGAATCTGAGAAAAAGAAACACTGCCCAGACTAAAACCAGTTAGGTGGGGTTTTGTTTGTTTGTGTGGCATTATTTTATGTTGTTGCTTTGTCATTTTGAAGCGGGGGATTAGCGCATGAGAAAATGTTTCTAATATTTGCAAAATATCAAACCCTATTAAAAGAAATGGAGCATAATGTGTAACTGAAGAGTTCTAGAATCCTGGAGTTTTCATATAGCAGAGGCAGCAGGTTAGCAGCATATCTGGCTTCAAAGCAGAAGAATGAATCCAGAGCTTACATTTTAGGAGAGCCCAATCTCCTAAAATGTGCACCTCTCTCTTTTTTTTGTTTTTCTTAGCAGAAGAATATGACATCAAATGAGCACAGTCCCTACTCCTTTCTAAAGACTCTGTAATTTGAATTCAATCCCTTATGGCCACACCATTCACAACATTTGAAAGCAGCTGTGTATTAAGCAGAAAGACTAATGAATGCTCATAAAAGAGGAATATTTATTGAATTCAGATTACTATTGGCTTCATGCAGCTGTTCTTAAAGTGACTATTTAAGACTGGAGAGTGATCATCAGAGAAGTGCTGAATGTGTTCCCTCCATAGTATCTTCCTGCTGGATGCCAAAGTGCTTCTTTGCTAGCAAAGAATGAACCAATGCATAGCACATTAGCCTCCTACATTAAATAAGCAAATAAATAAAAATTTCATGAAAGGAGGCTGCCCTTACAAGCAAAACAAAGCATCAAGGTCCACTCAGTTGATATTTAGTGATGTACGTGGTGTTTGTTTTGTTGAACACTTCTAAAGCTTTACTTTTTACTAAAATTCATGGAACATTTTTATGATCTATTTTTGATACAGCAACTCTTTACTAAAGCTTGCAGGTGTTCTTTTTGGTAATCACAATTTGATCAAAGCTTTATGGGACACCTGTTCCACCGCAATACTCACAAATTTCTTCTCCATTTTATCTATCCTCCGTACATCCATGTTGCATTAAGAAAATGACATGATGCTTATTTGTATATGTTTTGCATGATAAAACAGCAGGAAGAACTGGGGAGCCATATATCAACAAACATCTGCATCCAAAAGAAACGAGGATGTATGTGTTTTATTAAGAGAGGCTCCAAAGTAGTGGTATCCAGAAAGCACAGTGATCACATGATGTTGGGTTCTTATTTCCAGCTGCTAAACTATATGAAATTCTATTAAAATGATATTAAAGAGTCTCCAATGTTACTTTTCTATATACATGCTCCTTGAAGTTGCCATATGGATGCTGTTTAATTGCAAAAGAAAGGAGACAATTCATACACCCATCCGTAGTAGGCAAGGCAGACCACTTTTTGAGACTACTTCTCTATTAAAATCATGGCCCACAGCTATGAAAGAGTATGAGAACCCCATTAAATATTAAGATGATTAAAGGTTAACAAGTTACACATTAGCCACTTGGTTTTGTGGCAAAATAATTTTTGCCTTACTCACACGAGTAGTCCCATTGACTTAAATTGGCAACCTACATGAATAGGCATTATTGGCCCTTAAATTATAGCACAATATGAACTATGCACATTAGGTTGGACAATGGAAAAAAAACGGAAGAACCCCAAATTAATGGATGCTTTGGAAGGTCACACAGCAAGGCTATGTCTACACTCGCGGCTTCTTGTGCGAGTAATATGCAATTGAGGCTAAGCGTGGAATATCACCGAGCCTCATTTGCATACCTAATGAGCCACCATTTTTTTTCAGAAGAGGCTTTTGCGCAAGAAGGAGCATCTACACTGTACCTTCTTGCTCAAGAAAAACCCTCTTGCGCAATGCCGTTACACCTATTACTTTTCAGGAAGAACAGCATTGTGCAAGAGGGTTTTTACTGCACAAGAAGGGGCAGTGTAGATGCTCCTTCTTGCGCAAGAGCCTCTTCTGAAAAAAATGGTGTCTCATTAGGTATGCAAATGAGGGTTGGCGATATTCCACGCTTAGCGTCATTTGCATATTACTTGCGCAAGAAGCTGCGAGTGTAGACATAGCCTGAAGTGTGTCACAGAACCACAATCACAACTTAGAAGTTCCTGGTTCTTCCCTTGTGCTTAATAAATTGGATTATGCTGCCTTTCAGTGTGATTCAGGATGGTACTGGTTACTGTGATATCCCAGCTGGATTGGTAAATCTTTCATGTATGTGTGGGCAGATGATCTAACAGCCTAAGAGCTGGACTAATTTTACCTGCATGATTTCCAAACAATACTTTTTAAAAGGATGGAAATATTCAGAAGAATCAGATTTAATATTATTCCAATGACTCTAAACAACTTCCAGATATATGCTTCAGGTTTTCTGTAGTGTTCTTTTAAATCATTAGAGATGAGCATACTTAGGTAGCCTCTGGCAAATGGCTTCTGTGGAGGCAGTCACTTGTACATTTGTTGTCTTGTTTAAAATGGTTTTAAAGACTGAATAGCATTTTTTTCTTTAGATTGGCATTCTCTGCCTATTAGAAGTACTAACTGACCAATCAGAACAAGGGATTGGAGATACCAGTATCCCAACAAGCTTATGATTAAATTTGACAAAGTATTTGCTCCCTAAGAATCCATCTTCTTCTTCTATGTGTTGCTACATGGACATATTAATGATGTTTTAGTGAAGGTACTATCATTTTTATGACTACAGATAAAAGAGGATTTATCACTTTTCTTGTAGCATCAATCAGGTGAAGTTGGGCCTTGAGGGAGAACCTCTTCTTATACTATTAATGTTTTCTAAGTAATCAGAGAGATTAGAATTATATGACGCAGATTAATTTATTTTTCTTTTCTTAAAGTGCTTTTGCTAAAAACTCCCCCATTTAAACTATTGTTGTGCTAGTCCAGGAGAGTGAGGTCTCCCACAAAAAGTGAAATGAACATTCAAAATCAGAGAAAGTGCAGGACACTAGACACTTGCCAGTCCCCACTTCAGTGATCTGCAGACAGTTGAACAGAAAACTCTCACAGAGCCCAGCCTCACCCCAGCTCTGACTTAATAACATAGAATAGACATTTTGATAGTTCTGTATTGAGGTATCATTTTACTGAGACTCCATTATTTTTTATGAAATAGAGTTGAGTACAACTTAATATTATGGTCTGCAGTACTCTACGTTGTTAAAACAAAACTATTAATATCAAAATGAAATTCCTGTTTATTCCCACAGAGTAAACGTGACCCCTCCTTAAGGCTTACGTGACACTTAAGTGAGGCATAAACTTTTTGCTGGCCTCCTGCACAAGGGTGGGTTTCATCCACACTTCCTAATTCACTATATGCATTAATCTATCATTATCGGGACAGAGCTAAGTTCCATTGAGTAACGCAAAAGCTGTTACAGGATATGACCAATAGTGGAATGTAGCACACACCAATAAATCACTCCAGAAAACAAGTATTCTTGGGTTCCTATTTGTTAAGACCACATTTCTCACAATAATAACTTTAAAAGGAGACAGAGAGAGAACAAGACTGAGTGGATATAGTACTATTTAGATCACAGTTGCCAGTAACAATCAGAAGTGAGTATGTGGATTCGTATTTTGCTGTATTACGGGTAGGACTTGGCGGGGAGGTGGGGGTGGGGGAGATGAGTAGAAAGAAAGAGAACACTGATCTCCCAGACTGAAATATTGAAACAGATCTGAGTGTAATAAATACAGGCAGAGGACAGAAGGCAGAGGAATCCTCATCTCCCGCCCCTGGAGGCAGTGGGGGAGGGGGAGAGCACGAACAGAAGGGTTGGGGAGTCCTCAACACCCATGGGAGGGAGAGAAGGTAGAAAAAAAGGGCATTCTTCACTGCCTGTGGAGAGAGGAAAAAGAGTGTCATCAAAGTCCCTGAGGACCGTGGGCTGAGAGAGAAGACAGAAGGACAAGGGAATCCCCTACATCCATTAGGAGAGGAAAGAAGGGGAGGGAAGTCCCCTTGTTTCTTTTTATCCTTTGAGCTCTAATTAATCTTGAAGGTTTTGCACTTCTAATAACAAACCAATTCTGTACATCAGACAAAAGCTGCCTTTCTTACACTGCCTGGTGAAATCCCTCTGGAAATCATGACGTCATGTGGATTCACATATTCAATCATTTTTAATTTTTTTCTGCAATGAGATTTTGGTTATTTTAGCTTCAGGCTTTTAGCATTTTATATTTTAGAGTCAATTTTGTTTTTCTATTATATAATTGTCATGCCAGTTAACGGGTGAGCAGCAGAGGTGACAACAGGACAGCAAAGAGCGCCAAGAACGACAGATGGAACTGGAATTCCTTGTCGAATAAGGATCATATGTGCACAGTTGGCTGCAGGAGAAGGATTGTATAAACAAATATATTATCCGGAAAAATAGTTCAGTCTTTGTAGTAATCATACAATGATTCTAAGCTAGATAATGAAATTCCCCCAACATGCACAAGTATACATACCCATGCACACAACAGTGTGCAGTCTAGATTTCTAAAATGCTAATTTGGTATATGTAGGGGGCAGCACTGAGTATCCTGAACCTCTGAAGACATCACTGGGTTTCCTTTTCGGAACCAGCTGAACTATCATGTCTTCAATTTCCTATTGGTCAGCCTAATGAGAAATCCTGCATCTTACTGAGCCCAAGGGACAATTTTTCTAGGGGAACCAGATTCTCCCTTGAGGCAAATTCTGATCTCACTTAACAAAACTAAGCTAATGTAACTTCTGAGAGCAAGAACAGGGAGCTGTAAAATTCATATATTTTCACAAAAGTTTATTTTCGGAGATAGTTGCTGTCTGTTACAGAAACAAATGTCATAGATAGGAATGAAATCGGAAGAACCAGGCTCTGGAAAAGGGAACAACAGCCAAAGTTATGTCTGGGAACCCAAGCCGTAATCCAGCAAAGTAGCTAAGCATACTCATAACTTTAAGCCCGTGAGTGAGCCCCTTGCTTTACTTATCCAATCCTCACCTAATAAAACCGGGGTTTAAAGAAAAAAGATGAGCTGAAAGACTGTTTTGGACTCTTGGGTTCTGTTTTTTGACATACTTGGCTGCCAGCCTGAGGAGAACTGGTGAAGAGTAAATTTAAAGGATTTGAGCTCAGAAGCTCACTGGCAACTGAGTGACTTGTTTAAAGGGGCCGAGGTGAAGGAGGAATAGAGATTGAGCAGTCACAAAGGAACCACAGCTTTGAGGGATGCTCAGGGGGCAGTAAGCAGCCACAGTGCTACATACTGAAAACAGCAGTGAAGATATGTTGGCATGGGCTTCATTGGGTATGTACTTACATTACTAAACCATGCTGAAGCCTTCATTGATGCATCTTCAATGCAATTTTTATTGTGCTAGCTAGATTAAAACTGATGTGAGTATGCCTAGCCTATGCCACAATCACTCTCAGTTGCAGTGCAGCCATATCCCCCAATATACCTTTATAGGGTAAAAGAATGAGGGAAATCAGTGATGGCATTACAAGAGGTTCAGCTAGGTGGGCAGGGAGAAAAAAAAATCAATCAATTCTGTACTTCATCTGCCAAAAAGTATAGCCAGAGAAGTTGAATTCAGTGTTAATTTTTGAAGAATTTCTATATAGCTGTTCATTCAGTATATTATGGTAAGTAACTCTGGGTATTATTTTACTGGGAGGAGAAACAAACCTTGTGGCATCTCAACAGCCAAATCTACTTCTTCTTGATGTTAGTGGGAGCCAGATGGATGGATGGCTTTTTAAAGTTATGATTGGTCCTCTTAGACTATTGACATAGACTTAATCTTAAACCTGAATAGTTAAGAATTTCAGATTGGAAATGTAAAAAAGAATATTAAATAAATAAAAAGTGTCTTAGGGAAAGAAAGAAAGAAAGAAAGAAAGAAAGAAAGAAAGAAAGAAAGTGCCACTGAAGCTAACATAAAATATATCCTTTCTTGAGAGGAAAGTAATGGTGGCAGTGAAGCAGAGAAGTAGATTGGTTTCTACTTTTCTCTAATATCACTGCTGCACAGTGCTGAAAGCCATCAAAATTTGTATGTGGAGTTTTCTACACATGGATACAGAAAAACCTGTTTGCAAGAAAACAGTATGTCATGACAGCCTGGAACTAATCCTGTCACGCCTACCCTAAAGTGCTATTTACAAGCAATTCACCCACTGCAATATGGTTGTTTGAATATGACACAGAAGATGGGAAATGTATTTCGCTAAGTAAAAGTGACTCTGTCAGCCTGAACTAAATAACTGAAATAACCAAGCCAAATATATGCAAAACCTGATGTCCTCAGCTGGTGTAAATTAGCATTCCTCTATTGATGTCAGCTGAACTATTCCAGTTTATTCCCATTGAAGATCCAGGCCAAATATGTTAGCTTTATGGGAAGCCACAGAACTATCAGTATCTGTCACTATTGTAGTGATTTTGACCATAGAGTTTGGCAGATGACTGTGAGTTCAATTGCCTCATTGACATTTCGATGCCCCAATTTATCAAACTATCACAAACCTATTTTTCAACATCTTGGACAGTATTGCAGCTGTAAAACAATGCAACAGAATTAATAATGTAAGCAAATAAAGACAAACATATTATTGTAACAAATAATGTAAGGATGAGTGGGAAAATGTTAAAGGTATAATATGAGAATTAAGATTCACCAGTCTTATTCCCATACAGTATCTATTTAAGCCACTACAGTGTCAGACATTTTTTAAAACAAAGCTATGCTTTGCAGCTCTGGGTCATGCTATGTGTGGATAACCATCCAAATACTATTAAAGATTCAGGAACAAATCAATACATGGCTTACTTCCCAAGGTCTCTCTCTTGGGTTCATTATCTCTCACAATGAAGCTAGTATTGAAAAAGCAAATTCTCACACACATTTTGGACATATTTTCAGGCATTTCTTAACAAAAACATGGAAATCCTGCATCAGTTGTTTAATGCCAAAATCTGTACCCATTTCCTAATCATTCAGCCAGGGCCCAAGAGAGTCTTTAAAAGCATAAGGAGAAAATCAGCCAATGATGGTACACAGTTTAAAAGAGGAATTGTCCATTTGATGGATCTTGACTTGGCAAGTGCTGAAGAGCAGTAAATTCTGTTTATGAGTACACATAAGCATAGGCTGTACCTGGCCAAGGGTGAAGATAGTGTTCTGATTTCTGGATAGGGAGACTACTTTTGTCAGATTTTTTTCAAGTTTTTTCTGGAAGTCAGGGGATACTGGGCAACAGTCAATCTGAGAGAATTAAGTACCCTGATTTCTAAGATCTCCTACTGCCCTTTTTTGTGATCTTTGGAGGACAAGAACCATATAATTTCAAAGTTTATTGGTAAAGATAATAAAGTACTCTTCATTAGGCTCCTGAAATTCCATACTGAAAATACCTTGCAACAATAGTCTTGACTCTGGGTTGGTAGGCCAATCAGAGGGCAGGCCTTTGCCCAGCGGGACTCCGTGAGGGGCTCCTTCCCCTCTGGGTCAGTAGGGGGGGCCACTCCGCCTCACTAAACAGCGTCTCAGTCACACAGGGGGAATAAGCTGCAACATTAGTTCTGTAGCTCAGATCTGTAGTCAGGCCAAGCACAGAGTCAATAAGTCTTGGCCCTCACTCAGGGAAGGCAACAGTTGTCTGGGGCAGGGTGGGAGGGAGGCTCAGGCCGGTTGCCAGGCTGAGCCTTTTAAATGTACAATCACTAAGCCTGGGCAGGGCAGGGCAACAAATAGTTCATGAGGACTCAGATTCAAGGCTTTTTTTTTTTTTCCAGAAAAGCCTTTAAACCAATAGTCCATAAGCCTGGGCTCTTGGTCAGGGTGGGGCAACAATCAGTATCAATAAGAGTTCCAGTTCTCAGGCCGAGCTACAGCCCATAGTGACCCGGGCAATAATGACCCTGGTTCAGGGCAGGACACCAAATGGTTGGCTCTCCTAGCTCAGGCAGAGAGTCAACAATCTCTTGGTTTGCCAAGAGAAATGGGGAAGGGGGAGGAAAGAGACTGTCACTCATGAATTGGGCAGTGGGAGGAGGGAACACAGGCCCATCTGCTTCACTGCTTCTCAGCCTGGGGCCTTAACAGTGGCAGATCAGTCTGTCACTGGATCAGCGGAGGTACTGGCTATGACATGCTGACTCAGTTGGCTTTCCCTGGGCTACTTCCAACCTTCCCCTCTGGGCAGATCTGGATTAATAACAAAAGGTCTTCTAGACTGTTGGGTACTGGAACTCCTATCTCTGGTCCTGGTGGTCCTGGCCAGTCCTCAGCCTCCTCTAGTTCTATAGTAGCCTCCTAATATAGGAGCACGGGGCAGGCATCTAGCTCCTCTGACAGCTGGGGCCTCACAGGGCTCCTAGGCCTGTCCTTTATATTCCTGTCCCTCCTGACTTCTGGCAAGATGGTGGACTGGGGCAGAACTCTGCCCACTAGGGCTCAGTGAAGGACTTCTCCCCCTCTGGGTCAGTGGGCAGCCACTCTGCCTCACTACAGGCCCCTTTTCAAGGCTTTCGTAGAGGAAAAGGGTTGAACAGCTGGCAGATCTCCCACTCTAATGGTGTGTCTAGACTATACCTCTCTGTCGACAGAGAGTTGTAGATTAGGCATGTCAAAATTGCTAATGAAGCCGGGATTTAAATATCCCACACTTAATTTGCATAAACATGGCTGCTGCTTTTTTCTGAAATGGAGCTTTTTAAAAAAAAACAGCAGTCCTAGACGCAGATCTGTCGAAAATAAACCCTTTTTTGACAGATCCTGTAAACCTCATTTTTTGAGGAATACAGGATCTGTTGAAAAAGGGTTTATTTTTGACAGATCTGTGTCTAGACTGCCATTTTTTTTCGAAAAAGCTCTGTTTTGGAAAAAACGGCGGCTATGTTTATGCTAATGAAGTAAGGGATATTTAAATCCTGCTTCATTAGCAATTTCGACGTGCTTGATTTGCATCCCTTTGTCGACAGAGGGATGCAGTCTAGATGTAGCCTAAGTGGTAAAGAGGCAGCAATGCTTGTTTCTACACTGCTATCCTCCCGTCTCACCCAGCTTAGGAGGTTGGATAATTGGAAGCATAGTTTGAGTGCAGAAGACATAAGTCATTTGCAGCTGTAAACTAGTCTCTTGGGGCCATAATCCCCAGCAGCAGGAAGTTTCAATAGGTATTTTGACGTTGTCCCACTCAGCTGTAACCTGTGCTTACATGTCCAAATGAGGTTGAGGCCAAGCTTCAGAAAATCACCTTACTGCTTTTCTTGTGCCATGAATGAATTCTTTAAGAAAACATAAGACTTGTTAACTTGAAAAAAAAAACCCTCCAAATACATCTTAGTTACCAAGTATCTACTACACCTGGGGCACAATAACAAATTCTATAAAATAATACTTTACTTTCTGCTTAGCAGTTTTAGACTTCTCTCTCCAGACATCTATGACATATGAAGCTAAGATACATGAGTAAATGTTAAGATGAACTGGGAAGCTCTACTGCATTTGGTATTCGTCAGGCTTGGTGTCACATGATGAAAGAGAGAACAAAGAAATGACTCAGGCTACATCTACACTTGGACTAGTGCTGTGATTCCCATTTCACATAGACATACATGCACTAATTTTCTTGAACTAGCTCTCTTTAAAACTGTGCAGTTATGGTAGCATGGATAAGGGCAAGTGGTGGCAGAAACTAACTGCCCTGAGTGCAAATGCATCTGGCTAGTCCATGTTGCTGCTCACTTCTTCTCATGCTACTGCAGATACATCAATGTTCCTTCTAATTTTTTCCTCCATCCACAGAATAAATTTTGTTATGGGAACTGAGGCATGTGCAGATGTACACCACCAATAGACACACATTCTGCCAGTTGTGGGCATTCTGCTAATCAGCCGGGTAGCATTTGAATCTCTCCTGGGTGGCTGTCCAAGTTCTCATCTTACAGGGAACATTGAGAAACACAATTCTTTTTGGAGCCCTACCTTGATGAGAGGCAGGATGCATCTGTCTACATGAGCTGGGACTCACACCCCTAGCTCCATGTGTAGACACAGCCTATGAGATTAGACAAAGGGTAAGGCCTGTGAATAAATGCTTCAGTAACCAGGACACTAAAGAGAGGCAAGATTTGTGATTGACTGGAGACCTATAATGTGATAAGTGCCCCAAGGGAGATCAGTGAAGGGGTTATTTCAGCCATGGCTGGTAATGTTAGGATCAAGGACCTGATCTTGCAAGATGATGAACTCCTGTTGAAGTCAATGGGAACTGAGGATATGCAACACTCCACAGAACCAGAATTAGGCTGTGAATGAAGATTTGCTACCTTCACTGGATCCATGATTTAAGAATAATATTCAGCCCTACCTGCCTAATGGTGCCAGTCTGAAAAATATAAACAGGTGTTGACAAACATGTTTGCTAGTTTGATATCTTGGCAAACATCATCTGAAAGTCAGAGAATAAATATCCTTGTCTGCTGTTTATCTTGTTTCTTGTGCCAGCAACAACTCCTCATGCCGTTCATTAAGAACAGAGCAGAAATAAAGGTGTCATCATTAAACTCTAGCAGAAAATGTTTCCCTTTGTTCATGCAATTGATTTCTGGTGGGAATAGCCTCACTTTAATCCAAAATGCCAATTTATGCCAGTTGAAGACTAGGGTCAAAAACCCAGAAAAACATCCCTGATGCTAACATTCTTAATATACTGCTGCTTTTTATGCTGATATAGATGACAATTGTGGGTAATATCTTTACAATATGAGAAGCAAAGATACAGAAGCAATCAATCCTTGGAACACAAATCCCATGACACCTTTCTAATAGTCTCACTTCCAATCCCAGATATTGTTAATTTCCCCTATTACCAGACATAATGTTACCTTATTTCAAAACAGTGTGGGTTGCTTATTTTCCCAAATATCCTATTAGTTTATATATTTATTTGCCATTAGTGCTAACATATAGAAATAGTTGTGTGTCCTAAGTAATGCTTGGGTGGGGAAAAACTAAATTGGGGTGAGCAATAGTTTTTGGTGGGGGCCACTCCAAACTGAGAGATTGGCTGGGATCAATTCCTATTGGCCGGTTGTTTCCAGTGTATAGGAGCTGAGAATTTTGGAGAGTGGTCTAGGGCTGCACTTTTCTGTAAAGGAGATGTGGAGGCTAGGTGCCGAAGGGCCACGGAATAAGGGACTGGGGTGCCGGAGAAGGTGTGAATTATGAGAGGGGGTTGTGGCCTGAGTCAGAGGTTTGGAGTGTCAGGTCAGCGAGGGTGTTTGGGTGCAGGAGAGGATTCTGGCCTGTGGGAGAGATGTACAGGATCTGGGAGAGAGTTGTGACCTGGGGCAGGGAGGTGCAGAGGGTTTGGATAGTGACCTGGGGGAGAGAGTTGGGATGTGGGAGGGGCAGGGGTGCCAGAGGCAGGTTCTGACTGGGAGGTGCTTACCTAAGCCAGCAGTCCTGCAGCACCCCCAAAGCAGGCTGGGCTCACTGCCTGCTACAGCCCCAGATCACTTAGAATTGCAGGCTGCCCCCTCCACGTGGATCTCCACTCCGGGAGGGAGAAGAGGCTTGTGCTGCCCCCATTCCCCAGGCCAATCTCTCAGCTCCTATTGGCTGGTTGTTTCCAGCCAATAGGAGCTGAGAGATTGACTGGGATCAATTCCTATTGGCCGGTTGTTTCCAGTGTATAGGAGCTGAGAATTTCGCTAAGGGTCAGGAGATCACACAAAGCCTCCCCCTTCCAGTAGAGCAGATAGACACATGGACTGCACTTTAAGCTGCAGCAGCTGCATGCCTGAGGATCCCGGCAGGCTGGTCCGTGAGTCAGATCTGGTGGGCTGGATCCAGCCCCTAGGCTGTACTTTGCCCAGCCTTGGACTAGACAGTCAATAACATCAAGCATCAAGTGACAAAGCAAATAACTGTTCCTTATTAACAATATTTATGTTGCTGTTCATGAATGAGTGCCACATCTCATTCTGCCATGTCATTACAATTCCCTATCAGCTATCCTGCACTCCTCCTATCCCCTAATCAATAATGGCAACTGATATCAGGCCTCTCTGGCTTCCACAGTTACTCTGCCTTGTCTTGCTTTAATAATTGTTTTCTTTCCTGTTTAATTTGTCAGTTTCTTAAAGAGTGCCCATGGCCTATAAGCCTAATGGATTCAAGGCATTTTTTGTGTTTCTGGTGTTTGCTGGTCTATCTTTAGGGTGTCGCAGCCTTCAATACATACTGGCAAGCTCAAGCCTGAGAACTAAATGAAACCTCTGATATTACTTCCCTTAAGATGGGCAAGAACTTGTTTCATAACTGAGTACTACGACCCTTGCAATTTTAGTTCTAGTAGTTTGAGGTAAAATAGTTTTCACAGGACATGAATAAAAGCAATCAATATCAAACTAGTAAATGGATCAAATCCCATGTCGTGTTCTACCTATGAATTCCCTTTAAAGTCAGTGGGATTTCACAGGTGGAAGAGATCTTAGAATTTGCCTCTGCATGCATCAGGGGATATAGGATAATGGCGTTTCATAGTCCTGTTAGTCATTTCGGTAAAGGCTACATGGCACTTGTCTCAGTAGGTGATATCTGCTTCATTAAATTGAACAATTAGCCCCAAGAATTCTATATTGTGGACCAGTTAAATAATTTTTGTAGATGCAGAAGTGCTCATTAATTAGTGGCAGGATTAGTTTGTGCTTCACTGCAATATCAATTGGGATTAAATGTGTTATATAATTCAGTCATTAGGTAATACAGTTATGTTACAGTTAAAACTATTTTTTCCATAACTAAGCTAATAAAGTAATTAATAAAAATGTAAGAATATGCTTATTATAGTACAAGAGTAGATGTTTTCTGAGTTTAGTGATACAATTTCAAACATAGAGCTTTATCATGAATATAAAATACATAAGAATATTTTCCTTACAATTATTTACTTGAGTTGAAAAAATATTCAGGATAATGTGGCATTTCAGTCAACACATTGATTTATTACTGTGGCCATTTTTTTCCATTTCACCCAAAAAATCCTTCTCTGAAAGTTAAATCAGAGCTATTTGAAAAGCCAGTCATAGGGTATGTCTACACTAGCCCCCTAGTTCGATCTAGGGAGGCTAATGAGGGCGAAAAAAATTGCAAATGAAGCACGGGATTTAAATATCCCATGGTTCATTAGCATGTTCCTGGCCGGTCACCATTTTAGAAATTGACTAGCCCGAAATAACTGCCCGCATCTACACGTGGCAGTGAAATGGGATTCTGAATTAAAGCCCTTAAATCGAATTAGCTGGTAAACCTCATTCCAGGAGGAATAACAGCTAATTCGATTTAGGGCTTTAATTTGGAATCCCATTTCACTGCCGCATGTAGATGTGGGCAGTTACTTCGGGCTAGTCAATTTCTAAAATGGTGACCGGCCGGGAACATGCTAATGAACCGCGGGATATTTAAATCCCGCGCTTCATTTGCAGTTTCGGTCGCCCTCATTAGCCTCTCTAGATCGAACTAGGGGGCTAGTGTAGACATACCCATACAGAAAATCATTATGGTAGTGCTCTATGAACACATCCAAAGATCTAAGCAACAATTAATCTCATATGAGATAAACTAGAAATATAAGCAAAGAAAAGATTAGATACTATAGCTTTTCAGTTGCATTTTAATTGGTACAATTACAGCTTGCTAATATGAAAAAAGAAATATAGAAATTCTAAGACCAAGGCACCCACAAGTACTTGCTCTAATGTAATTTCAAAGACAAAGGTACACAGAAATTAAAAACTGTTGTTGGGTGTCAGCCATATGAGTGCACTTGCATCTTTCCCTTCTGTCCTTAAATATGGACTTATTCTAATCTAATAAGTGGCATTATGTACATTGTGACTCTTATTTCAGTAACTCCAGGATATACATGGAATAACTACATTGACTTCAATGTGGCAAATCATGATAGTGTGGCAGGTAAGATCAGAATCTCTTTCTTTATCCCAGTATACTGAAACAGGTCTTTCTTCTGCTGAATTGTCGGCTCCACTGTAAATCAAAATAGTCCTATTTTGATATGAATAAAATTCCAGTAAAATATTCAGCATTTCTTGAGCTTTAAATGGAAATTGTATAAATTAAAAGGTACTCTTGCTCAAAAGCTTTAAAAATGTCCTCTGTGTTTCAGATGGTTGGTCATGTTAGTTCCACTGCATTGCAAAGACCTCCCTGCCTAACTAACTCCTTTCCTAGTGTTTGGTGAGACTAATCCTTCTGTTGTCTTGGCAGCAAGAAGCCAGACATAACTGTTTCTGCTGCTAATGAAGTGTACTAAGAAACGTTTTGTCTAAGAGATTTGACAGAAGAAATTTAAAGAGATGAGTTCAAGCCAATAATTTCAATCACAATTGTGGTACTAGCTAAGCTCTGACACAGAAATAGTTGTGCCCTTATTCCTCTGATCATCCAGGCTGCCTGCTGGCATCACATTTCTGGCACTTTTCATTGACAATCCCTATGTCAAAAAACCTGGTTAACATGTATTGAGCAGGATTAGTAGGGAAATATGGTTGTCACAAGCTTAATCATTTGCATTTGTGAAACCCACTAGTGAGCATGTGTTTCTGATCCCCTTTTGTGCCTCCATACAGAGAATACATGTTGTTACAGCTCCCATTTTAGTGAACTTAATCTTAAGACATACTAGTGCATGATTTTAACTCTGGACTTCCTGGTGCAGTCCCAAGTGGGTCATCCACCATAGTACCTATCATACAAGAAGAGGTTTCCTCTGCTAAAAGAAAGCTTGTCCTGATCATCTAAGGCCAGGCCTGCTGACAGGGGATAAAGGGAGTAATTTCCCAAGCACCTGGCAGTTCACAGGGGGGCCAGGGCTCCCAGAAGTGGTGGCCAGAGCTCCAGGCCCTTTAAATTGCTGCTGGAGCACCACATGCTCCGGGCAGTTCTGAAGCCAGGGGGTAGGATGTGGCACATTTCAGGAGGCACAGAGAGCTGACCTTTCACCTGAGTCTCCATCCCTTCTGGGAGTGCAGAACGGGGGCTCCCCACCTTGCCCAGGGGCTCACAGAGGGTGTTAGCTTTCCTAAGGCCCATTGCATTTCAAATCTCAAACAAGCCCTTGCTCATGGGATGGCTGCCAAGTCTTGCAAGGAGGGGCTGGAGGGAGAAGGCATCTCTTTCCTGACCTAGTACGTTTGTGCATGAGCCAGATAGAATGATGGCCTGTTACTATATTGATCATTAGAGAAGGGATTATCTGACATGTCTGGCTGCAAAAAGGTAAAATAATTTTGCAGTGTATTAAATGGAGTGCTGCCTGTAAGACATAAGGGGTTAAGGATATGTCTACACTAGCCCCCTAGTTCGAACTAGGGAGGCTAATGTAGGC
>JANRFK010006693.1:38313473-38344406 GCA_030068395.1 Apalone spinifera | reverse complement strand
CCCTTTAAGCACAGCCCTCGGCTAGCCTGAGGCTGCAGCTCCACACTCTAAGTCGTAACCTGCTGCCCTGTTGCCACTGCTTCCGGCCAGCCTTAACTTCGGTTCAGGGTCCACTCAATGTGGACATGCTAGTTCGAATTAGCAAAATGCTAATTTGAACTAGTTTTCAAGTCTAGATGTGCTAATTCGAATTAGCTTAGTTCGAATGAACTAATTCAAACTAAGTTAGTTCGAATTAGTGCTGTAGTGTAGACATACCCAGAGAGAGAGAAAGAGAGTTTTCTTGATGACTGATTATGTGAGGTCAGTACTTGTGTCCAAATGATCTCTGTTCTCTGCCTACATGTACATACTCCTGTTGACATTAGTGGGAATCACACAATAGGGCTGGCTGAAAGTTTTTGATTAAAACTCTGTTGCTGTGATATTGTATTTTTGAGTAAATGAAAATTATTGCAGAAGTATTGCCTTTCCTCTAATATTCTTTAAAAAATTATTGGAAGACTGAACATTTTGAGTAAAAACTGAAAATGTTTTTGTTTTCATCAGTCTTTGAATTATTTTTTTCAGGAGTGTGGAGTCAAACATTTTGTGTTTTCTGAGTTTTCATTTATTTTCACACAAAGGTCACATTTGCTGCTGAAAATATTTGAGAATTTTTTGTGTATATTTTTATTTAAATTTTCTGTGGAGGAAAATATTTTCTAACCAGCTCTATCTTGCATGAAAATGATGGACTTTTCCCTGTTTGGAGACAAAGGGAAGGTCATAAGAACAATCTTACTGGGTTAGACTAAAGGTCCATCTAACCCAATATCTTTTCTTCACAATGGTGGCCAATGCCAGGTGCTCCAGAGGGTATGAACAGAACAAATAATCATTAAGTCATCCATCTCCTATTGCCCATTCTCAGCTTCTGACAAACAAAGCCAGAGACACCATTCCCGTCCATCCTGGCTAATAGCCATTGATGGATCTATCCTCCATGAATTTACCTGGCTCTTTTTTGAACCCTGGCATAGTCTTGTACTTCACTACATCCTCTGGCATTCACCAGTTGACTATCAATATCAATAAAGATTGAAACCTTAATTAAGATGCCCAAGTGAGATCTGGATTTCATTTTCCCCCCTTGAAGAGTGGTGATAAACTTGTTACGTGCACTTCTCTCTTTTTTTAAGGGTCATAATTATTTGTGAACGTGCTCATTTAAAAATTCCTAAATGTTCAATTAGTTTTAGTCATCAGTTATCACTTCAAGCACAGGCAGAAAAGCCTACCTAACAGAAATCTAATATAGGAATAAACCATGGTCGTTTATGAGTATACATTTCCCAAACCCAGGAAAGTCTCAGATTTGTAATGGGTGCGTCTGATGCCAAAATTCCTGATCCTCAAAGATGGAAGCAGCTCAAGGTAATCAGCATTCCACATACAAAACCACAGGGGAATTCCATTCATTTTGTTTGTTTGCTAACTTCCAACTTCTATCACTTCAGCTGCTGGACTTCTACAGTTTTGCATCACTTGTTTAAGCAGATCTTTCTTGGCTTGTTCTTCTTTAGTAAAAGGCCCTTTACAACTTAGACAGACAGCCATTATAGTCCTATTAAGTGCATCTCCCTCCCAGCTTGTGAGTATTTTGACTTCTGTGTTCTAGTTTGGTTCTGCCCCTTTTGAGGAGATATCCTCAAAGTGATAATATGATGTTCATTTTATATACTCTGATGTAGGTATTTCTATAGCACTCATCATTGTAGTGTAAGGTCTTGATCCCATATCCAGGTGAATGGACCCCTACTGACTTTGGAGAGGGAGGTGCCAATCAGTAGCAAAGGGTCTATCTGCATGTTTGCAGAATTGATCTGAATTGATTACTTACTTGTGAGATTATAAAGTTAAATTAGGTAATATCTGTTCCTGTCTTGAGAGACTCTGAAGAAAGATTATAAAATAGTTACTATAAAATATACCCAAAAGGCACAGAAAGTCAGAGAAAAGTCCCCAAGACAGTAATTTTAATGGAGTGGCTGAGAGGATGTTTTGTTTAGGTTGGTGATTTTATTAATATTTATTGTTTACTTTGCACCTGGGAACAATCAAGAAAAAGAGAGGCTCTTAATTTTGCATCTGGAATAAAACATTATTAGCCTGATGCAGCAAAGGGATAATAAGAAAATATTTTTAATTTAAAAATGAATAAATAAATGACATGGGGAGGCACATATATATTCTCAGTGCATTTACTTAATACAGTAATAAACCATGGTAGTTTATGAGTAGCTCCTTTTCAATAACTGTGGGACTGGGCTGCGGATAGGAGAAATGGAAAATCTAGGAGACTCTTATTACAAAGGAGTAGTGGGGTAGAGCTTACCCCTGCTGCCTGTGGTGTAGACTGTGGTTCTGAGTACAACCCTGCTGACTCCCAGTAGGTTCAGTACCATCACACTGCCTCTGGAACCTTCAAGGATGTGAGGCAGGGCTTGCCTCTGCCCCCGCTAAATCCTGACTCATCCACTCCCTGAACTACTCTGAACAGTGAGTCTCCTCAATGCAAAATGGGACACTGGAGAGGTTAAATTAGCCTGGGCTTCAGTAAACCTCTGCAGGTTTCTCTTGGTGAAACCCAGCCTCACATCCAGCCTGCTTCTAGTTCATTCTTTCCCTGGCTGTGGATCCCTGAGAAGACGTGATGATGGGTGGGAGAGGATAGGCAGAATCTAGGATAAAGTAGCACCTGTGGGCAATAGAGAGCACTGTCCTAGGTCTTTGCCTTCCATACAAAAAGTACTGATCTGTATAGATGGAACATACTGAATGGGTAATATTGCCCAGGCAAGCTGGCTCCTTGTAGTTAAAATTCAAAATTGGTAAATAATGAACAGTAATGGGGCTAATTACAGTACCTCTGTGTTGTACCTGAAGTAAATCTACCCTTCATAAATATCTAATTTTGCTAGCTACCATCAAAATGTACTGGGTTTCTTTTATTCTTTTGTAATTACCTTCTCCAGTTGACTTATTTTTTAAAAAAGGAGATGAAATGGTTTGAACAACAGTACATCAGGAAACCACAGCACCCAAATGATCCATATACAATGAAGTCTCATTGCACCACTTCAGAGTTTATATTTTCACTCCAGTGCTGAAAAATCATTTCTGACATTTTGGTATGCTTGCAAATATGGAGGATTTCTGAAGATTAAATGGGAAGAAAATTAGAGTTTAGAATGTTTTAAAGGGGGAAACCTTGTATTACATCCTCAACTCTGCCTATTTCATGCTTGGCCCAGTTGAGGAGAGTGAGCGGGAATTGTGGCTCGATGCCATCTTTCCCTTTCCAGTGCTGATGTGAGACAGAAACAACTGGTGGTGTAATGTAAAGCAACCCGAGTTACATTGATTGCACCAGTTACAGGAGCTCAGTGCGCTAGTTCAAGATCAGCTGGAGTGCAATCTGCTGCCCCTCCTTTTCCTATACTTTCTCCTCACTTGGAAATGGCTCTATACCACTCTAGGATTCACCAGTGCTTTCACTTTAGATTTAGTTTCTGTGGCTACATCTACACTATGAGTTTTCTTGGCATAGAAATTTGCAAATGAGGGACTCATTTGCATGAGTTGCGATCTCATTTGCATATTTTCTGCCAATCTGTTTTTGCTCTGGATTTTTTGCGCAAAACCAAGCAGTGTAGACATTTTCTTTTTTTGCGCAAAACCCCCTTTTTCCACAAGATCCTTATGCCCCAGGTATACCGATCTTACGGAAAAAGGGGTTTTTGTGCAAAAAGAAAATGCCTACGCTGCTTGTTTTTGCGCAAAACCCCAGCACAAAAACAGATCAGCAGAAAATATGCAAATGAGATTGCGACTCATGCAAATGAGTCCCTCAATTTCATATTTTTGCTGAGAAAACTCATAGTGTAGACATAGCCTGTCATACTAAGCAGCCAGATCAGTGACTGAGGATCAAGTTCCATGGATCAAAATCACGCAATTAGAGAAGGCATTATATTAGAGAGAGGCTCAAACCAAACCCCCAGATTCAAACATACAGCTTATTCAGGTAATAGATGTGAATTCTGAAAATAGTCCACTTGAATGGGCCAATCCCAAAGTCCCTCTTCTCCTCCTGGCCCACCTCCCCAAAACTGGGCTATTTCCAATTCTGACCTAAGTATTTGAAAGGAGCACATATCTAAATATTAGACTTACCATTTGTAAATAGAGCTTGACAAAAAACTTATTTTTTTAGACAGAAATTGAGGAAATGCTTTTTTATGAAAGTTGAGCGAAGTTCCTCAGATTCGAATAGTTCTAATTATAGACTAATAATGCCTAGCTTCCTGAGTCTGTACCATGCAGATATAGAATACAATTCCAAATGCAATGATTAATGCTAATTTCTTAATGCTTAAATTCCTGTAAGGAATTCTTCCTATATTTGCCTACTAACCTAATGACTCAGCTTTCCTTTCTTATGGAGACTTGGGCCTCTAGTTGTAGGAAGGACCCAGACCTATTCACTGACAATTTATGTGTGTCCCAGCTACAAAGTTTACATATTCAGTTGTAAATGAGATGGAAGGTCTATTTTTATTTTTATATGTCCTACTAGAAGGGTTGAACTGTGAAAGGACCCTCAGGATTCTGCTCCTGTAATTTATCCAAAGTTTAATAACACTATATTATATAATACATTCAGATTGTTGTCAAGGGCATTCTCTGCCATGCTTTAAGTTGTATTGCTGAAACTTTCAATCTATGGGCACTTTCTGAGTGATGTGATCTAAACACAGGCCTAAAAGCCAAGAATTCCTGAGTTCTAATCCTGATTCTAACACAGTGAGTTTAGCTATGAAATTTGAAGGTCTAGGTTGCTCTTCACATCCATACATAGAGGGAATTTGCATTTGCAGAAGGCTGCTCCCTTCCTCCAATGTTCTAGTGACTATTGAGTACTCCCTATACACAGTTGCTGGAGCAGGGCTTAGGGAGAAATATTCACTGTTGTTGTCTAACAATTTAAGCAGGAAGCTGAATACTTGTTAACACAGCCTCAGGGAGTGTTAGCTTGTGCTGCTTTGCCGTTCTGCAGTGGGAGTCTTCTTGCTATCTTTATGGTCTGTGTCTGTGCCTAGCAGAGTGCGGTCCTTGTTCAGAACTAGGGCTTCTAGGTGCTACAATAAGACAAATAATTTATAATAGGATGCCCTCCATGGATAGCTGTAGTTAGGGCACCCTAGAACCATGACATGGGTAGTCTGAAGAGGGTCCATAGCCAGTCAAAAGTGCTGCATCCAATATTTTGATCAATTTCTTCTGATTTGAGTTTGCACATACTCCTAACTGATCCCTAGAGTGCTACTTAAATCTAATTAGCACATAGATTTATGTGTATTTGCCCTGTTACTTGCTGAAATTTCCTTAAGCCTGGAAGCTGATATTGGTGCATCTAAGAGGGATACCATCATAATGTATTCACTAACAAATGCTGGCGATTGTTCTAATGAGGAAATCAGCAGAGATTTTGCAGAACAATAACACTCTCCGTGCTGCTGCTTTCCTGAGCCATGATCTGAATCCAAGTATATACATCATAGAGCTAGCAGTGGGACGATATGCAGCAAATAATAAAAAGTCAATTCTTGTTCAAAGCCCTCAGACCAACTCCCATTCCCTCAAAAATGATTAGTCACCCAATCTGGGATTTAAGAATAAAAGATAACAATGCTAAATTACGATCATAAAAACTAATGTACCACTGAACTTCATGTATGCTTAGAGGACCAAATTTTCAGCAGCTCAGCACCTGTAATGAGGCCAGACTTTCAAAGCTGCTCTTGCATTTAAGCAGTTAAATGCAGGCCAGATTTCACACCCAGCAGCTTCCACCAAAACAAATGTGGGCAGGTTTTGAAAAGAGTTCAACCACATTATCCTGAACTTTTTAGAAAATCTGGCCACAAATTTTACATGAGTAAACACCTATTTGTAAGGTATGCCCAACTGATTCATGCACAGCATATGCCTCATGCCAGTTGTTCCTCTAATGCTGAGTTAGAAGAGAGAATCCACATGCTTCCTTCCCTGTCTTTTTCTCTCTCCCTTTAAAATTTCTAGCCTGTTGAGGAAGCTTAAGCTACTCTTTTATGCTGGCTAACTTGGAACCTCACAAGGCAGATTTTCTCATGCTTATCTAGCTATTATTTTCACTTGATGCATTGTACTGAGCAAAATTTGAGCATGGCTATCACTATTTGATGTATTGCATATTAGCAACATGCAAAACAGTTTGCAAATTAGTACAATAATGTTTGTTCTCTTACAAATCAAAAAGTCTATATCAATGTTAAGTGCCTTCTTTTTCATGTACTGTACTAGAGATGAAAAAATAATTATATGGAGATATACCTATCTCATAGAACTCTAAGGGACCTTGAGAGGTCATTGAGTCCAGTCCCCTGCCCTCATGGCAGGATCAAGTACCATCCCTGACAGATTTGCCCCAGATCCCTAAGTGGTCCTCTCAAGAATTGAGCTCACAATCCTGGGGTTAGCAGGCCAGTACTCCAACCCCTGAGCGATCCTTCCCTCCTGAAGAGTTTGCTGAAAGGATTGAAAATATAACAGAAAAGGCTGGAATAAGAGCTTGGCAAAAAAAAAATGTTCTTTACTGCAATTGCTTTATTCTTTCCTTCCACATTTAGTAATTATTTTTCTTATAACCTTTGCATGGACAATCGCCATGGTAGCTGGTAATAAACTTGCTAGGAGACTAACCCAATTTGTGAAGTTCCCTGTTTATCTGTGCAAGAATGAAAAAAATGGACATAAGGAGTCTGCATCAAATAGAGTCCAATTACCGTCCTAGTTCTCCAGGTCCCTAGGTGAATATTTTTCCTAGCTAAAAGAATCTTTCAGCTATGCAGGTGGGCCAGCAATAGTTACAGATGCACACAGAGGTCTTTGTACTGCCTGAACACTGCAGGGATGGCTCCTGAATCAGGCCTCTTATGACCAAAATAGAGGGTAAAGTTGGGTATGGTCTGGGAAATGGCTTACCAAGATCTAATAACTTCTGAAGCCTATGAACTGGAGTACCAGACGTAAAGGCTACACGGTAGCCCTTAGCCTGACTTGAAAGCCTTTTTTTTTTCCTGTCTGCCCAAATCTTTTTTCTTTCCTTCACCCCAGAAATCATGCTGTTATTCACCACAAAGTCCAGATATAGGGAGTTCTGGCCACAGGGTAGGAGTGTGGCAGGGTGGGCCGGCGACTCAGCAGGGAGCCTCATGTGTGGAGGGAGATGCCACAGCAGGGAAATCTGGCCCTAGGATCTGCACAGTAGCAGGGAGCTGGCAGCAGCCTTGGAGCTTCAGCCATGGCTGTATCTAGGGAGCTCTGGACCCAGCCACAGAGCTTTGGCTCTGGCCCCAGCTGCAGAGCTCCAGCCACACAGCTGTTTTGTGGCCACAGGGGACATTACAATGCAGCAGTTTGGTGTGCTGTAGATTCTAGCTCTGGTTTGCTGTGCAGTAATGTGCCATGCAGATAAGCCATAATAAAAAATAAACTCAAACAAATGCATACTTTCCAAATACTGAAGAGCAAACTCCTAGATTTGGACCTGGCGCATCACCAAGTGAATTGAATTTCAGAGATAGCTGACTTGCCACCAGTCTTGGAAAGTTCTAATACTGCTAGGTCATCCCAGCTGCTCTTACTTGACATGATGGGAACAGTGTGAGAAGCAGTGTCTCAGTAAATCAGCAAGCAGATTGTGTAGTAGAATCTTACAACAACCAACTGGGATGGCTAAAAATAAAATTCAGAAAGAATAAAATAGTCCTTAGTTTAAAGTGTCAAATATATCAAGAATGAGGTGACACAGCTATTAATAACATAAAAAAATACCTTTAAAATCCTTTGAATTAGTGAACATATACTTCATAGAGCTTATGGACCCCTTCAAACAGTTAAGAAATTTACCATTGCTAATGTTCTTTAAATATGCTTTAATAGTCAAGTTGCATTTATTTAACAGTCATTGTTCATATAAAGGCTTGAACAAAAGGAATAATATCCGCTAACTGCATGTGATATGGCTGACATCTCATGGACATTGAGGGTGCGTCTACACAGCAGCATTATTTTGGAATAACAGCCATTATTCCGAAATAACAATGTGAGAATCTACACAGCAATTCCGTTATTTTGAAATAAATGCAAAATAACGGATGGCTTATTCTGACTTCTGTAAGCCTCATTCCATGAGGAATAATGCCTATTCCAAAATAGTTATTTTGGAATAGCAGGATGTGGATTCTCCATGCTGCTATTTCAAAATAGCTCCTCCCCAGGGCCATTCAAAGTAATTACTCCCCAGTGCCTCCTAGTACACCCACATTAGGGAAGCCTGTCTCGGACTAATTTTGTTGCATGGATCAGGAGTAGTATTGACCAGCAATAATGAATGGATGTAAGGGTGCTCCCTTTGGCAGGTGAAATCCAGAGGGATTTTTCATGTGGGATTCTCCAGGGTTCCATCTTGTCTCATTTCTGTTCCTCTATGAGGAGTCAGGCAACAGTTTCTTCAATATCCTTCAGCACCTCAGTCTATGGGCTTGATCCAAAGCTTATTGAAACCAGCAGAAAGATTGTTCACTGATTTAATTAGGGATTGGGGGCAGAAGTGTCATGTTGTGGGTGATTCTGCTTCATGTAGTACTGCACAGTTTCAGGGTGGCATTGGGGTCCATTCAGCAGACCCAGAAAGCTGCCTACTTAGATAGGCCCCTAGGGCTGTCTAAATGCATTGGAGACCCTGCAGCAGCTCAACCTCTGCAGGTTGGCTCAGAGCCACCTTAGCCCTAACCTCACCTGGGGTGTCTAGCAGATACATACTGGTCTGTTTATAAATATACTTTTTCCATGCTGTGCATGGTAGGATGGCACAAAAACCTCTTTGCCTCATGGGATATTTCGATAGGGATTGTGGCACAAGAGTCAGTTCTTCCCAAAGCACCCCAGAATATGAGTATACCTTGTTTTAACTGGTAAGCAGGTACAGCCTGCTCCCCCAGGCACATCCAGCCTGTTCTACTGGCAAAGTCAGGTTGTAAACATGGAGGGAAAATTGTTTTGAATGTGGTTTAATTGCCGGCTGTACTAGGAAGGAGCAATCTCTGCCTGCATGATTGAGAGGACTATGTGTCTCCCCAGCCTGTGTGTGGAGAATATGGCAAAGGAGAGACTTGAGAGCAACTTCCATTTAAAAACTAAACATGCTGCAATTTAATTTGGTTACTAAAGTTCCTCTCCTTTCCTAGGAAGAAGCCTTGCCCTTTGCTGGGACTTGCTTCTTACAGGCAGGCTCCTGATAGGGGTTGAATGCCTTCAGCTCTGGCAGCTGGAGGTGCAGAGCTCTTGTGAGGAGGCATTAAGTACCCTGAAAGACAGACTGCATTGTTATCTGCATGGTCTGGGGAGAGGGGCTACAAGTCAGTGCCTGTAGATTAGAGCAGCAGCACCCTAAGAGGATACAACAGAAGGGCACCTGCCATTCCACTTAAGAGAGTAACATGAAGGGGGTTATGTGACTGGTAAAGATCAGAGGGACAGGGGAAGTGAGCCATAGGAGATGGTAGCAGGAAGGGAGAACAGAAGTAAATAAGTGTGTGTGTGTCTTTCTTACAATGAAAGAAGTGAGAGCAGAAGAGAAATAGAACACAAAGATCTTCCTTTCTCCCTGGGCCCTAGATAAAGAAATCTTATAGTGAACTTTTTCTGCTGAGACAAGAAAGTATCTTAGTGGGGTTATCTCACTCCTGAAACTTTGATACTGGTAAGAGAATTCCACATGGTGTGAAGAATATTGCTTTTTTGGAAGATCTGTTTTCAGTGCAGCTTCCACTGTGTTGATAGAGTGATGAATAATGGATACCGGGGACACCATCATTGTATGTCAGCAGCAATTGTGTTTATCTCCAAATATAAGGAGACAATTGATTAGCTGCATCTGAGTTGTACAAGAAAATACACATCACAGTTAGCTTTACTATGCACCAAGCTACCCAAATAATTGTTATATTTTAGGAATTCTATTTTAGGAATACACACTAGGATATCACTTTTCCCCTTGATAGAGACATAGATTTGGATGAAAAACTGCCAAAGGAAAACCCATATGTTGCAAGAAGTGTGGTCCAAAGACAGAAATCTTTAGTTATCAACGGAAAAAGTAATAGGTGTCTCTAAACATCCTGCAGGATGTATGATGTCTGAACTACAGGAAACTTCGTTCAATGTCAAAGGGAAGGTTAGTTTGCATAACCATTCTGTCCTTGGCTTCCAGTGGAGGTGCCAATAACAAGACCAGTTATTGCAACTTGTGATAGCAACTATCTGTGTGGGACTGATACCACTAGCTAGGGGTGTTGGGTACAATAAGTGAGGGAATGCATCGCCTTCCCAAACTGCCAGCCTGGCCCCACCCATACTCTGCCCTCAGAATGTCAATTGTAGGTGTATCGGGAGTGGAGTGTTGTTGCTCTTGAGTGCCCATCCTCCCTGTGCTCCAGGGCCATGGAGGATAAAACCATGCATTGCTCACCCTCCCTATACTCCAGGCCAGGAAGGCTCTGGCCATGCACCGCCTGCCCTCCTTGTGCTCTGGGGCCTGGGAGGTTGGGGCCGTGATTCTGCGGGAGGGGAGCTTGTTCCCATGGGGAATGGGGCATAGGCAAAAGGGGTAGGGCTGGGGGCTTGCCTCCCCCAGCCCTACCTTCACCCACCACCCATGTTAAAAGCTCATTTAATGGAATCCATAGAACAGCCACTAGTTGGATAGTAGCCATGATGTCAGAATGGCCCATTTGCAGCCTATACATGAGAAATATGGTTGACATCTCAACCAGCTTTCACGTAAAGTACCATAAGATTCCAAAAGGCATGAGTGTGTAAGTACAAGTCATATGAAATCCTGTGTATATAATACAAGAGAGCTAGTTGAGATTTTAAATACTTTGAACCTAGTTGGTGGCAAATGATTCATTCTGTTAGTTTTGACAACACTTAGTAAATATACACATGCACACTCACACATACTATGAAAAATATTTAACTATTTTTTGAAATAACTTACACAATTTCAGCAAGAGAAATTTGGTAAAATAATATTAAATTCCAAATAGTGTATTTAAAAATGTAAGCAAGCATCCATAATTGTGCTGCTAACTTAAAAATTTATCCAGGAAGCAACTGATCTATTTGAACTCCAGTCTTTCTGCAGACACACAGATAAAAGACTGGGTTACAAAAGACTAATGTATCACTTTTATGAGCTGACTTTGCTGTGGAAGAGTGACATAGATTGGTTAGAGTATGTCCCATGCTTGCAAGAAAGCCCTCATAAGTCAAAGGTAAACTGACTGATACTTATAGGCAAAGTCTCATTTGAACCAAGGAATTAAGTTTTGTGAAGCTATAGCAACATGCCAATTATTAAAAAAAGTGGGGTATAAATGGAGGAACATATCTGAAAAGGAAAACAAATTACAATGTACGACTATCCTACCAGAACATTATCTGTCAGTATATTAGAACTAGAGATAATCCAGTCAGAAAGACTATATCAAATCAGGCATAGGGATCTGTTTTCCCACTGATACACATTAACATTCATAATTTTAGTGAAACATGCTAAGTGAGACAGTGGTATACAAATTTGTAAACAGAACAACATACTAGTACTTCATATAACTTCTTTTATTCTTTATGGTCTTTTTCATCTATTAGGAAAAAATAAACCTTGCACATAATGAGACACATTCAGAATCAACTGAAGGCAAATAATATACAATAAAACAAAGTTGTTTTTTTTTTAAATGTAGTGTAAGACTGAGTCACAGCTACTATATGCCTGATTCATGGCTCTCTTTAGATAGCAGCAGTATAACCTTTACAATAATTTGCAAACCAAAGGTTTGCAAATGACAAAGACATTTTGTTTCACTTTCAAAAGAGCTGAGAATGTGTATAGTGGGAGTCAGGTAGCTACAGAGCTTTTTTCTTATCTGTTTTCACTAGAAATAGCTGTATTGTTCAACTGGGGATTCTATTCTCTGTGTGCAATTCTGAAAGCATAAAGGCTGGATCTTCCAGTGCACCTGTGCTGTGCTTGGTACAGGACAAACAATAAGAAGAGATGAAGGTGGCCTTTGCTTTGCCACTTTTGAATTGCCATTGATCCTGTGCTGGCCAAAGACTGGTTTTGTTTGTGTATTTTACAGAAGCCTTGGAGTATACTAATTTAGTTTCAATTACAGGTAGATTTTGACTCTTGCAGATATAAAACCAACACCCCGGTCCTCCCTTACAAAAAAATGTTCTATGACTAGAGCCCTGTGTGAGACAAATTTATATCCATGGACACATCTGTCTGCAGATAGAAATTGGTATATTTTAAACTGAAGGATTCTCCCAGAAACCACAATGGCAAACGGAGCAGAACATTAGGCTGCCACTCCCAGGAGACAGTTCCTCACACCAGCAGCTGCTTCAGTGTGGCTGTACAGCCCCATCTTGGTTACTAGAAGGGCTATGCAGACTCCAGAAAGATCTATACAGACTCCAGAAAAGAGAGGCTATGCATGGAAGGATTGGGAGTGATGCAGCTAAGCCGGAGGAGCTACCAGTATGGGACACTGTCTCCTGGGAGCAGTAGCCCCATGTTCTGTGTCCTTTTGACATTGCAGTACCCAGGAGAGCCCTGCGGTTCTCAAAATGTGCCTTTCTGGTACAGCGTATTGGCAATAAATGTCTTAATGTAGGGTGTACACCACTGTACTGCCTTCTTGCATCACTGCTCTAGACCCAGAGGTTAGAAGTGGGAGCAGTATGCAAGTGCATCCCCCCAGGATTTCTTCACCTGAGAGGGAATCTCCAAATAGCTGGATAAACTAGTTCTATGGCCCCAGTGAAACATCAAAAATTTGGCCCTAAATTCCTAAATGTTGCATTAAAATATTCCTGTTTCACTCTCTAATAAATTGTTATTTTGCAGCATTAGTTATGCTTGACTATCTTGTTATAGTCCGGTTTTGCTCATCATTCCTGGGGCAAGTAGCTTTAGAGATATATAAAATACACATACAGTTCAATGCTATCAACTTAGACTTGAATAAAGATCTTAACTGGTTAACACACTACAAAGGCAATTTTACCAGCTTTGATCTTCACTTCTTCATACCAAATACTGTGAATGAGGCACATTCACCGTTAATTAGCTTCATAAATGATGGTCCTACAATTGACAGTAACTTCTTTTGATGTTATATATACCCCAAATTCTGTAATTTCTACTCCAACTCATTTTATGAAGCGGGTTTTACCCATGAAAGCTCATGACCTAATAAATTTGTTAGTATCTAAGGTGCCACAGGACTGCTCATTGTTTTTACACAATACTACTGTTCATCTATGGGAGGATTGCAATACATTGTGGATCTGCAGTCCTAGGAGTGGGGAGCAAGCAGGTAACAGTGCAGAAATGCTGCAGAAAATGCCTGTTTTAAATTATAAATTCACATTGTGTTTCAAAGTAATCAGTAAGACACTTACTGCTTTAATCAATGAATTCAATATGTGTCCATTTAATTCACTGTTAAACTCCTGATTTCTTGGGATTGAATGATGATGAAAATTTCTTAAAAAGGACCATAGAAATTATAGTATATCTCGATTCATTTATCATCTATTTGCACTGGAGCAGATGGAATTTTGGTAGTTATACAAAGGAGATAACTCAAAGAGCCTCCTAGATCCTAGGAGAGTGAAATACCTTTTATATATCTATAACTGCAGCTCATATTCCATTGGAAGTCTGTTTTCAAGTCTGCATCGTATTGTCAGTTATCTTTCCAATCAAAATAACTCTCTTAGATGAATCCCATGATATTTCTACATACACCTAGTACTCCAGTTTAGATATCATTGGTCCTTAATCAAAAGAAGATTTGTGGACATGCAAACATCCACGATCACTAAGTCGGTAATAAGCTTTCTGAATCACTCCACTTGCCTCTCTCAATCATAGAATCATAGAATACTAGAACAGGAAAGGACCTTGAGAGATTATCGAGTCCAGTCCCCTGCCCTCACAGCAGGACCAAGCACCGTCTAGATCGTCCCTGATAGATGTCTGTCTAACCTGCTCTTAAATATCTCCAGAGATGGAGATTCCACAACTGCCCATGGCAATTTATTCCAGTGTTTAACCACCCTGACATTTAGGACATTTTTCTAATGTCCAACCTAAATCTCCCTTGCTTCAATTTAAGCCAATTGCTTCTTGTCCTACCATCAGAGGAGAACTATCCCCCCTCCCCCACCCACTGTGACACTCTTTTAGATACCTGAAAACCACTATCATGTTCCCTCTCAGCCTTCTCTTTTCCAAACTAAACAATCTCAATTCCTTCAGCCTTCCTTCATAGCTCATGTTTTCCAGACCTTTAATCATTTTTGTTGTTTTTTTTCCTGGACCTTCTCCAGTTTCTCCATATCTTTCTTGAAATATGGTACCCAGAACAGGACACAATACTCCAACTGAGGACTAAACAGTTCAGAGTAGAGCAGAAGAATGACTTCTCATGTCTTGCTCACAACACTGCTGTTAATGCATCCAAGAATCATGTTTGGTTTTTTTGCAACAGCAAAAAAAAGTCACATTGTTAACTCATATTTAGCTTGTGGTCAACTATGACACCTAAATCCCTTTCTGTGGTACTCCTTCTTAGTCAGTCACTTCCCATTCTGATTGTGTGAAATGGATTATTCCTTCCTAAGTGGAGAACTTTGCATTTGTCCGTATTAAACTTCATCCTATTTACCTCAGACCATTTCTCCAGTTTGTCCAGATCATTTCGAATTTTGACCCTATCCTCCAAAGCATTTGTGACCCCTCCCCACTTGGTATCATCTGCAAACTTAACAAGTGTACTGTCTATGCCATCATCTAAATCATTGATGAAGATATTGAACAGAACCAGTCCCAAAACATACCCTTGTGGAATCCCACTTGTTATGCCCTTCCAGCCTGACTGTGAACTGTTAATAACTACTCTCTGAGAATGCTTATCCAGCCAGTTATGCACCCACCTTATAGTAGCCTCATTTAAGTTGTATTTGCCTAGTTTATTAATAAGAAGGTCACGTGATATCGTATCAAATGCCTTACTAGAGTCTAGGTATACCATGTCCACCGCTTCTACCTTATCCACATGACTTGTTATCCTATCAAAGAAAGCTATCACTCTGGTTTGAAATGATTTGTTCTTTATAAATCCATGCTGGCTGTTACCTATCACTGTATTTTCTTCCATATGTACTACTATGTACTTCTAGCAATGTTGGAATTCAGCTTTCTGAACTAGGAAGCTCCAGAAGATCTCCCTTTCATAAAAGGAACCTTGGGTTATATTAAAACTTTTAACCCACTAATGTGTCCCTGTCAAGATAGGCAACAAATACAACTTAAAGCAAGCATGAGGCTAATTCAAGGGAATGGGCCCTCGCAGATTGGCCCAGGAATGGGAAAGTGGAAAAGTGACCAAAAACAGTCTTTTCATACATCCTCCTGAATTGTGCCATGCATGCATGCATGTGCTTGAGCTCTGGTTCTGGTCCATACACATCAATCTTATAAATCTTAGCTATGAAGCTGACATCTCTCCTGAACAGAGTGGCACACTAGAGGACTTGGTCTTCCATACCCTACTACGTCTCATCTAATTTTGTTGCATGGACCTCTATGTTAAATTGGTTCATGGCATATTTTATAATCTGAAAGCATTGACAGGCACCTAGAATTACACAAAGATAAAATATCCTTACTTAAATTACTGTTATTAAAAATATTACAGACCCCAGGACTCTTTCCATCTGTGAATCCTAAGCCTTCCAAAAATAGACAAAGAAGAACAGTAAGAATAGTTTATTTCAAATACCATGAAAATAGGATTTGTGCAATATGGGATTTCATATTCTTCTGTAAAAAGAAAAAATGGTTTTCTTGTAGAATAGCCAAAACATGAAAAATACTAATGAGATTATCCCACATGGTTTTTTTTTCAGAGAAGAAGAGCAGGTTGGCACAAATTATTTTGAAAGGGGGAGATTTGCAGAGATTTGAATGAAAATCAGCACAGAACTCTAACAAATAAATTATCTGAAAATGGTTCATACCTCAGTGTCCAGGAACATCTCAAAATAACATCTTCATAATGTGTGGTTTAGTATGAACATTGTATACATGAGATTTAACTTCTTTTCAGAAAATGGGTGAAAGACACAAGAAGAGAAACAATGGGCAGATGTCTATTCTTGATCTGAAACAAGCACCTTTGTGGATTAAAATAATGGGTTTTTCTTTCGTTAGATGCTTCCTGATTATGGGGGGTTGTTTTTTTCCCCCTTGTTTGTTTTGTAAAATGTTACTGACCTAAAATCAACTTTGGCAACTCATATTTTGCCTGACTACTAGCTGACATTTCCCCTGAATACCTGCCTCTTCCTAGACCCCAAGAGGACATTATGAACCTGAGTTACCAAAAACCTACAAATGCATTTGAAGTCAATGGGAAATGTGGGTATTTAGTACCTTTGAAAATCAGACCTTGTATCTTTAAATCAGGAGCACTACCCCCACATCCCTCAGAAAGTGGTACTTCTGGGAACAGAGTGGTGGCTTCACTTAAATTTAATAAGGGCAATTTTATTGAATTAAATAAAAACAAAAATACAATGAATATAGTAGTCCCTGTGTTGTTTATTTTGGTAATAAATTCACTTTAGTTTAAGTGTCACTATATTTTCAGTTTTCAGTGAGTTGCAGGTTTTTGTATTGGCTATGTGTAGCTACATCATTAGGTTGGACATTAGAAAAAACTTCCTAACTGTCAGGGTGGTTAAACACTGGAATAAATTACCTAGGGAGGTTGTGGAATCTCCATCACTGGAGATATTCAAGAGCATGTTAGACAAACATCTGTCAAGGATGATATAGACAGAGCTTGGTCCTGCTGTGAGGGCAGGGGACTAGACTTGGTGAGCTCTGGAGGTTCCTTCCAGTTCTAGTATTCTTTGGTTCTGTGATCATTGAAGTTGCAAATGGGAATGTTACATTTTGGACAGTGAGACCTTACAGAACCCAAGAATGTAGTTTGGAATTCTAGGTTATATACTCTTATCTGTAAACTTTTGCTCAAACCATCAGGAATGAAACAGTGAACAATGTTGATGTTTTAAACAGTTGTAGATTTCAGAGACTGCTTTTCTTTGTTGACAATACCTTGGCCCCTATATTCTTTTGCTAGATGATACACCAGTGCTATAGTACAGTGCATCAGCAGAACAAATGTTAATATGGCCCTCTACTCTATCTGGTTAATGAAATAGTAGAACATACAAAGCTGCATACTAATTTTCCCCTTCGTGAAGTTTACTCTATCGTTATTTTAACATTTTTGACACTGAGTTTTGTTTCACACTATTAACCCGGGAGGTGAGCTTAGGTAATGAGACTTCACTGTAGTTACAGAATGCAAAATGGTGTGAGAATAGAAATGAAAAGGAGGTGCTGTACTAGTAACTTATTGGGGTAGCTTTAACTTGGTTGCCCCTAGAAATGCAAGGAAACAAACAGATTTTCAAGGCAGGCACTGGGTAGAATTCTGGTTTCCAGTTTATACAATTTCCATTTAACATTTAAACATGTTTACGTGTGTGTGTGTGTGTGTGTGTGTGTGTGTGTGTGTGTGTGTGTATAAAATGATCAGTTATGTTACTTTTAGGAAACAGAAACCAGCTTCAAAAATAAAATAAACAACTTTTGCAGCTGTAATTTCACAAACATGGAGTCACCCCAAAATGAATTTTATAATTAAGGACCAACAATGAAATATTGTACTGAGACTAGCTGCAATGGCAGTTATGCACCTTCCAAAAAGGACCTACAGTGTAGTACTTCTGGGTCAAATAGGCCATTTTGGGGGGGACTAAATCCAACATCACATGTACAGCCACCCAGGAACCCCCTGCTCAGGAATAAGTTACTTTGACTGTACAGAAAGCATAAAAGCCACATGTATATTATGCTGAAGATCGATGCTGCCACAGTTGATCTTCCGGGGTTCCATTTAGTGCATCTAATCAAGATCTGGTAATTCGAACTGAAATGGTGCCGGTACTCCTGTTCCTCAAGAGTGATAAGGGAGGCTGATGGAAACATTTGCTCCCATCGACCTCTCGCTATGTAGTCAGTGATTTAAGATACATCAATTCCAGCTACATAAATAATGTAGCTGGAGTTGTGTATTTTAAGTCGGCCTTCTCCCTTAGTGTAGATAAGGCCAAAGAGTGTATCCAGGATTTCTACCATTTACTTCACAACTTACTCCAATGCATTATTCTTCAAAGCTGATGAAGTCAGAACAAGACATTACTCCAGTCTCAGAGCCACACTGAAAGCTAAAGTAAGAAGCAACATACAGCAGCATGCTCAAATACATCCGCTACATCAATCCTGTGTTCACTGAAACTGTACTGTGGTGTATACATGTGTCCAGGAAGAAAAACAAGTGACATAATGCATGCTCTTAGTAGACATGGATCAGTTCTTGGACAATGCATCGTGTAGTAATTTACAGCTCATGAAGCTGTTGAAGCTGGGAAGACCTGTTCATATGTTCTCTTGTCATAAAATAAATGTGCAGCTATTGTAAGGTGCCAGTGTGTACAATGTGATCCAATTGTCTAGTATTTTCACTCCCACTCTTGTGTATTTCTGTTGTTGAGTCGGCTTCCTACTATGGCCAGTCAAAGTCGTGTCTGTGTGTGTGTGTGTGTACCCACTCCGCACTCAGTTGCTCAGATCTGGGTTCACAATTGCACTTCTGATTGGTTTGGTGTGTATTACTTTCAGGGTGAGTTGGCCACTCCCAGAACCTGCACTGTCCCCTTTCCTGTGCATGAGATCACATATTGCAGAATGATAAAATTATAAACATATACTATCCAAGCTGTCATTCTAAAGATTATGTAATAACATTCAATGCTTAAGGTCTCTGCTATAAGCTTCAAAAGAAATGGCTCTATTCCAATTTCTCTCTTTGAATCTGCTACATTGTTTGCCCACTCTATGCCTCTTTTTGGAGTATGTACCCATATAAGGTGCAGAACCCAGGGCCTGTCCCCAGCCTACTCAACATTATCTTGATAAAGGGTAGTGCAGTTTCTTAATCTAGAGTGTACTGGGATGAAAAAGACTCCTCTATGATCAATCTGCCTGAAATTCCCCCATTCACACTTGAGTGGCATATAACTGGTAAACAGGATATTTATTATACCAACTAGTAGCATCACCAGTGAATTTACCCACCCAGAAAACACTACTGGTAGTGCTTTTCTCTATATCTTAATATCATATATATATATACACAACAGGTTCAGAATTCTGACAGAAAGACTAATTTTAATTTTTGTTCTCCTTTTCCCTCATTGAAACATCCAGTTAGCAGGAGTGCATGGAAAGGAGAAAGAAAAGAAACTTTTCTTATACACAAAAACTCATAATAAACTCACTTTAACTAAGATTTTAAAAACAATTTGTTTTGTAAAAGCTAAGGAAGTTGATAATTCAGGGGAGTAAAAATTATATGAATCATCACCTCTAAATAGTTGGTTTGACACCAATGCAGCACAGTAGGATGGAAAGTTTATGTCCTGACCATTCTGTGTCCTATCTGAAATAAGTCAGAAATTTCAGTCCCATTCTTAGTGAATTACTGTAAACAGACCAAAAAAACCAGTCAAACCACAGAAAAGGAGATGAAAGAGAAGAAGCAAAAGAAAGAGGGAATGCCCACTCCCATCTTAATAAGGACTAACAAAGGTGCCAAATATTGATTGTGGATACTGAGCTACAGCTGATCCTTCTAGCTTCAGGCTCAGTGACATGGGGAGAGTCACACATTGAGTCACCAGGAAGTGGGGTAGGCTGGAGTGATGGTGCTGTATCTATTCCATGGAGAAAAGTTGCTTATTTCCTTGCTTTCAATCCATAACATTTCATGATTATTCTAAAGTAGACACATTTATACGTGGCTTTTTACAATGTTTTTGACAAACTCGTAGTTACAGAAGGGCTTTCTTGCTTTTTCTGTGACTATGAGAGTTGGAGGAGGGGTGAAAGACTTCCTTTTTCCAATTGTAGACATATGATACTGCTTATTTTACTAACATCTCCTACAGTGGCACGATATTTACATATTTCCTCTTTTTCTTCCTTTATTGTCAGTTCTGAATCCTATAGTCTGATTCCTTCTGGTATATCTTAGCACCAATGCCAAGTCCCATTGACCTCAATGAGGCGTATGCAGGTGCAAGGGTCTTCCCTCGTGGACCTGTCATGTCTACCTTGTATATAGTGACAGATCAATTCAGGGCATATACGAAGTGATAAGTTGATAAAAATGCTGCTGTAGGTGTATGCATTCTGCTTCAGCTATTATTAAAAAATGTATTGACATTTCTGACTAGGCTCAGGACACTAGTACTTAACTTAAGCAATATTTTGGTGCATTTTATTTTTCTTAGTTTGAAAAGCAGCAATTAAAAAACTTAGAGGTCAGGCAACCATTCATTTGAAACCTCAGTGAGTTTTCAAAGCAAAATATTTGTATTCTGAAGTCATCTCTTGCACACTGGATAATTCAAATTAGATGAATGACAAGTACTTCTTGCTGTTTACATGACAGTGTCTGAAACCACACTTTTCTCCTATTATCTTTTTAATCATTGTTATATCCTTCATAGGTACTTTCGAAACATAAAATAACTGCATCTATGTAAAGTGGTTAAAGAACTCCTGTACTTCATATGAATAAGCAGATAATTAGGCTATTATTTTAGTTATATCATACTGTTTTCTGCTGAGCACATGCCAGAAAAGTATACAGTGGCAATATACTTTGATTAACATAGGCTCATCCTTAATTTCTGTATAATTTATATTTTCATGTCAAAACTTTACAGCTTTCTCACTTTGAGTATTATTTTACTACTGTCAAGGATGTTTTATGTAATAATTAAACTATAATATCCAGTCCTCAAAGGAAGAGCTGCCAAACACTTCTACAAATAACTTTATTAAAACAAAAACTGATATTCTATATAAACAATATCTTACCTTCTAAGGTATGTATTACAGATCTAGAAATCTAGATGACCAGTTGGGGAGAGGAAATTATAAACAGTCAGGAACACACTGTATTAGAATAATTAATTTAAACAACTGCTAATGCCTCATAGGCAACTTTGAAAAACATTCTATTTGGAAATGATGCCACTTGTGACTTTTTTCTGCATTTCTCTAACTGAGCTTTTTTATTAATGAGGACATTCAGAGGACATTTGCATTAAAATAGAATTTAGGGGCTAATCTCATAGTATTTACTCCCATGAGTAGTTCTAGTGACTTTCATGGGCTATTCGACCAAATACACATTTGGTCCCTTAGTGTTTATGAGACCATCTCTTCCTCTGATCATTCCCTAAAAAACTGTAAATCTACGTCTACACTGTAGGCTTTTTGTGCAAGAACTGTTTTGTGCAAGATGTGCTTTTGTGCAAGAGCATCCATGGCAGTGTGGATGCTTTCTTGCGCAAGAAAGCTCTGATGGCCATTTTAGCCATAGGGTTTTTTTGCGCAAGAAACTCGTGTTGCTCATCCACACTGCCTTCTTGCTCCAGAGCTCTTGCGCAAGAGAGCTTATTCCTCATGGGGAGAGGAATAACTCTTGTGCAGAAGCCCTCTGTTCCGATGCTTTACTGTAAATTTACTTGTGTAAGAACACGTGTGTAGTGTAGACGCTCCACAAGCTTTTGTGCAAGAATGGCCGTTCTTGCGCAAAAAGCCTGCAGTGTAGACATAGCCTAAGGCTTTGTCTATACTCCAGGCTTTTTGCGCAAGAAAGTTTTTGTGGAAGAGATCTTCCACAAAAACTTCTTGCGCAAAAGTGCGTACACTCCTCAAAAGTGCATTGCAAAAGCAATGTGCTTTTGCTCAAGAGAGCATCCACACTGCATGGACACTCTTATGCAAGAAAACTCTGATTACCATTAATAGAATGGACATCAGAGTACCTGTGCTTTTCTGATAGGCTCTTTTTGCACAAGAAACCCCTGCGGAGCATCCACACATGCCTTTTTGCACAAGAGCTGTAGCGCAAAAAGGATTTTTTCCTCATGGGGAGAGGAATAACTCTACTGGCAAAAGCCCTCTGTCCTGTCAATTTACTGGGTTTTTTTGTTTGTTTTTTTTGTTTGCACAAAAACAGCCTTGAGGTGTGGGCGCTCTGCCTGTTTTTTGCAAAAAAACCGGACGTTTTTGTGCAAAAACCTTGTAGTGTAGACATAGACTCATTCTTTTGGTGACCTCATAATTGCCTCTTTTGGAACAGGCTTTATAGGTGAGGCGTATACACACACGCACACACACCTCACCCATGTTATAAATAATATTATAAAATACCATTTTGGACCAACTTCTGTTGGTGAAAGAAAAAAAACTTTTGAGCTACACGGTGCTCTTCTTCATGTTTTTGGAACAAATGATTAGGACTTCAAAAACAATAACTGTATTATGCAAAGACCCATATTAACAAAGAATGAAGACAGGGAAATGAAGAAAATCTCATCTATACTTGGAGAATTGTTTCTGATAAAAAATATATTTCAGATTTATATGAGATGCAAGCAGAGCTTTTACAAGTACATTTTCAAAACCTTTGAGGTTTTTGTTGCCCATATCATTGGAATAAATTCTGATGGCTTGATTAATCATCCCAAGTTCATGTCATTAAATTTGTTACAACACACGTCACGTATATTCTCTTCCCTCATCATGTATACTGTAGGGGGAAGCGTACATGGTGGTGATAGCCATGTATGCCATGATCTAATAACTCCCCTTATTTTGAAATAACGAGCGGCGCGTCCATGCTACCAAGCCTGTTATTTCAAAATAACTGGCTGGTTATTTTGAAATAATAACTCCTGCATTCCACAAGGAATAACACTAATTTCAAAATAGTTATTTTGAAATAGCAGTAGTGTGGATGCTCTGATTCCCCTATTTCAAAATAACTACTCCACAGAGTAATGCAAACTAATTACTTCCCTGTGTTCCAGGGGCTTTAAATCAAAGTAGCGCATCCACATTAATGAAGTCTGCCTAGGACTAATTTCAAGGTTTCCCCAGAGTGTGGACATGCTATTTAAAAATTATTATTTCAGGAGTTATTATTTCGAAATAAGTTATTTCTAAATGATTTCCTAGTGTAGACATGCCCTATCTGATTAATGGAACTAAATGATATGTTTCGTTTTTGTCACATATCTTTGACCACCTCACCTGCATTGTGTTCACTAATCCGTCATCCCAGGATTTATTTCAGTATTCAGAACCTCTGTTCAGCATCAGAAAGTGATCATTTTTCTAAAATCAGACTGCTACAAAAGTGACCTTTTCTCAAAATTTAAGTCTTATATCATTGACAGGCATAAGTCAAAACTCTTGCAGCTCTTCTGAGCCAGAAGTGTGGGCTTCATAACAATGGAAACTAGAGAATCTCCAAAATATCATGTTTGTAAGAATATTTTGGTGTGTATGGCTATATAACATGAATGCATTTTCTTAATTAGTGCACAGATTAAATCAAACCTTTAAGCACTAAGTATTTCATTGGTACTACTCAGATGAATAAATTATATGCATAACTGTTCACTTGATTGAGCACTTTAAAATAAATAGTCCTTGAATAATACAAAATGAGCAGTAATCATAGGCAGGGCTCGCCAAACCGCGGCGAGCCCTGCTCGCCAGCGGCACTGTCCGGCGATCTGTGCATGCGCAGTTCGCCCAAACCTGGCTCTTTCGGGTTACAATCTACTCGCCACAGGCGAGTAGATTGTATAATTTGTCGAGCCCTGATCATAGGCATCAATTGCCCATCATAAAATATTAGGGTTGGAAGAGAACTCAGGAGATCATCTAGTCCACCCCCCCGCCCATCCTACCTTATCGCCCACTTCAGAAACTTGGAAAGTGTTCTAGAAAGATCTCACTGATATATATAGGCTTGAAAGAATTAGAATTTTAACATTAAATATTGGTAAGGTTAGTAAATTATTGTACACACAAGCCAACAAAAAATATTGCCCCATAATTTATAAAACTGTAAAAAATTTAAATTGAAAGACATGATAACCATCAAATTATTTTTAAAACTTGAATTCTGCCAAGTTTGTTTATATGTAAAATATATGCATATACTTTTTATGAAAACTAAAATAAACCCTCTCTTGCGCAGTGCCACTACACCGATTATTGTCAGGAATAACGGCATTGTGCAAGAGGTATGCAAAGGAAGCTCGGCGATATTCCATGCTTAGCCTCATTTGCATATTTCTCGCGCATGAAGCCGTGAGTGTAGACATAGACCTAGTGTGCTGTAGTAATCCCTTAATTCTCTGTATTTAAGTTTCAAAAGTCGGGCCCAAATCTGCAAAGGTTTATTGAAATGTAGTGTTCATGATATGTTATTTTGCTCAATAGTAAATCTTTGAAGGATTTAAGTCCTAATTTGTGAAAATACACTATCTGTGGCTTTCTAAAGGGTTTGATTCTTCAAACCCCTGGCTGAAGAAGTAACTATAACAATGGTGGGTGACCTGCAGTCCACAGACTGCATGCAGCCCGTCAGGGTTTTAAGCGTGACCTGCAAGACATTCCCCATATCAGGGTTGCCAGATTTTGCTGGTTTTTAATGCTGCATAGTTTTTTTTTCCAGTATTACTAAAAAGACACACCTGTCTTGAAGTGAAGTAATACATGAAGTGTGTGCTGATTGCACACAACATTGACTGTGAGAGCAATGTGCTACCACCTATATCCAATCAAAGTGTTGCTATGGTTCAGTTGATGCACCCCAAAAATTCTAAGTGTGCAAACACAGTAAGCAAAACTACTGTATCCTGGGAGACTGTCTGGGTTACGACAAACTGGAAGCCCACTGAGATGAAGGAGGGCCACTCATGCAGCTCACTCATTAGCCTAAGTTGCCCATTGCTGAGCTACACACACACGGATATTACCTTTAAGTTTAAAGTGACTATTCATGAAAATATAGTTACACTTGTGAATAACTGTTTACAGCATTTTCCCCTAAATGCTCAATAATTCAATAAATTATATGTTGCAAGCTGAAAAAAATAAGTAAGAGGTGGAAAAGAAAATAAACATTTGCCTTATTTGTATTTTACTCTCAGTGGTCTATAATGAGTCAGGTTGAATAATATTAGAATTCTGCATTTCAGATGTGTTATTTTTAAAAAAGGTATCTGACAATTCATTAATTATTTACATACACAACATTTCCCTCTTTCTCTCCCCACCATCTCTCCTTCAATCATTTTTGCACACTGGAGCAGGAAGCATACTTCTGAGTGATCATACCCTGAAGCTAGTGCTTCGCTGACAGCTGTGATCTCTTCAAAATTAGTTATGGTGTTTCACACTTCCAATTCTACTTTTATTTTATATTTCATGTTAACATACATGGATTAAAAAATTCCATAAGACAAAGAAGGTCAGATCCTTAGTGAAATCAACTGACCAAAGTGGCTATACTCTAGGTGAGGATCTTTACCAACCTCTAATTTCCCCGAAGTTAAGAATTGTTCTGATTCAGGGGTTGGGTCTCATGTGAGAGAGAATATGAGAATCTAAAGGATAAAGAGAATACCTTTATAATATCAGATGGTGGAGAGGGGTAACCTGTAAGCTGTATTTTGCTCTCAATTTCTCCAGAATAATTCTGGAACAACACTATTTACTTCATTGGTATCACTTTGGAATAACAATAACTGAGAATAGAATTTGGCTCTATGACTTTAATGCTTAAGAGCTTCTGTTGTTACAGTTCTGGAACTAATGCAAAGAGCACTCTGGCATGTCTCCAAAACTAAATTAAGCTCAACATTTGAATATATGAGTTTCCTTTGCTTTCTTTCTTGAGTATATACACAGTGAGGGGCAGAATATTGTACACCGTACTAATACATTACTCAGTCCTCTTTGAAGGTAGACATTCCGTAAATAATGCTGAATAATCAGAAACAATTCTGAAACCTAACTATAAAGAATCATAATTATTTAGTTTTGTAGTATTCCCACGTGCAGATGCATCATTTTCAGAACACATGGACATATATTCCTTTCATGCTTTCAGCAGTAAATATAGTTGTTTTACTCTTTCTTCCATGTGTCAATAATAATACATATGATGTTAAGAACATAAGAATGGAGGTACTGTGTCAGACCAAAAGTCCATGTAGCCCAGTATCCTGTCTGCCAACAGTGGCCAATACCAGATGCCCCAGAGGGACGGAACACAACAGGTAATCCCCACATGATTTCTCTCCTGTGACCCATTTCCAGACAAACAGAGGCTAGGGACACCATTCCTACCCATCCTGGCTAATAACCATTGATGGACCTAACCTTCATGAATCTATCTAGCTCTTTTTTAAACCGTGTTAAAGTCCTAGTTTTCATCATATCCTTTGGCAAGGAATTCCACAGGTTCACTGTGCGCTGAATGAAGAAAAACTTCCTTTTGTTTATTTTAACCCTACTGCCTATTAATTTAATTTGGTGACCCCTAATTCTTATATTGTGAGAATAAGTAAAAAACGTTTCCTTATTCACACCAGTCATGATTTTAGAGACCTCTATCATATCACCCCTTTGTCTCCTCTTTTCTAAGGTAGAAGTCTTTTAAATCTCCCTTCACAAGGGACCCTAATAATTTTTGTTGCCCTTTTCTGGAACTTTTTCAATGCCAATATATCTTTTGTGAGATGAGGCAACCACATCTGTACACGGTGTCAAGATGTGGGCGTACCATGGTTTTCTATAGAGGCAATAAGATATTCTCTGTCTTATTCTCTATCCCTTTTTAAATGATTCCTAACATACTGTTTGCTTTTTTGACTGCCGCTGCACACTGAGTGGATGTTTTCAGAGAACTATCCACAATGACTCCAAGATCTCTCCCTTGCGTATTCTGTTCAATTTGCATTCTTCCTCTGAGGCTGGGGAGGACAGAAGCACACTGCATTCCCTTCAGTTTTGATGGGGCCCCAATCCTTTGTTATAACAGCATCATTCTGGATTTAATTTGTTACTTAGCATTTACACAGCATGACTAGGAGAAGAATTTGTCTCTTTTTTCAATTACATTTCACTTAGCAAAGGTCATATTCCATTACTCTTAACTCAGGATGAGTAGCACTTTATTCAGATATCCCTTTTACATCAAGATACAGCTCAAGCTGAGTGTGGGTTGCAGAGTCTAAGCACATGGCATTTGTATGTAGAACCCTGTATAGATGCAAAATTTGTAACCTCATCTGTATCTGCAAAAATGAGTCGTGAATATCCACATTGACATCCATGGATGTGAAGACTCACAGATTTAAAGCAGATATCCACAAATTCGCATGGTTCTTGGCACAAATTGTGTATAAAAAATAAGCTGTGGATATCCTCATCCACATCCATGAAAGTGGATACCTGCAGATATAAAGTAGATATAAAGAGGATATCCGTGGATTTGCAGGGCTCTAGTTATTAGTTACTACAGTCTGATACAAAACCATCCATAGAAACTAACAATCTAGGCTTGAATCTCCTTTACTTACACCAGTTTTATACGAGTGCAATACGAGTGCAATTCCTGATTTATACCAGTGAAAGTGAAAGAAGCAGCGGGCCCTTTATTTCAGTACCTTTAAAAGTTGTTCATTTTTTTGTACACTGGTCATGCAATAAATAAAATAGTGATTTTTCTTCCAATTCTAAATAGATAGAAATGTATAATATCAAAAATGTAGAAATGTATAATATCAAAAATTGAATGTATACGGACCAATCTCCACATGGTGTAAATCCTCACCCACTGAGGATTTTGCCCAGAGTGTCAAACCCTTTTACAAATAACTTCTTATACCTTGCCCTCCTCCCCACTCCCCAGCACTAAAAATCTTTAAAACAGAGAAACTTTACCATCTTTGTGATAATATGTGACTTCCACTTTCCTCTCCTCTGACCCAAGCAGAGCCTGGGCAATTTGGGCAATGTGGTGCCTTTTGGTCTCTGGCCCATGGAGGAAATCACAAGTGCAGGGTTTCTGCATGACATCTGGTCTGGAGAATCCAGTCATTTCACAAAACCCATCATTGCAGTAGATGATAGCACAGTTCTGCACTCTTGCATTAGCAATGATGAATTTTTTATCTGCAATACAAGAAAGCAATGCATTTTCAGTCTTTTTTCAACATTCCATGAAGTGGTGGCTGCATGGACAGATATTGAAGAATTTATTTTTTGTATGTGACTTCTATGACGTTAAGATATTTAAACATCTTGACCCAGAGCTCTTAAAAAAAACTTCAGTAGACTTGTTATACATTCAATTAGATGATAACTTTTACGAAAATACAATCAAACCAGATTCAGAACATCCTTTTGCTAATCTCTTGGTGAATTTCAAATTCATAATACCTTTTTCATGTCACTGAAACACAGCTCACCCTGCAAGTCTTTACTGAGGAAAACTCCTGTGAAGAGTTAGTGGAAGTTTTATCTGCATGAGATCCTGTCAGGATCAGCCCCAAAGGGCTCCATCCTGCACTGTACAAGCCAATATGAATTTTTCCACTGATTGTATATGAAGAGGATCAAGCCTATGAATTTTCAATTAAACTCCCGGGAAAATGAATGTAATATGATTAGTCACTTGTATAGTTGTTAGAAGCTCTAGTTATTACACAAAGGTGAAATTACAGAATTCCATGATTAAAAATCACTATTTCAAACAAACCATGCACAGAAGCCATGCTGTGCAAGATCACCTTGGGTCAAATTCTAGTTTCAACAACACTTGTAAAGAAATGTGCTTAAGCCACACATATCTTTTTAAACTTTCACATGAGAGCAATGTATCTCAGTTGTTAACTTATTTGTGTTACAATTGCACTACATTCTACTCCCATTTTACAAATGCATATTCAACTTTGATACAATTGCCGTGTTATCACCACTGATGCCTTGTTCACACAAGCAGACCCTTTGACTTTAATAAGATGTATAATGGGTTAAGTGACAATTTTATGGTCCTATATTAGTAATTTAAAATTAAATATATTATTTTCTAACACATCAAAACATTTGTAGAAAGTCAGTGCATTTCCACGTACTTTCCCTATTGTCTTCATGTTATGCTGAATTTTCACAAAAACTTTGTCTTAGTGATTTCAAGGATATTGTATTATTCACTAACTTTATTCACCACAACAGTAGTAAGTCACACAATTTAATAACTGTGTCTGTAAAATCTTACTAACATAAACATTACCATTGATTTTTAATACTTACATAAGTAAGACTTGTGGGATCTGGCCTTTATTTCTTACACCAGTTACACAAATATTAAATTTGCTGTAGATATATTTAGAGAAGGAACTGCAAAGTGTATAAGCTAAACTTAGTTTATTTTTGTAGTTGCCTGATATATTATAAGCATGCTAAATATTTAAATTAGAGCAGGTGTATCAAACATACTGTTCTCTGGGAGCTGTTCTAAAATTCATTTTAAGGTTCAAGTGTTAGATGTACACTACATTGAAATTCAAACAAAAGAAAAACATGAAAGCTTCAATCTACTTGACAGGTAATAAACTATTGCATTTTGAAGAATACCATAGACTATATGCATCCTTCCTTGGGATGCATTTGCATTGATTTAATAGATACTTTAAGCTTCCATAAATTAATGATAAATAAAAACATCACTGATAAATATGTTGAAAATGCAGTGCAGAAGACAAGCTAATAAGTGCACTTTCCCCCCTAACAATTCCTCTGGGTGTTATTTGTTTCATCCAAATCAAAGACTGCCTGTTCTGATTTATGTTTTTTTTTAAACAATGTTTTCCTTGGTTATTGCATAAGCCTCTCCAATAGTCTGAATGACTGAAATATAGGTACATTAGCTAGGAGACAAAATATAACACAGTCACTTATTAAAACTGCCCCTTAAGATGGGGCGGGGGGAATAGAAAACTGTAATCTGTATCAGTCATAACAACAGCAAGGCTCTTAGGGATCCCTTCCTTGCCTCTTATTTTCCCTTTTCAACCTACAAACTTAAAACAGTCTGGAGCTCCTATTCATCTAGTCCCGAGCAGATCCAGACTACTGTATCAAAATAGAGAGAAAGAGAGAGAGAACTTACTTTGCCCTTCAAATTTTCGTATGATTGTGCCCAAAAATGTATTTTGTGGTGCCACATGCCCTCTGCGAACAGGCATGTTTGTATAGATCTTCAGCTCACTGACTTCGGCGCACAATGACTTCTCCAATGATCTCCTACACGGCTCCAGCCCAAAGCATTGAGCCAGCTACCCTTTGTGACAAATCATCCTCCTTTGGATCACAGCATCTCTTCCCATTAGCACCACTTCTAGACACACGCTTTTCCTACCGGAGTCAGATCCATCCCCGCTCCTTCCTCTGGGGGACCTCGGAGGCTATTGTCTGGGGTGGGTAAGGGTTGGGGAAGCAGGGACACGAGCAGGGAGAATCACAAGAGTGATCGATCTGTTTCTCTAGCACCAAACATCGCCCATTTTCCCAATGCAAATGGATGTGACCCGGCAGTTTCCCAAGCTGTAGTGATGGTTAGAGGGTGGAAGACTAATGTTGCTCTGCTACCAGAGGGAGTGACGTCCCCCGCTTTCCAG
>JANRFK010006693.1:38281554-38299566 GCA_030068395.1 Apalone spinifera | reverse complement strand
TTGCATCCCTTTTCCGGAAAAGGGTGCCTGTGTAGACGTAGCCTATAGGTATAATTGCAGCATCTGTGGGAAGTGTTGACTGAGCCAGTAGAGCTGTTGTGGAGCCCTGCACATAATTTAAATTGCTTTCTCTTGCTGGAGGATCTTGAGGAATGGCAGTGGCATTATTCATGACCTGCCTACCATCTCCTAAGAAGAGCATCTCTTACCACAATGGAAGCAGGGGTCAGCTGGCTTCAGTTAGCCTATACCTTTGTAAATCTGGATCCTGGTTAGGGGGGAGGGGAAATGGGGCTGGATGAAGATAACAGGAGAGTATATATCTCCACAAAAGTATCAATTGCAACTAAATTATAGTCACATAGCAGACACCGATTTTACTAGTAAGTACAACCAATATAATAAACTGGGGTCTCTCTTTAATCTTTAGTAAAGTAAAAATAAAATGAGCATTATTACTGTGATTAAGACACATCTTCAGTATCTACTGAGAAAAACATTCTAACTTGCTTTAGTTTCAATATAGACTAGCCAAATATTCTGCATATATAAATCACATTTGACAATAACTAAGGGTATGTCCTCACTGCAGAGATAATTTGAAATAACAGCCGTTATTTCAAATTAACTTTAATAGCATCTATACATGCAAACCGCTATTTCAAAATTAATTTCGAATTAATATTCGAAATGAATAGCGGAGCACTTAATTCAATTTGGTAAACCTCATTCTATGAGGAGTAACACCAAATTCAAAATAGCTATTTCAAATTAAGTGCTGTGTAGACACTTAATTCGAAATAGGGGGCCTCCAGCCCTTCCCAGGGAGCTCTGGTGGCCACTCAGGCACAACCAGGAAAATTTACTCTCCTCTCCCCCAGCCCTGGAACCATTAAAGGGGTAGACCCTGGCCACAGTGCCTGTGCCAGCTCCAAGCCTGCCAGCCCAGAGCCAGCAGTGGCCACCAGGGCCCCTGATCCAGTGGCCCCAAAACATGAGCCAGCAAGCCACTGCCAGCCAGCCCTCCACTGCTCCCCGGGAGCAGTCTGCCAACTCCCAGGAGCCTGAGAGGGGCTGGAGAAGGCGGGCGTCTTCCTGGTCCAGAGTGGAGATCATGGACCTTATTCAGGTTTGGGGGGGATGTCCCCAACGTCCACGATCACTGCATTAGACGGAGGAATTTGGCCATCTATGGCAGGATAGCTGCCAGCCTGGTCACCAAAGGCCCTTTAAGCATGGAGCTCAGTTCGCCTCAGGTAGTAGCCCCACACACTAACTCCTAACCTGATGCCCTGCCGGCACTGGTTCCGGCCAGCCTTAACTTCGGTTCAGGGTCCACTCAGTGTTGACGCGCTATTTCAAAATTGCAAAACACTATTTCAAAATAGGTTTTGTGTTTAGATGCGTTAATTCAAATTAGTTTAATTCAAATTAATTATTTCGAATTAAGTTAAATCGAATTAACGCTGTAGTGTAGACGTACCCTAAGGGAACATCTTCACAGCAGGCTACAGCTTAAATAAGCTATGCAACTTGAGCTACGTGAATTGCACAGCTTACGTTGAAATAGCTTATTTCAGCTTTTGGTGCTGTCTCCACAGCAGGAAGTCCGAGGAAGAGCAGTCTTTCTCCGACTTCCCTTACTCCTTGTAAAATGAAGGTTACAGGAGTTGGAATAAGAAGTCCTCCAGCTTAACATTATTTTGACATTATTTTGAAATAATTGCTTGTAGTGTAGACACAGCCTATGTTAGTTTGAAATAACATCATTGCTGTTTAGACAAACCCTAACAGTTGGGATATTGATAGATAGTCCCACAGTGGCGGTAAATTGCAACAGCCATCACAATATCCAGTTTTTAACAACTGTAATTTTTCCTTCACTTCCATTAAATTCCCTGCTAAAATGATTTAGTAAAAACAAATAAAAATAATAACTATTATTTTGAGGAAGAAAAGGACAAGGACTTTTGTTTTACAGGAGCTTTATCAATTTAAATGCTTTACCGCCCAACTCTTGTAGATAAACCTCCTTCCCCCCTCTGGATATTGACAGACTCATAAGTCAGGTTCCAGCAACCACCATTCAACTTTTTGCCTAACATATTTCTGAGCATTGTTTTGCAGCTAGTCTTATTTTTCATTAATAATAATAAACTGGAAATGTTTATGCTTTCCTAAAAATAATTCCTTCTCTTCTTAGATAAAGGTTTTGCTGAGATTTGTATTTAGATTTATACCTCCTGCTAATCAAGAGATCACTCATTATATGCTTTAGGCAACAAAATTAATAGCTAACCTTAATAAAAGTGTAGCAATAAATTCCAAGTAACTTACTATCAGCAAGTAGGTAATTTAAATATTCAAATATTTCTCCCCTTCTAGCAATTCCTGCCTATGTTTCACTGTTAATATTGGCCTGATCCTGCTTTTTCCCTCTGTTCACTGACACACAGTAAATTAGTATAAATATGGAGTAATTTTCTTAAGTTAATGGAGTTACACTGATATAAAAGTAATGATGATGCAGAATCAGGCTTATGGATGGGAGGAAATGCTGACTGGTCACTATGGGAAATGAAAGAGGCTTTACACTGGGGGAGGAGCTGTGCTGGAGAAGAGGAAAAAATATGGTTTGATTAATTGGCTTACCCAAGGGTGCTGAAGTGGCAAGCATATCATTCTTAGCTGAAAACAGTGAACATGTATCTCAGCTGATACATTCACTCACTTACAAAGTGAGAATTAGGATCCTGTGATGTTGGCTGTCAATGTTTAGTGTCACAATTCTGGCTGGCCAGTAGGGCACACATAGCAAGGAGTTAAGAGTCTGTGAAAAAAACAGGTAATAAGGGCAGGCTTACATTCACACCAACCATGGTGTCTCAGTCTCCAATCTGTACAGAAGCCTCCAGCTTCTACACATCTGGCCCTAAGTTACTTTAGCACCTCCCAACAGCACCTGGGTAAAAAATATGTTATGAGTATGATATGCTCATTTCAGCACAAGAGTCACTATATCTGAATAAGACTGATTCTAAAGGACTATATCTGTAAAGCCTGTGAATATCCCTTCCTGCAACTCAATAATAAACCATTTTACTTCACATTTTCCAGATTGTTATAAATATTATTACTGATATGGTATTAGCACAGGCTTCTTTGTGCTTAGTGCTTTGGAAATACACTAAAAGGTAGTCCCTGTTCCAAAGAGTCACAATTTGTTTTGAGACCAGATGTAAAGAAGGGTAAAAATCCATCTGGAGTCAAATAGGTATTTATAATTTATAATTATAGAGGATTTTTTTGGCTGTTAGTTGAAACAAATAGACAGATCAGGAACAGCAATTTTAGCTCCCCATCTTTCTTGCCATAACATTAAATTAGGTACAGATTTATGTTTAGAGGTCACAATGAGCAGTATTATTTCTAGCCACTTTCGGTTGTGTAAGTACATTGGTACTAAGTATCCCTGTGATTACAGCATCATCATAATGTTGCATTTCTCTTTTCAACTACCCTTATTATAAGATTTTAAAACTGCAAGTTACACAGTAATTAATCTTTAAACTGCTTAGTAACTTCAAGCATAATTACAGGACCAAGTAATCTGCAAGAATGTAATTACTCTGGGCTATGTTCATCAGAAATGATCCATGAAAACCCATGGCAGCTGCTGAAGGTCACAGATCATGGCTCGGCTGCCAGCCAGGCTACTCATTTGAAAGTTGGCCAGCTTTGTATGCTGTTCTTCCTTTTGCAGAGGATAATGTGTGCCACGTGACCCAGTGAATTAGAATATAGGCTTTTCTCTACCCCCTGACCCTCTTCTGCATTCAGTGGGCCCAAAATATGTCCCCAAAAATGTAGACTAGTTTTTGTTAAATTAAAAATTAATCCAGATTCTGGCTGGATTAAATGATACAGATGCTTCCAGTTTACAGAACAGTGCTCGATGGTGGCTGGCCGAATATGGCTTAGGCTTTTTTCACCCACTCTTTCAAAGCCGACAGCTTCAGATTGACCATGGATAGAAACTCTTTCTTCATTCACAGAACAGGAACAGCAAGATAATATATGGAGATAGACCTATCTCATAGAACTGGAAAGGACCTTGAGAGGTCATTAAATCCAGTCTGCTGCCCTCATGGCAAGACCAAGTACTGTCCCTGACAGATTTGTCCTAGATACCTAAATGGCCACCTTGAGGACCAGACTCACAATCCTGGATTTATCAAGTCAATGCTTAAACCGCTGAGCTATCCCTCCCTCCAGCAGCAGTACAAAATCCCACCTACTCCACCATGCCGATCTAGCTCAAAAAAGCTACAGAAGAACTTTCTCTAAGGAAGTGAGTATTCCTTTTCAAATAATAAAGTCTATTACATACCCATATCTGAGATAGTGTCATAATATACCTGGGAAAAGTCTGTGTAACATAATACTACATAATGAGCAATCCATGGAGTGTGTTGTCCCAGATACAATTATGATGAACAGAGGTGAAGTTCAATTTCTATATTCAGGGGGCAGGGCCCCTGACCAGCAGATGCTCATTTCCAGACACCCAACCCATTGCAGAACTTTAAATCTGGGCATCTAGAGAGTGGTGACTGCTGTCCAGGGGCCCTGTCCCCCAAATATAGAAGACAAACTACACCTATGGATTGAACGTTTATTAGATTGCCAAGTCTTAGTAAATACATTTTTTCTTGTGTATCCCCGATGACAGCTCGCACACCCCAGCTGTCAAAGGACTATCTATTGTCCCAATACAGCCCTTTGCTAACTCCTTCAATAAGTGCATGTAACAGTTTTCTCCTCACCATGGTGCCTCTGCTGGTCACCTTGGAATTAGTCCCGTCTATGGGAGTGTGTAGCCTTGGCCACCCATCATCACTCCTCTCTCTGCTGTCTCTACCATGTCCATCCTCTGGTTCTGAACCCACATCACACCCTGGACTTCAGCGTTCTTTTCAGGACACTGCCCTCCAGCAGTGTCTACCACTCTGTTCTGCCCCTTACAGGGGTATCAGCAGCCCTCAGTTCTTAGACCTGCCACCATGGCCAACTGTAGCCCCAAAGTCTAGCCCCTTGCCTCAGGGACAAGCCCCACTTCTGGCATACATAGGAGGGTTGCCTTTAGCAGTGGCACTAATACAGTAGGTATGAGACCAATGACAGTACTTCCAGGAGAACAGAATCTCTCCTCACCAGTAAAAGGAGGGCTCTAGGACTCCTTCTCCAAGTAGTTAGTAGAAAGCCCAAGAAATGCCCAGATACACTATCTCCTTAGGGTAATTGAGGAACATGAGCCTTCAGATTTTAAATTACCAGGTTCATAGACACCAAATGCATGATGGGTCACAAAGTTGAAGAGCCTGACAAGTGACTTCAGAAGTGTGAACTAATGATCTCATCTTTATAAAGAAATATTTGGGTGGGGATAAATTGGTACCAACAGTTGCTAAGCTGTTTCTATAATACATTCACCTGTAAAATGGAGCAATGATCTAGGAAAGTAAATGTAAGTGTGATTAAGAATGTTCCCATAAAATCTATCCACCTGGGGTAATGTCAAAGCATTAATGTCAACGTGTTTGAAAGACCTGAATAGTGATTGTGTGCTGCAGATTCTAGCTCACTAAATTGTCCTAGCTATAATCAAGGGAATCCCATAGAATTTTGCTGACATATTTATATGCTCTTTGCCACCTGCTTACAGAGTATTTACATTCATATGTGACATGTACCCAGTAAATTGAAATGAAACCAGAAGTGTTCATTTAACACTGGCATGAATGCTCCTATACGTAAGATCTGCATTTATAAACAAAGTCATTTCTAATTTAATACGTTTCCTACTACAGACACCAGAAATTAATGGAACCAAATTAATAAAGAGTGTGAATAATTATTTGTTTTTCTATTAATCTTGCCTATGAATAGATTAACTTCATTAAAAAAATGTGGTGATATGCCAGTCTAGTGAAATGTAATGTAACAACCCACAAGCTTATAAACACTGCAGAGTTCTTTCTAGCATCTGCTTAGCCTTAGGACATTAAATTAAATGTTTTCAGGTATTTGTAATTATGCCTTATCCAAATTTATTTGTCCATTTAATATAAGCACTGCATTGTTTCTTTGTTCATGTTGACATGGAACAAACTACAGATAAAGATAGAACTTGTTTTTTATTTTTCCTGGGTGTAAGGGGAGGGAAATAGCTTGGTAGTGGGACAGCAGATTGAAAATTACTTGTAAGCACGGTCCTAACAAATTCCTGGTCAATTTTTGTAAATTTTGTTATCGTTGCATTTTGGAAAAATTGAATTTCACAATATTGTAACAAATCTTGAATGTGTATTTTAAAACTACAAAATTATAAATGTGTTAACCCCTTAAATCAGAATTTCTCAAACTGGGGGTCTGTTCCAAAAGTGGGTTGCAAGGCTATTGCAGGGGAGGTCACAGTGTTGCCTTCATTACTTGTGTTTACCTTCAGAGCTGGGTTGCTAGAAAGTGGGAGCTTCCAATAATGTGGAAGTAAGGTTGGGATGTTTAGGTCTGAGAGGGTATGTCTACACAGAAAAACTTGAATTAAGTTATACAACTTGAGCTACATCAATTGCATAGCGTAAGTTGAAATTGCTTTTGGTGCTGTCTACGTAGCAGGAAGTCGAAGGAAGAACACTCTTCCTTTGACTTCCCTTACTCCTTGTGAAATGAGGGTCACCATGAATCAGAGTAAGAAGTTCTCCAGCTCTCCATTATTTCAAAATAATGGCTTGAAGGGTAGACATGCTCTTTGTTATTTCGGAATAATGTCAGCTATTCCAAAATGACTCAGTTGTGTAGAAGTAACCAGAGGTAGGAAATGAACCTCTCAATCTCAATTGGGTCTTAGAATTTTCAGAATTATCTCACATTTTCTGTGTTTCTGCAACATCATCTGTCTGAGAAATAATTCAGTATATAAATAAATGAAACACATCCTCATCAGCATTTTCCTTTTATTATTCCTGACATTACATCCAGGCCTGCGAATATGAGGTAGGCAAAAGGGTAATTGCCCTGGGGCCCAGATATCAAAGGGGGTTGGGATTCCCCATTGCCGCTGCTGTGGTTGTGAGAATCCTGGACCTTTTAAATTATACTACCAGATCACTTTGGCAGTTCTTAGTGCTGCTCGGAGATGTGGGGGTACCACATTGTGCACTCCAGAGGGCACTGAGGGTTGGGGGGAAGGTGCATTGCAGTCCGGGTGGCATGGAGGGCTGGCTCCCCCATGTCTGCCCCTTCTATCTGAGGCCCTGCTCCTTCTGGGGGCAAGGAGCCAGGACCCCATACATTTTAACTGGAGACCTGTGGAGGCTGTCAGCTCCCCTAATTATATCAGAGCTGTAGCATTGGTAGCTTTCATGGGTGCAAAGAAAAGCTTGAAAACAAACTGATTGTAACAGGTGCAAGGCCTTCTGAACGAGACTACAGCCAGCCTGAAACAATAGCTCTAAGATAGGCAAATTGCCTATTGGCTCTGAAATAGGTGTTGAGTCTCATATCTATTGGGCGCCACCTCTGCAAAAGTCCGTGTGTGTGGCAGGAGAAGAGTGTAGCAGGTCTTGTCTATCCACCCAAGTAGGTACATTACTTCTGCAGGAGTAAGCATTTAAGAGAACTCTGCTGCCATCCCTGGTTCTCTAGGAAAGAGTAGGAAATCCTGTTTCTTTCCACACTACCACCAGTAGGAGAGGTGTTCCTGCTGTCACTCCTTGAGGAAAGAGAAGGGCCAATGAATCTCAGAGAGGGGAGGAGAGTCCCTGCCATTGTGCTTCTAAATACAGGGGAGTCTAAAATTCAGAGGTAGGAAATGGGGCTATGTTGTTCCAGGGGCTCTGGATTACTTTAATCTGGCCTTGATTATTACTTGTTTAAAAACAGATATGATGATACTTTGAAAGACCTATCAATATGGTGACAAAGTTGTGGTTGGAAAGCATCCATTGAAGAACTTAAACAAGAGAAGAGAATAAGGGGGAGAAAGTGAGAATGTACTTCAAGATCAAGGTGTGTCTTCTTGAAAACTGCTTGCAATCATTAATTTTAATAGAACTCAAGATATGAGAAAACTCTAATGCATTCATAATGTATATGTTAAGCAGGGAGGATTCATTCTTGAGGAATATTTATTAGGTCATGGATCCAGACACAGGCTGTAGGCTAGTATTTTTCAACCTGCATCCTTACCTCATTTAGGAAATTATTATTAAAATCTGGGAACTGGGGCACATTATATAACCTGGCTTTCAGTCACTATGGAGGGAACTTGAAAGTGTGATTAATATACCCAGGAGACCTGAGGGGTAGTAGAACTAGTTTATCCAAATTAATATTTGCGAATAAATTGAGCTTAAAAAAATCACAATTTTGTAATTTGTGTTATGTTTAAGTTTGGATTAATAGTGAACAAAAGAAAGGTATGCAGTGGTGATAGTGATAATAGTTATCAAATGTGCTATCTCTGATGATTATTCAACCAGCTCTAAAGGATAGTGGATGGCTTCAGTCATTACTTTATTTATGAGAAAATTCAGAGCTCTAGAAACAAAAATATTGTAACTTTCAGATGAAAAACCTCATCCACTTCATCTTTCTAATATAAAAAATAAAGTTATTTGCAATTTGATTTCACGTAAGTCTATGAAGACTGTTTTTATTGACTTCACTGTCAATGGCTCGGGCCATTCATTTGTATTTTTTATATTGTAGCTAAAATACGGTACAACATAATACAATATTTTAATACTTGTGCCAGAATACATCTTGAACTATATAATGTATTTTAAACACACTGAGATGCACCCATATGTAATAAAGGGGCAGGAACATGCCTCTTTAATATACCATGATGGCTTTATTAAAGACACAGGTCCAGATCCAAAAAGGCATGTTTTCACTCTCCTGATTCCTGGAAGAGGCAGAAAGCTGCTTCAACTTCAGAACTGCTCCAACATTATCAGCAGCAATTGTCTCCTGGATGGTTCTGCAAACCAGGGATAATCAGAGTATATGGTGCCCAGATCACATCCGTTCTGCACCTGGCATGTCCCTTCTTTTCCAGCATGCACCCTATAGTCATATAGAGCTAGTTTCATCACTTGTCCACAAGCAGAGGATTCTTGTTAGGCACCTCTGTTACTTTTATGACACTGAATCACAGAAATGTAGTGCTTAAGGGATATTAAGAGATCATCTAGTCCAGTCTCTTGCAAAACTAAGTATACCTAGACCATCCTTGAGAGATGTTTATCTAACTGTGTCTTGAAAATCATGCTTGACAGAGACTTGAACATCCTTCCTTGGAGGCCTATTCCAAAACTTAATTTCAAGTTTTTCCTAATATCTAACCTACATCTCTTGTGCTGCAAATGAAGCTGAATATTGTTTCACCTGCCTTCAGGGAACATGGAAAACAGCTGATCACTGTCCTCTTTATGCCAGCTCTGAACATATATGAAGGGTATTAGAATTAGAGTCATAGGATTGGAAGAGACTTCAGGAGGTCACCGAGTCCAACCCCGTGCCAAAGCAGGACCAACCCTAACTAAATCATCCCAGCCAGGGCTTTGTCAAGCCGGCACTTAAAAACCTCTATGAATGGAGATTCTACCACCTCCCTAGGTAACCCATTCCAGTGCTTCACCACCCTCCTAGTGAAATAGTTTTTCCTACTATTCAATCTACCCTTCCCCACTGCAACTTGAGACTGTTGCTCCTCGGTTTGCCATATGTCACTACTGAGAACAGCCTCTCTCCATCCTCTTTGGAAACGCCCTTCCGGTGGTTAAAGGCTGCTATCAAATCCCCCCTCACTCTTCTTTTCTGTAGAGTAAACAAGCCCAAATCCTCAACCTCTCCTCGTAAGACATGTGCTCCAGCCTCCTAATCATTTTTGTTGCCCTCTGCTAGACTTTCTCCAATGTGTCCACAACCTTTCTATAATGGGGGCCTGAGAACTGGACACAGTACTCCAGATGTGGCCTCATCAGAGCTGAATAAAGGGGAATAATCACTTCTCTAAATCTGCTGGCAATGCTCCAACCTAATATTCTATTCGCCATCTTGACTACAAGGGCACATTGTTGATTCCTATCCAGCTTCTGATCCTTTTCTGCCAAACTGCTGCTTAGCTAGTCGGTACCCAGAATGTAACAGTGTAGGGGATTCTTCTGTCCCAAGTGCAGGACTCTGCATTTGTCATTGTTGAACCTCATCAGATTTCTTTTGGCCCAATCCTCCAATTTGTCTAGGTTGCTCTGGACCCTATCCCTAATTCCCAATGTATCTACCTCTCCCCCATCTTAGTGTCATCTGCTAACTTGCTGAGGGTGCAATCCATTCCCTCATCATTAATAAAGATGTTGAACAAAACCAGCCATACAACTGACCCTTGGGGCACTCTGCTTGATACCAACTGCCAGTCAGATGTCAAGCTGTTGATCACTACCCGTTGAGCCCAACAATCTAGCAGTTTTCTATCCACCTTACAGCCCATTTATCCAATCCATATTTCTTTAACTTGCTGGCAAGAATATGTGGGAGACTGTATCAAAAGCTTTGATAAAGTCAAGGTATATCACATTCATCAACTTCCTCATGTCCACAGACCCAGTTACCTCATCATAGAAGGCAATAAGGTTGGTCAAGCATGACTTGCTCATGGTGAATCCATGTTGACTCTTCCTGATCAGTTTCCTCTCTTTCAAGTGCTTCAAAATGGATTCTTTGAGGATCCCCACCATGATTTTTCCAGGGGCTGAGGTAAGGCTGACTTGTTTATAGTTCCCTGGATTGTCCTTCCAGATGGACCTTTAAAGAACAGTATGGCCGTTCTTTAAAGATGGGCACTACATTTGCCTTTTTCCCATCATCTGGGACCTCCGATCACCACAAGTTTTCAAAGATAATGGCCAATGAACATAAGAACGGCCATACTGGATCAGACCAAGGTCCATCTAGCCCAGTATCCTGTCTTCCAACAGTGACCAATGCCAGATGCCCCAGAGGGAGTGAACAGAAAAGGGAATCATTAAATGATCCCCTCTCTTGTCATCTATTTCCAGCCTTTGGCAAACAGAGGCTAGGGACACCATTCCTACTCATCCTGGCTAATAGCCATTGATGGACCTACCCTCCATTAATTTATCTAGTTCTTTTTTGAACCCTGTTAAAGTCCTGGTCTTCACCACATCCTCTGGCAAGGTGTTTCACAGGTTGATGGTGCACTGCATGAAGAAAAACTTCCTTTTGTTTGTTTAAACCTGATGCCTATTAATTTCATTAATGGCTCTGCAATCACATCAGCCAACTCCGTCAGCACCCTTGGATGTGTTTCTTTTCTTACTGTGCATCGGGATGGTTTGTTCCTCATCATAGAAGTGTCTTCAATAAGGCTTCTTTAAAATACTCTCCACTCTCCTGGATTCCTTTCCCCTTCACGTTAGCATCCCAGAGGATCCTGCTCATCAATTCCCTGAGTGAGTCAAAGTCTGTTTTTCTGCAGTCCTCCTGTGAGAGACTTTTTGCCTTTTCCCCTCCCTTTATTGTTGACAAAGAACCATTGTGGACTCTGCTGTTTGTTTTATCAAGAGAACTTGTTTCAGCCAGGATCCCTCAATGCCTGCCCTTAAGGCTGTGCTCAGTGTTTTGTAATCTCTGCTTCCCTGCTAGTATGCATCCCCCTCCCCTTTCAAAGCTCCTGGACATATCTGATAGTTGAGTAAGCTGCTCTGCCTGGGGAACAAACAAAGAACAAATAATTTGAGTGCTTCTGTTCTGTTCTAGAACATAGCAGCGGGCAAATTGCTGCTGCAGGGCTAGAGAGACTTCTGTGCCACTTCCCACAGCTGCAATGGTGCCAAAAGGAGCCACAAGGCTCCATGGCCATGGCACCAGCAAGTAAACAAACCAGCACAGCAAGTTAGAAAGTTTCTTAGAGTGGTTTTGCAGACAACTTTGAGAAACACTGTTCTAAATAAACACATGGAATGGTTCTAACAGACTAACACAGATACTCTTTGAAACACTCCGGAATGACATCAGCCATTTACGCAACTGCATCACATTGTTGAGTCATTCCACTTGTGATACACTATGACCCACAAATCTTCTTCAGCAGTACTACATAAGCACAGCAGAAAACAGCTAGATTAGGTGCTACAGAGTCTGGTCCTACTCCCATTGAAATCACTGGCAAAATTCCACTGAAATTTAATTGTTAATAGGACTAGGCCATGGTTGCTGCTCCACATGCATTCATTTGTTTCCAATACACTTGACTGAGCAGTTTGTATATCAACTAAATACATTTACTTTAAAAGGGCAAACACTATATCTGCCCTTAAGGAGGAAACAAATGAGGAGGAAGAGCAGAGGGGGATGGATGGATGGAAGGGTAGCCAAAGTCCTTTAATCAGTAACAGGTAGTAATATCTATGTAATGTTGGCTAACAAGTAGGCTAATGAAGTCTGTGTCCTTTAAATTAAATGTGGAGCCTAAGATAAAAAAGTGTGCAGGCTTCAAGTTGTACACTTTTGTTATCCTTCAGTTTGTTTTTCAAGAGAACCCCCCCCCCCAACAAATAAAAGTCCACCCCAACTTTAGTCAACTATGTTGTCAACTTCAGCTGCTTAACTGATTTTCTTCAGTTAAGAATTTAGCTGTTCATATAATAAGCTCATAATATATTAAAGGAAATGGGGTAATGGGGATTACCAGTATATATTTTAGAGTACAGTTAATTATTCAATAGATGCATTGGGTTTTAAAAATCTATCTTGTGATAAGAAAAAAAAACACCTTTCAAGGCTCTTATAAGCATATAAAAGCTTAACACATATTTACCAGGTTCCTATGATGCTTGGTGAGAAAGCAAACACATTCAAATGCACTGTGCATCTGATAAAAGTATTGCCATCTCTGAATGTTCAAAAATCACAAGTCATAGCCAAAAACTCATGAGATCAGCTTAGGAGAACATGGAGATTTTCAAAGTATGATTTTGATTTCTTTTCACTTTCATTTTTTGTAGGTTCACCTTTTCTACTATTCTCTTTAACTATGTGGACCATGCTGCCATGCACTAAATGTTCCCTACTGCACGTTGATATAGTACTATTTGAAATGGGATTACTGTAACGTGCACTAAGGAACATTTAGTGCATGCCAGCAGGTCCAATCCTCTAGTGTAGATAAGCCCAATGATAGAATCTTTTCATAAAATGAAATTGCATGACTGCAGAAGTGAGGCTTTAACAAAACTATGATGCATCACAAGACTCACAATAAAATAATGAGAGTAGGCAACATGGTATTACAGTAAGTGCCCTCAAAAATAGGGAAATGGTTTCCATTTCATAGGGCTTGAAGTGGACCAGTATTCTATTTTTTATATTAAATGTTCCTATATTTTTAGCACGATAGTAATGAAATAGCTTTCAAATGTGTTTGGTTAAGATGACATGGTTTTTAATAAACACATGTCAAAAATTATTTTTAAAACTGTAAAATGAAAGAAATAACATCACAAATGTAGCAAAAGCTGGAAAGTGTAAAGACAATGGATGATTTATTAATGTTTTTTTATAAAAATGTCATTTTTTTCCATGTAAAAGACATTTGTGTGAAAAAAAACCCCGTTGATCAACTCAAAGAATATTTGCAATTATGTGGTCCCTACTACTGAGAATATGAACAGGCTGTACAAATATTTATAAACTTAGCTTGACAATATCCCTGTGAAGTAGGCTCCTTATCCATAAAATAAGATTAGTAATGTTTAAGACACAGCAAGGTAGAGCAACTTACCCAGGTTCACACTCAGATTTCTCAATCCTGTGTTTAAACAAGAGACAATCTTTCCTTTTCTTATATAGAACTCCTCCATTTGGAAACTGCATTAATTCCCTTGTACAATTCCCAGAGAAATGGAGTAATGGGAAGCCATAATGGGGGTAGCCAATGCCAGTATACTTTTGAAGGGAGAAGTGCTGCCAATTGTGAGAGGGACTGGCCTTCCTGTCTTATATATCAGAAATTTGTGGCAAGAAACATTATTTTCCTGCAGATCGTTAGGCCCTCCAGGATTGCACTGCTCATTGTGAAGTGCCATGAAAACATCTCCCACGAGGAGCAAATATGTTGATTTCCCTACATTTTTGCTGTTGTTGCAGGGGTGTTATTTACTGAGCACCAACTCATGGCCAGACATGCCTCTGCAGCACCCTTACTCTGTTTTCCCTCTTCAGGACCCTTTAGGAACTCCTTACAGTCTCTCTCAGAATTACCAACCACCACCACCTGGAGCTGGGTTCATAGCCAAAAACAGTTTAATATAGTTCTGTGTCCCAAACGTAAAGTCATTAGAGCTTTAAAGTGCATTGTCATCTCAGCTCTGTGCAATATATAGAGTTCTTATTTCTCTTCTTTACAGAGCCACCAATCATGTTCTTGCTAGCAGAAGCTCTGCATGCTGGTTCTGTCTTCCTTCTCCTGGTCAGCACACTTCTTGGCTGTGTCTAGACTGGCATGATTTTGCGCAAATACTTTTAACAGAAGTATTTAACAGCCAGGCATAGGATAGTGTGCTGTTCTGTGTGCTGTACCCTTGTGGAGGTGCGGGCTCTGGCCTGAGCCTCTGGGGCCCTGGCTGGTTCCAGTTGGTATCCACCCTTTCCCCCGGTCCTGCCGGATGTGTGTGAGCAGCACAGTCACAGGCATGCTCTGGAGCTGCCTGCTGCAGCCACACGGTTGCATGTGCTGCATACTTCCTAATGCTACACAGCCTGTGCAGCTCACATGGCCTGAGTGACGTGCTCTCCTCTTCCCCCCTCTGGGCGCCTGGCTCCCCCCTTCCTGCCCTTGTGAGTGCAAAGTGCAACACTCACCAGTGGATCCTTCCCCGGCCTCCGAGGACGCACGGGACACATCGGGGCTGCTGGAGGGGGCCTGCAAGGTGGGAGTACTGGCCTTGTCCTCCGACCCACTGCTGCTGTCTCCTTCCCCCGCCTTGGTGGTCCTGGTGATGGGGGGGTGCATGCTGCTGTCCATAGGGACGTCCGGTGCCTGCGGTGCTGGCTGGCCCAAGATGGCATGGAGCCGTTGGTAGTGGGGGCAGATGTTGGCTCCTGCCCCCTGGCCCTCGCTGGCCCGGACGTAGCCCAGACGCTGTTCCTTAACTTTAGCCCGGACCTGCTTCAGGGTCTGGGCAGGATGGCCCTACTGGGTGAGTGCCTGGGCCATGTGGGCAAAAATGTCCACGTTCCGGCGCGGGGAGCGAGTGTCGTGCAGGACTTCCTCCTTCTGCCAGAGGTCCATGAAGGCTTCCAGCTCGCCTGACAACCAGGATGGGGCCCGTCTTTTTCTGGCCCTGCGGGCCTCCTGTGCTGGGGGTCTGGGTGCCTGATCCCCCCCAGGAGCTGCCATCGTGGTCTGGGGTGGCTGTTGAGGATGGCAGGGGCCACGTGGCAGACCTCTAGCCAGAGGTCCGAGAAGGGCTTCTGCCTCGTGACCTTAGCTGCCTGCATCTGCTTTAAGGGGGCTCGGGTTACCAGGAAGTCCGGGAGCTGACTGCGGCTACGGAGTCTCCAAGTGGCCACTAGGGCTTTTTTCCGTTTAGCCTGCTTTTATGCAAAACATCTTAGCTTCCTGTCTACACTGGACCTTATGCACAAAAACTTTTGCGCAAGAGGGCTTTTTCCTGAACGGGCGCATCAGAGTATTTGCGCAAGAAGCACTGATTTCACACAGTAGAACGTCAGTGCTCTTGCACAAATTCTCGCGGCCAGTGTAGACAGCTGGCAAGTTTTTGCGCAAAAGCAGCTGCTTTTGCGCAAAATCTTGCCAGTCTAGATGCAGCCCCTGTGTTCAGGAAGCAAACAGCATATTTACTGTCCTCCTTCAGAGAGCTTTCCCCCAATTGGTTGGGAGAGAGCCATGCCTCCCCTAACACTGCAGTGTTCCTGGGTCTGGACCCTTAATGGGACAGTGTCCTGGTATTTCCCATTCAGCTACTAATCCTGTGGGACTGCTTCCTCTCTTCCTGCAACACAGCCATTTCCAAGGGCTCTGTAAATTGCAGTAATTCTTAAATGGTGTCCTTTAGCCCCCTATACTCTTAAAAATCCAGTATATTCTGTAACAGAAATCTATGAAGATTTCAAAGTATATTTTCTTGTCCCATGGCCTTTATATGGTCATGCAGCATATCGGCTATAGAAAACATAGGCATTTAGAATGTATTTTTTGCTAGTGCTAGTGCTTAGGTTTATTTTTCCTGGGATCATTCATTTGAATTTTTCAAATGTTATTTAAATCTTTATTTAATTGTTAAATCTTATTTAATTGTTTTCGTACTAAAATTTCAGATCTGTCTAGGTCAATTTGCATTATTTCTCTATCCATGATGGTATTTCTAGCTTTTTTCCCACTGTCATCAAAAATTCTCAATGAAATACTCTACCGGTCAAATTCCAGCCTTTGTAGTACCTATCTAGACATTTTGCCGCACTAATTTGTTACATCGATATTTATTGTTATCTTTTGCTTATGGTCTTTGAAATATTTTAATGCACATGACCATTTTTCTATCCAAGTCATTTTGAGATGATTTTTCATGTAATATTGTATGACACTTTTTCAACTGCTGCATTAAAACCTAAATATTACATCTATTGCATTCCTTCCATCCACTAAATCTGTAATTTTGTCAAGAAGGAATCAAGTTTTTCTGGCAAGATGTGTTGTTTATAAGTGCATACTGAATATTACTCAAATTCTTAATTGCCTTTGTTGAATTTAGATTGTGCCTTTAAAGGAAGAGTGTATACTGAGTCTGGAGGGTCACATGGCAGTAAAAGTCCAAGAAGGAATGCAGGAATTTCACTGATTTTGGCGGTGTTCTTCCTGATTTATAGCAAGGTTAGTAAGATTAGCACAGCATTCCAAAGTTTGTATGTGTTGATTCTTTGTAAGAATTCACGTACAGCTGTTGTGAGCAAATTTCAGCCTCTGAGTTGTTCATGTACTGTATACTCTTGGCTATTTGCTTGTCATGGTATTTGGTTGATCAATTAAGTCAAGTGGTATTGTAACCCCCAAACACATTCCCAAATCCCCTATAGCTACATGCAGACTGCAAACAATGTGTTGTGTGTTGGCTATTTTTATATTGTCGTGAGGGAGAGGGAAAGAGGTTAGCTGTTTCTTTCATTATGACAGATACCTTCTTGTTATATTAGCATTTTTTAAAAATAAAATAAACATCATATTTAACCTGATACTTTTTTTCCACCAAAGTATCTAGACATCATTAGTTCTGTGCACTATGAAGTGAAAAATCAGGATCATCCGCTGATCTTCCCTCCTACACTCTAATGGCCCCTTTCATGGGTATTTTTTTTTTGGTCACTTAACCAACAAAAAGTATACCATCTCCTGCTTACAAAGTACTCCAGCTGGTTATCTGCCTTCTCCAAGGGTATGTTTACACTACAGCACTAATTCGAACTAACTTAGTTCAAATTAGTTAATTCGAACTAAGCTAATTCGAATTAGCGCATCTAGACTTAAAAACTAATTCGAATTAGCGTTTTGCTAATTCGAACTAGCACGTCCACACTGATTGGATGCTGGGTTCCATTTAAGGGCAGTTGAAACCGGTTCTGGAGGAGGCATCAGGTCAGTAGCTGCTTTGTGTGGCTGCTGTCTGAGCCTATCTGAGGCTCATGCTTAAAGGGACCCCCCTGGACAGCCAGTTCTCAGCTTTTTCCACTTGCTTGCCTACCTCGCTGAGGGACAGCAAACTGTTTTCCTCTCCGCCTGCCTGTGTCGGTGGTTCCCATTGGGGACGCTGTCGCAGTTGGCACCACGGAGCCAGAGCTCGCCCTAGGCATGCCGCTCCAGTTTTTGGACTTGCTGCTGCAAGCCTGCCAGCAATGGGTGGAGGCTGC
>JANRFK010006693.1:38263032-38280226 GCA_030068395.1 Apalone spinifera | reverse complement strand
AGTAAACAGTACTGTTTTATATTAAGCAAAAGCAAAATCAAAACAATTCACATCAAAGGCCCAGGCCTTCAATCTTTCTAATCTCATTAACAGACACAATATGAGAGCCTGTCTCTTTACGTACTACACTTTAGAACAAGGAAATATAGGAGATAGATACTTAGCTAAAGGATTTGACTTACTACAATATTAAATATGATTATATATATATATATTACCTTACATTACTAAACCTAAAATACAAATATAAAAAAAAATAAGACTTTCAATCCTAACATTAGAACTTGCAGCAGGTGTCTGTGACAGGAAGCCCAGACACTTTTCCTGGGACTTCCTCCCCTGCTGTTTCTGCACTAAAGCTGGTATGACTCACTCTCAAACTTTTGCTCTCTGTCTCTCCTATGCCTCTCCCCCTGTCCTCTCATTTTCCCCCACCTTCCAACTATGGAGGCTTTTAAAGGCCTTCAGCAAGCCAGCAGTGGAGTCAGCTGGCCCCAATCTGCCTGAGCCAGCTCTCTTACAGCTGCTTCTAATTGCCCTGCTGCCCTCTGCTCCTAGTTAGCAGGTCTTTCCTCTGTTTAGGCTGCCTTTTTCCCACTTTGCAGGAGCCCTCTGGCTTGACCCACTAGTAGTGGAAAAAGTTCAGAAAAGGCCAACAAAATGATTAGGGCTATAGAATTACAGCTATATGAGGATAGATTAATAAGAGTGAGAATTTTCAATTTAGAAAAGAAGAGACTAAGAGGAAATATTATAGAGGTATATAACTGTGTGGAGAAAGTAAACAAGGAAAAGGCATGTACTTGTTCCCATAACACAAGAACTAGAGGGTCACCAGATGAAGTTAATAGATAAAACAAATAAACAAAAGGAAATATTTCTTCACAAAACACACAATCAACCTGTGGAACTCTTTGCCAGAATATGTTGTGAAGGCCAGGGATTTAACAGGGTTCAAAAAAGAGCTAGATAAATTCATAGAGGATAGGTCAATCAATGGCTACTAGCCAGGATGGGCAGGAATAGTTTGTCAGAAGCTGGGAATTTGCAACAGGTGTGGGACCACTTGATGATTACCTGTTCTGCTCATTTCCTCTGAGTCACCTAGCATTGGCCACTGTCTGAAGACAGGATACTGGGTTAGATAGCCCTTTTATCTGAGCTAATATGGCTATTCTTATGTTATGGTCTTAGTTTAAATGTGTAGATCCAACAGTCCTATTTTCATCATTGTGTCCAGTCCACATCTTGGTGCTGTTACTTTCTCAAGGGAGCCTTTTCACTTACTGAGGCTACATCTAGCCTACAAGCTTCTTTCAGAAGAAGACATCTTCCAAAAAACTTCTTCTGAAAGAGAGCGTCCACACTGCAAAAGTGCATCAAAAAAGTGATCTGCTTTTTCGAAAGATAGCATCCATTCTGATTGGATGCTATCTCACATTTAAGCTGTGATTGCTATGGACAGAATGGCCACCAGGGCACCTGTGCTTTTTCCTCTTTCCTCTTCTTCCGAAAGAACTCCCTCTTCCCCATCCACACATGCCTTTTTGCCAGAAAAAAATGGAAAATGGGCTGTTTTTCTGACAAAACTCTGTAGTGTAAACATACCCTGAGACTTGTTAGTATCTTCTTTCTCCTCTAAAACTCCCTCCAAATTGCTCCATTTGCTACTCTCACTGATCACTGTTCACAGGATATTCTGACTCATAAACCTTTCAGCTTGCTGCACCTCTTCCCTGTTGTTATCACTGACACTTTTGCTTCATCAGCCCACACACAGAGCTTGCAAAGAAAGGTGCTGATTCTGCAACAAAATTCACATTGGCCCCTGGGAAGACAGTGGGATTTTGTTGAGATGCAGGGATTCCTGCACACTGATCTCATTGCAGAACCTTGAGAACAAAGGGATTCCCCTAAATTAATTTGACTTTTCATACAACAGTTATAATTAATTTCAATTATTTTATTTTTTTAAATGTGCATAATTTATTTTATAGCCATTAACAACTGTTTATTGTACACATGAAAAGCCAAAATGAATCATGTAACATTTTAAACACAAAAATTCCTTAACAAAAATTGCTGTGGGTAAAAAAGCTATGAACCTTAATTCTGTGATATTTTTTTAAACCATAGCAAGACTCAAAGCAGGTATCATTAGTCTCCTTTGTAGATGGTTCTCTGTGCAATTTATGCTAACAGCAATAAATGGTCACCTATTGAGATGAACACTTAGGTACCCAATGCCAGCAATAGGTCACTTTTAAAGATAATTCAAGGTAATAACATTATTTTCAGTTCTGACAGGTAGCTTTTTTCAGCTAATTTATCATGCTGTCTCTTTGTAGTTGATAATGATTTTCTTGATCTTCAGTCACAATTGAAAAACAAACTTGGCTGAAGAAAGAACTCTGAGTCTTTATCTTGATTTTATACCTGTATGAAATCTCCGAAGGCTAGATGGAGCATTTAGACTCTGTCCTGGAGTAAGGGATAGTACACACATGCTCTGTCTGATAGGGAGTTCTAGGATGGAATTGTGAATTAGAAAGTGTCATAATTCTACTCTACTCTTGTCTTGCTCCAACTGACAGTAAGTTATTGCAAGATGCTGTTGGCAGCCTCACACTTCACTAGATACTCTGGCCAAGGAATAGATCAGCCCACACAAAGCCAGGGATGTGCTCATACCCTCCACCCATTCCTACCCACTTGCTTGCAAAAGGGCTCATCCTGCCAGTAGGACCAAGGGGTCACAGCAGATGCAGATATTGGCAGGTTTTACCCAGCTGTACATCCTCTTTCTTGCTTGCTTGGCTGAAATAAACTTGGGCACAATCTCTGATCTTGGGACATCTGCAGGGTTAGTGAGTCACATCCCTTGGCACAGAGAAGCACAAACCTCACTACAGAGAGCATGATGAAGCAGAAACAGCCTATACTTCAAACCATATAGCTTTCCATTTAAATGGGGCCCTCCCATGAGTCAGTGCATGACCTGGCCTGATTTCCATAGGTACTGAGCAACCTCAATTGCAAACGAAGTCAGTGAGAGCTTCAGGGTCTCAGCACTTCTGAAAAATCAGCTCTCACAGCATCAAATACTGCAGCGGAATTCTCAAATACCCTGTCTGTGTTATTAAAAAAGCTGGTAAATGTTACAAGCGTTAATGGTATTTACAGCTCTCCAAGAGAAGATAAAAATAACACCAACCCAGCTTCTGACCTTAGAATTGACTGAATGCAAGATAACAATGCAATTTTCCCTCCTTTTTAAGTAGAAAATTTTGGAGAAAAAACTGAATAGTTGGTGAAAGGATGGAAAGGAAGAATGATTTGAAGTTTGTCCTGGTTTTATTTTCAAAATATGAAATTTCAAGATTCAAAAAGCCCTTGAGGAGCTGCAATTTGAAAGTGCCTGGGCTACTGACACATTGGCTTGGTAACTCATGTTACCCTTTCATTCTAAAGCAGGGCAAAATTTTGTTTTAGATTGCTTTAATGGGCATTGTTTTAGCTCTAGTGTGCTGAAGATCTAAAGATGCAGAATTCAGGCATATAGTAGTTTCAAGCTATAAAATTTCCAGTGATCCACAGTCCCTAGTCTGACCCAGAGAGGGGACTTGAACTTGGCTCTCCGACATGTGACAAAGCTCCTACGAAAACTGAGTTATGTCTCCAATACAGGGTTTTTTCACAAAAACCCACAGAACATCCAAACACCCCAAGCATGTTTTTGTGCAAGAAAATTTACAGTAGAACGGCAGAACAGAGGGCTTTTTGCAGTGTAAGTATACCTCTTTCTACAAGGAATAACTCCTTTTTGCACAAGAGTTTTTGCACAAAAAGGTGTGTTTAGACACTCCACAAGGGTTTCTTGCACAAAAAGAGCCTATCACAAAAAGCACAGGAGCGCTGATGGCCATTCTGTGAATGGTCATCAGAACTTTCTTGTGTAAGAGTGTCCATGCAGTGTGAATGCTCTCTTGCACAAAAATGCTTCGCTTTTGTGATGCGCTTTTGAGCTGTGGATGTGCTTTTGCACAAGAAGATTTATGGAAGATCTTTTCCTCAAAAAGCTTCTTGCGCAAAAACTCTTCAGTGTAGACAAAGCAAGTGGGTCCTGTGCTTCCTGACAGATTTTGCTTGCCTCAGAGGTTCACAACAGCCGACAACTTTAGGCATCACACCTAGGGCTTTAGTTTGCTGTTTGTTGAGCACTTTTCATCATTGGCCAGAGTATGGTAATACAGAGAATAAACTCCACAGTCCTTTTCACTGAGAGGAAATGGGGAGGTGGGCTCTGGGGAGAAGTTAGGCCCACCCTCTACTCCCAATTCCAACCTAGGGCCCTGTAATAGTAGTTGCCTGTGTGAGTCTCCAAAACCTGCTATAAGACAGCTCCAAGACCCTTCAGCTACTTCCCCACACCTTCTGTCTTGGTTTGACCTCCTAGTGTTCAGTTGTTGTCTCCTTTCCTCCTACTCCCAGTAGCACCCTCCTCCATCCTCTCAGCTACATGCACATGCCCTAACTACAGGCAAAGCTTCTTTTGTAGCCAGTCTAAACTGGTTTTCTTAATTACCCCCAGCTGTCCTAATTAGCCTAGGCTGGCCTGACTTTGCAGGCCTGGTCAATTAGCCCCAGGTGCTCCACTGCCCTTGATTGCCTCTGCTGGTTCTAAACCAGCCCATCCCTGTTATTGTCTCAGTCTGAGACCCATATTGCTCTGGCTGCAGAGGCTAGCTGGTGACTGGAGTGGTGGTGGGGGAAAGGGTCTCTTGTAGCCACAGGTTGCCTTGTCAAGCCAGGGTGGTGACCCTGTTCTCCACAAACCTAAAGCCCGAGGTGCTGGGGTCCACCAAGGTCATACAGGATCACCTGCTGTAGCTCCGGGTTTGGGTGGAGGGGCTGACATTACATCTACACCCCAATGCCCAGCCCAGAGAGGCTCCACTTTTTCCAGGAAGTGTCTACCTTTCTCGGCTCACTGGATCCTTACGAGTGTCTGGTCCTGAGTGGGGATTTCAACTGCACCCTCGAAGAACAGGACTGTACGGGGACCAAGCAGTGCCAGGCTGCTACAAACATCCTCAGGAAGATTATAGATCAACACTCCCTGGTGGATGTCTGGTACGACCACCACAGAGACAAGGATACCATGCTCACCTTTGTCTGGGTGGAGGGTCAATAGTCTTTTCACTCCTGGTTGGACCACATTTACCTTTCTCATTGTTATCTTTCTTGGGCCCACTCCTCCAGAATTCAGCCAGCCCCATTCTTGGATGCGGTGATAGAGCAGCTATAATGGGAGGTTTTAAAGCTGGAGAAGCATCTGACCACCAGCTCTAAAAATCTATCCCTCTGCAGAACATACCGGGAGCCGTGGGAGGAACTTCAGGACTTTGAGGGCCTTTGGACCCAGGGTGTCTGTTAGTTCTCATATCCATCTTCTCTGGGAGATGGCTCATGGCTCCCACTTCTTCTGTGCCCTGGAGAAAAAGGAAGCTGGAAAGCATATTTCTACCTTCTAGCAGGGGATGGCACAGCCCTCATGGATCTGGTGGAAATGCATGAGAGGGCTCAAGCATTCTACACCTTCCTTTTGTCCCTGGAGCCAACCAACACCTGCAGAGTTCTCTGAGATGAACTCATGGAAATCAGTGCAGGTGACTGGGACCATCAGGAACTACCTCTCACTCTAGCTGAGTTCTCAGAAGCCCTCCATCTCATGCCCACCAAGAAGTTCTGGGGCATGAACAGGCTCATCAGGGAGTTCTACCTCATGTTCTGGAGATATACCTATTTCATACAGCTGGAAGGGACCTTGAGAGGTCATCGAGTCCAGTCCCCTGCCCTCACAGCAGGACCATGTACCATCCCTGACAGATTTGCCCTAGATCCCTAAATGGCCCCCTTAAGGATTGAGCTCACAATCCTGAACTCACAGCCCTTGGTTTAGCAGGCCAATGCTCAAACCTCTGAACTATCCCTCCCTGGGTTGGCCTCATTTTTGCCAGCATCAGGGCTGAGTACTTGGAGAGTAGTGTCTTCCCTTTCTCATGCAGGTGACCCATGCTCACCTTGCTGCCTAAGAAGGGGGAACACCACGATCTGAGGAATTGGCGTCCCATCTTGCTCCTCAGCACAGACTATAAAATCATCACCAATGCCATCTCACTGAGGCTGTGGTCTGTGCTGGAGGATGCAGTCCAGCCAGACCAGACCTACACCGTCCTGGGTCATACCATTTTCGATAATCTTTATCTGGTCTGGGATCTCATAGCGCTCAGGTGTAGGGATGGTCTCTTGTTTGCCCTCCTGTCCTTGGATCAAGAGAAGGCATTCAACTGGATGGACTACAGGTATCTCCAAGGCACTCTGCGGGCTTTTGGCTTTGGGCCCCACTTTGTGGGGTTTCTCCAGGTGCTGTACACTTCCACAGAATGCTTGGTCAAGCTCAACTGGACCCTGACCGCACCGGTCAGCTTCAGGCAGGGAGTGCATCAAGGCTGTCTGCTGTCAGGTCAGATGTATACTCTCACCATCAAGCCCTTTCTCCATCTCCTTCACAAGACGTTGATGGGGTTAGTGCTTCGTGAGCCAGAGATGTATACACCGACAACATTCTCCTTATGGCCCAGGACCCAGATGACCTGGCATGGGTGGAGGCCTGCCAAGCCATTTAGTAGGTGACCTCCTCCACCTGAGTCAACTGGGTCGAGCTCTGGCCTGGTGGTTGGGGCCAGGTAGCAGGTGAGCTCCCTCCCACCCACACTTCAGGCCTTCCAGTGGAGCATGGGTTTGCTGTTCTATCTCAGTGTTTTTCTTTCTGCGGCTCATCCCTTCCCATTGGAGAACTGTCAAGGGTTAGAATCCAGAGTGTCTGAGCAGTTGGGAAGATGGACAGGACTGTTCCAGTGTCTCTCCCTGCATGGGAGGGTGTTGGTGCTTAACCAGTTAGTCCTGTCCATGCCCTGGCACCATCTCAACACTGTGGTCCCGAACCTAGGTTTCCTGGGTCAGATCCAGCAGCTGATGCAGCAGTTCTTCTGGCCAGGACTGCACTGGATCTCTGCAGTGGTTCTCCTTTTTCCCTTGGAGGAGGGAGGGCAGGGCCTGACATGTTTGCACACGTGGGTCCATGTCCTTTGCCTCCAGGCCCTGCAGAGGCTCCATATGAGGCAGGTAGTCAGGCATGGAGCATGTTAGCACACATTTTCCTTCGCCTCTTCCAAGGGCTCTGATATGACCAACTCCTTTATTTGAGAGGTCTTCCACAAAACTTGGGGGCCACCATGGGGGCAGACCTCTTCGTGGAGCCCCTGCTACACAAGCCCCATCTCTGTGTGCAGGTGGCAGAGTCCCCCTTGGTGCAACAGCAGCACCTGGCAGATGTCACCAGGATCAGAGACCTCCTGAACTATGACTGGGGAGATTGAATGGATCCTCTGGCACTCAACCAATTCATTGGCACTCCACCCTTTGTACTCCCCAACACCTACATCAGGAGGTGAGGGATGCTTTTCTGCCTGCTGCTTGGGTTTACCTCTACTGGGTCCTAAGAGAGGGTGTACCCCACCCACCACTCACCCCTGCCCTCCAGATTGCTCCATTGACCCCCAGTCTCACGTGCCTTCCCGACCACCTACACCTCATTACCCGAGCCAGCTGAGCACATTGCAGCCGGTCCCCTTTTGAACTCTGCCAAAGAGTCATCTGTACACACTTTTGCTTCACATCCTTCACTTCCCCGCCCTTGTGTTCCACCCAGATAACAAATGGTGGGACCTCTTGTCTTCAGTAGCAGGTAGTGAGTCCCAGTGGGACAGTCTTTACTCTACCTTGGTTCCATGGCCCACCGGGGATATCAGCTGGAGAATCCTCCATGGCGCTGTGAGCACTGGCATGTACTCAGTATGGTTAACCCCTGTCCCTGACACTTGCTGCTTCTGTGGCATGAGGGAGACCCTGGCACATGTCTATTTTGAGTACACCAGGTTACAGCCCCTTTTTCGGCTCCTCCAGAACCTCTTATTGAGGTGGCCCCACAAAGTGGCAGAACTTCCTCATCAACTTCCTCTTGGCTTTACCCAGGATGGCTATTTACAAGACCAAGAAGCAGAGATTGGCTGAAGGAGGGGCCTGCAACTGTGGGGCCTATTTCCGCTCCTGTATCTGTTCACGCATCCAGGCAGAGTTCCACTGGGCAGCATCCACTGGCTCTCTTGAGGACTTTGAAGGACAGTGGGCACTGTCTGGGGTTCTTTGCTCAGTGTCCCCATCTTGTTCCCTTGTTTTAATCCTTTGACCTCCAGACCCATCCATGGTTTTTTTTGTCCCCCCCATAATCATTTGGGCTGTGTCTAGAGTGGCATGATTTTGCACAAAAGCAGTCGCTTTTGCACAAAATCTCACTGCCTGTCTATACTGACTGTGAGTATTTGCGCAAGAACACTGACTTTGTAATGTACAAAATCAGTGGTTCTTTCGCAAATACTCTGACACTCCCGCTCAGGGATAAGCTCTCTTGCGCAAGTATTCTTGTTAATTTCTTGTGCAAGAAAAACGTTAATTTCTTGTGCAAGAAAGCCCGATGGCTAAAATGGCCATCAGAGCTTTCTTGCACAAGAGAGCATCTACACTGGCACAGATGCTTTTGCGCAAAAGCAAATCTTTTGAGCAAAGGCACATGCCAGTATAGACCCTCTTGCGCAAATACTTTTAACGGTAAAACTTTTCCGTTAAAAGTATTTGCTCAAAATCATGCCAGTCTAGATGTAGCCCCGGTGTTTTGGGTTTTGTGGATCCTCCCCATAGGCTTGGGAGAGGTCCTTTAGATGTGGCCCACCTCCCGGTCTCCAATAGCTTTTTTTATAGCCTTCTGCTCTGACCCTAGCACATACAGTTGATGCAAGTGCCTTCCCCATTGGTTGCTCTCTGGTTTTCAGCAGAAATTTCACACACTTGATCAGACTTCCCAAGGAAATTTTACAGAAAACCAATAGATTAACGTGAAAATTTTTGGTTTTGACAAATAGGTATTTTTCAATAAATGTACATCTTCCCCCTCTATATCTTTTGCACGCCAAGGCTAAAGTCAAATGAAGTCACATCAATTGCACAGTTTAAGTTGAAATAGCTTAATTCACTTTTTCGCACTGTCTACACAGCAGGAAGTCGAAGGAAGAACACTCTTCCTTCAGCTTCCCTTACTTCTTGTGAAATGAGGGTTACCATGAGTCGGAGTAAGAAGCCCTCCAGCTCAACATTATTTCAAAATAAAGGCTTATAATGTAGAAACACACTATGGGTATGTCTACACTAGCCCCCTAGTTCGAACTAGGGAGGCTAATGTAGGCATTCAAAGTTGCACAACAAGCCCAGGATTTAAATATCCCGTGCTTGATTTGCATCTTCCCAGCCGGTCGCCATTTTTTGAAATTTACAAGTCTGGACTAACTGCCCGGGTCTACACGTGGCAGGGACCCGGTAGTTCAAATTAAAGTCCTAGTTCGAACTACCTGTTATTCCTCCTGTAAGGAGGTTTAGCAGGTAGTTCGAACTAGGGGCTTTAATTTGAACAATCCAAGTTTTCAATACTCTTGGAATCAATGAATCTGCTGCAGTAGTGCCAATCCCAAGCATTCCAAAATCATGAATAAAAGCCCTCAAAATCATAGTACTGACTTAGAAATCAGTTTTAAAAATTATGAATGTTGGATTCTTTTTATGTGCTTTCTGGATTTTGAATTTTTAGGAATCACCATTTAATGATTTCTACTTATGCACAAAAAGATTTTGGTTTTTAATGTGTTAGTTTTTGTATAGTTGGGGCCCACTTTAGGCTAGCTGTTTGGCTCAAACACTATTTGTAGGAGTAAATAACCTCCATCTTGGTTGCTTGATATCAGAGAAACAAATTCTCCTTGAAACGATCCTGCAGCTTCCATGGAGAAAGAGAGTGAGATCGGTGCAGAAAGAGGGAGAGAAGGAAAAATGTTGAAGAAGATATGAAAATGAGAGTGAGAGAAGGATGCAAATGCATCAGTTAGGAACAGAAATTTGAGAGAAGGGAGCAGTGGGGATACATGAGCAGCTCTTTGCAAGTGACAATGAGAAGCATGATGTAGGAGGCCAGAGGAAGTCAGTGGAGGGAATTAGGAGTGAAATGATTAGACCAGCAGGAGAGGAAGATAACTCTAATGGCAGTATTTTGTGTACACAATGGTGAGGGGAAAATGGCAGCTTGTTAAGTTAATTTATCCTTCTTTCTGTCAAATGAGATTCTTTCTATCTCCCTCGTCCTTCCATAGCCCCTCCTTCTGAGGCAGCTACCAGTTCATCCAGTGCCCTGGAGCAGGTCAACAGCCTCATGCTGTGTGCCTGCCTCTCTCTACTTTCAGTCTCTCCCATATCTCCTGCACCACCTGCTTCTGAAGGGTTCTTCCCTGCCTCTAATTTGAACGCTCCATGTAACCCACATCTCTTCTAGCTTTCACCCTGCAGGGAGCCCATAAGGATTAATTAATAATGTTTGTATATTGCTGGGAGGATGTGAAGTGCTAAGAATGTTAAATGTAGTGTAAATACATGCATGCACAGTGCGAACACCTAGCCGGTAGTTCTGAATTGAAGGAGAGCTTTAAATTGATTTTTATAAACTTACTAGAATTGTGGGTTTTTAAAATTATGTGGAAGAGTTTAAATCATTCTACTATTGAAAATGAGGCCAATTTAGTTGTAATTATTTTTTAGTCCTAAGCCTCTAAAAATAGGTACAAAGTAGAAAATATTTTAAATTGAAAACCACTTTTATCTATGATGTTAATAGGGACACATTGTACACTTCAGGTTTTTTCCATTCATTTGCTACTAGATAAGCAGTGTGCTATTACTCTCTAGTGGTGCTGTCTTCAGGGACTATTTCTGTCCAGCACTTGGGGGAGTGCATTATGAGATGTCAGCATGTGTGAGCAGAGATAGTATGGCTTGTCATGTGCAGATAGGCCATATTCTGCTCTAAAATGATGGCTTTGTCTTTTATCACTGTCACAGTCTTACTTAACAAGCTGTGACTCTGTGGTTCATCACAAAGAAAACTGTCATCCCCAGACACATGCCTTGAATGTCCTTTCATCTTCTGTGCAGGTAGGATCTGTCATGTGACATCAAGCAGAACAGTAACTCCAGATGGACTATGCTAGTGTAGCAGTATATTAACAAAGGGTTTTATTGGCATAAATCCAAGCTTTGCACCTTAGATTAGATTATGGGGATGGAAGAAACATATGTAAGCTTTTAAACCATGTGAGCCTTAGTAATATGTCATAAATATAATTAGAAAAGGAAATGTTAGGAATCAATTGTGTTTAGGTGATAATTTATTTATCACGATGTTACTCTGAGCAACAGATAAATCAATTAGAGCTGCTTTTGAAAGCAACTAAATACAGCTGCTGTAACTGAGTGATGACAGACAGGGTGTTTTCAGAAACACAAAAGGATTGTTGCCGCATTTCTCTACATAATTGCAATTAAGGTTAAACTTGCAGAGACCCTGGACTTTTGTAAAAAATTGGATGCTGTTAGCAATTTTTTCTAAATTTTTGCACTTCTATTTATAAGGTCACTGAGCAAAAAAATTGTGTTGGTTCCTAAGACCATAGATGGATAGCTAAAGAGAAAAACCCCAAGCATTTCCAGAGGGCATATACATTAGACAGCTATTTGGGATATGTAGTAAGTGCTTTTGTCCACAGCCTGTAGGTCAGAATTTTCCTGGCAGAAGAATCTGGGCATATTCTGCTTTCTTCAGCACTTTGCATGGCCATGGGACATATTATACTGCTAGAGTTGTGATTCTGCAGATCAAATTAAACTCCTTTGTGGACATTAAAGTATTAATATTTCATGTGAGATTTCATGGGTACTTAAAATATTTCTCCACATTCCATCTTTCCTGGGACTTTTTTTAAACTGCAGCCTTACCTTATGCGAGCACATTACTCTCCTGGGATGCTTTCTAATTCTGTAAGCAGGAAAGACCAAAACATTATCCATAATTAGGAGCAGGCTCTCAAAAATTAGTGCAATAAAAGGAAGGAAAAGTCATCACTCAACATGAACATTGTCTGACAGTGTGAAATTATATGGAGTAACTCTTCCATTGATAAAAAAGACAGTAATTTCATCCAGTAGAGCTCAACTGGGTTTGAGGGTGACCAAAAAAACTGCTTGTATAAGTACCACCTGTAAAGATGACTGTTGGATCAATGCCAAAAAACTCGAAGTAGAAGAACAGATTTATATACAAATTGATGTTGTATGACTTCTGACCTCTTCTCTTAAACAAATTGATTTGTGTCTCTAGCTCTCTGGGCCTATTTTTTAGACATTTTGAACTTAGCACTATCAGTGCCAGACGTTTTAAGGCACAAATACATATGTTCTGTAGGTCCCGTGGAAACCAGATTTGATATGGAGTCGCTACTCTGATTTCATGGACTCCAAAGGCATTACCCACTAATGTGCCCATGCCTATATGCAATTCAGTATGGTATCACTTAGGCCATGGTAAGCACAAGGACGGCCTAGCTTCCAGAAGGGAAGATAAAGCCATCTGTTGACGCTACCTGTAGTAGAAAGAGATCTAATGAGCTAGCGAACTAATTCATTGTATTTCGCTTACTTTGTCTGGGGATGGGAAGGGAAAGGAGCCAACACATGAGCTATAAAGCTTGGGAACCTGGTGATTTTTATTTTATTTTGTGTATGTACACACATGCATGCACACTTAGAGTCAAACCAATGGTGAGTCCAGTGATTTGCATCTCTCCTTGGCAGCTTCATAGCAAGTTTTTGTCAAAGCTAGATGTGAGCATCAAGGATAACTCACATGAAAAATCTGAGCCCTGAAACATGTCTAAGAAAGTCTCTTAATCAATGAGCCCAGGGCAGAATTAGGGAAGAAGTAACTTTGTTTTTACTTGCCAATTGGTGAAATTAATTTAAACTGAGGACTTCATCTCTTTTAACTTTTCTCCTTTGATCGCATAACCTATCTTCATCTGCAGTTTATAGGAGATTTGTATATAATGATACCAGTGAGGTAGTACATTGTTTAGTAATCTAAGGTTGGAAATTGTTTGACCAGCTAGAACCAAAGATCAAATAATATCAGGGGCAACTCAGTCTTTCATTGTGTTTAGGTTGATCAGTTTAGTTCTGCACAGTTTCTTGTGCGGAGAGATGGGGGAGGCACTTACATGGCAGCTTAAAACATGAGGTCATTTTTACACAATATGGACATTAAAATATGACAGTACTTTTCATAAGAACAAAGATTTGTTCCACTGTTCTTGGCCAAAAATTTCTTTCTGGGCATGTTGTATGTTAATTATTTATCTGGCTTCCACCCTGTCATGCGCCACCTTAGACAGGGAGGCAGTCCCTTTTATTAACCACAAAAATGTCAACAAAAATATGGCCCCCTTAGCCCAAGTTATCCATTTAGGGCTGATTAGAAATGTAAATACAGCCTGCTTGGCTACGATTCCCAGTCTCCAACCTTCTATAAGTGGCAATATGGCCCAAACGGCCTAAGGTTCATAATTTGAATCCTTTTATTGATAGAATTCCGGCCCACATGGCCCAATATTCATAGTCCCAGGTCTCTGCCCACGAAGGTGAACGTGACCCCGGTGGTAATCACGGAAGAAGACAAAGTCCAACAAACCAAAAGGGGGGGTAGGGAGATCTGGGCCCTCCATCACCATCAGGACCTGGCCCAGGGCCCTAAGAGCAGGGAAGTGATCCTCTGCCTGGTTGGTGGGGACACCACCCATAACATACCAACCCACAGTGTTTGGAGGGTCACGCTTGCTCTGGGCCACTTCCTACCAATCCCTGACATCTTCTATGAAGAATCGGGTCGTTCGCAGGGGCGGGATGTTCTCGGTAACATCCGGGCACACCTCAGTCTGCGCTGGGGCATGGGTTCTCTCAGGTTGCAACTGGAGTTCCCCCCGGACCGAGGGTGGAAGCGTGTAGCTCACCCCCGGGAAGCTTGGTGAATGCCGAGGTTGCAATCCAGTCTCCCCAGCCAGCTCAGGTCCTGCCAGAAATCTGAAAGCCCCAGGATCTGGCATCCCAGGATCAGCAAAGACTCCTTCGGGGACCCCCACAAGCTGACATCCCAGCACTCTTTTCCCCAGACTTGACCGGGAGGGCTCTGCCAGTGAGGTTTTCGTGTTTGCCCCCTCTGCCACTCAGCTCCTTCCGATTCTGATCCCCCCTCTTGCACTGGCTGTGCAGGAGCATGCACAGCAGGGGAGCAGCGGTGTGGCCTTCTTGCCTCACAATGCCCGTTTTCCCCTGATCTCAGTGCGGGGGGGTAGACACCCCATCACACACACACCCCTTCAAGTCTGCTGCCACCCCCGCCTTGTTTTCTCCTCACCCCCAACAGCCTGTGAAAAGAAATCAGCATTTTTATGGGCATTGCAGGATCTCGAAATGGTAGGGTTGCAGAGAGAGGTAGAACCTCATAATTCTTGGATTGGTTTCCTTCATCAAATGTAACCATCAAAAGGGGGCACGATCTATTACCATTTGGAATTGATTTCCCAGGAGGTAGTAGCGCAGGGCGTCTACGGCCCATTTTATAGCAAGTGCTTCCTTCTCTACCATTGAATACGCCTGTTCTCGAGGAAACAGTTTCCAGCTTAAGTAGAGTATGGGGTGTTCCTTGCTGCTCACCTCCTGAGACAACACCGCCCCGAGTCCTACTTCCAATGCGTCCATCTGTAAAATAAAGGTATTTGAAAAATCAGGCTGGAATTGTATGGGAGCTTGTTTCAGGCACACTTTTAATAATTGGAATGCTTGGTCACATTGTCAGAACCATTGCACTTTTTTAGGTTGGGAGTTTTTGGTTAGGTCTGTCAAGGGAGCTGCTAGTAACGCAAAATCCGGCACAAATCTTTGATAATCACCTGCCAACCCTAAGAATTGGCACACTTGTTTCTTGGTTGAGAGGGTCTGATAGTTCTTCAAAGGGCTTTAGCCTCCCTCTCCCTACCATATAATCTAGTTAAGTGACTTCTTGTTGTCCGATACAGCACTTACCGGGATTGGCTGTGAGCCCTGCCTCGCCCAATGACCACAGAATGGCCTCTAGCTGCTGGAGATGTTCATCCCAGGATGAGCTGTATATGACTACGTTGTCAATGTAAACCACTGCGTATTGTCGGTGTTCCTGGAGCACCTTGTCCATTAACCTTTGAAAGGTCGCGGCAGCTCCGTGTAAACCAAAGGGCATAGTTATAAATTGATTATAATTCAAATGGTATGGAAAAGGCTGTTTTCTCTTTTGAGGCGGGGTTAAAGAGATTTGCCAATACCCTTTAGTTAAATCTAGAATAGATATATATTGGGCGTTTCCTAGGCATTCTAATAATTCATCAGCCCAGGGCACATCAAAACAGGATACCGCATTTACCTTTCAAAAGTCTCTGCAAAAGCGAATGGTCCTATTTGGTTTGGGGACAAGCACTATGGGACTTCTCCACTCACTTCATGATTCCTCAATTACTTCCAACCGTAACATGGTCTGTAGCTCCTCCCAAACTGAATCCCACATATTTCAGGGAAGGGGGCGCACCGGATCACGTACCTTATGGACGGGCACCATGGCAATATGATGGCTCATTAATGACATCCGGCTGGGGCAGGGTGACAGTACCTGTGAAAATTCCTTGGAGTAAATTTTGACTTCTGCCAGTTGAGAGGCTGATAGTTCCTTCCCCAGCTGAACGGGCGCCACATTGTCTGTGTCTCCACTCCAGGGGCTCAGTTCAGGTGCGGGTGGATGAGGCATGATCAATAATCCCTCCCAGGAGCTCCACTTACTCAAATCTGCCACGTTAATCTTTTGAAAATCTCATTTTTTCCCAGACAAACACACTTCATAATCAACTGCCCCTACTCGCCAAAATACTTCGAAGGGCCCCTGCCATTTGGCTAACAACTTTGACTCCCTGGAGGGCAGTAAAAGTAGCACACGATCCCCTGGCTTAAAGGTCCGCTCTTTCGACCCCCTGTTATAATACTGAGCCTGTTTCTCTTGGGCCCTCAACAGGTTAGCCTTGGCGAATTCCCCTAACAGTTGTAGCCTTTCTCTCAGCTACAGTATATACAGGACCAACCCCATTACCCGGGGGTCTTGTTCCTCCCAGGTTTCTTTTACCAAGTCTAGTATACCGTGTGGCTGCCGTCCATATAAAAGTTCAAAGGGGGAGAAACCCATGTAGGAATGCGACACCTTGTGCATGGTGAACAGTAAGGCTGATAATTTATCTCAGTCTCAGGAATCCTCTTCTACAAACCGACTGAGCATGGTTTTTAAAGTCCTGTTAAACCGCTTCACCAACCCATCAGTTTGGGGGTGGTAGACCCAAGTCCTTGATATTTAACAATCTACACAGTTGGGCCATTAGTCTAGAAGAAACATCCGAGCCTTGGTCAGTTAAACTCTTTCGGAATATCCCAACCCATGAAAAGATTTTCACCAGCTCCATCACCAATGTTGGTGTGGTGGTATTCTGCAGCGGTACAGCTTCGGGGTAGCAAGTAGCATAATCCACTAGTACTAATATATACCGGTAACCTGCCCATGATCATTCTAGGGGTCCTACCAGGTCCATGGCCACTCTTTCCAAAGGGACCCTTACCACTGGCAAGGGAACCAGTGGGGCCTTTGGCACAATGCCCTGCTGCGTACACTGGCACTTGGGACATAAATCACAAAAATCCCGAACTTTGGGTACCCCAGGCCAAAAAAATCTCTGTGTCACCCATTGTAGTGTCTTTTCCCAGCCCAAGTTACCAGCCCACAGGTTGGCATGGGCCTATTTTAAAATTTGATTCCGATACCGGGATGGGACTAGCAGTTGTCGCAGCTCTCCCCGCCCCTCAGAGTTCTCTGTTACCTGATATAAACGGTCAGCATGTACCTTGAATTGGGGTCCTTGCTGTCATGGCTCCCTCTGGTCTTTCTTTTCTTCTGGGTCTCCTGTGTGCTCCCATGCTCTTTTCAGTGATGGGTCCTCATGCTGTTCCCTGACAAAGTCCCCTTTGTTTTCCCAGTTGGCAATGTCCGACCCCTGGGGACTCCTTTTCTCCTCATCTGACT
>JANRFK010006693.1:38218254-38229887 GCA_030068395.1 Apalone spinifera | reverse complement strand
TTCCGTTAAAAGTATTTGCGCAAAATCATGCCAGTCTAGACGAAGCCTAAAAGTCAATAATAGGAATATAATTCAGTTGCAGAACTCTATGATTAGCTGGAATCTGTCAACATATACTGGATTTGCTAACTCTTATGAACACAACAGCAATGTATCTGTTACTTAGACCAGAAGATACATGACTCTATTTTAATGTTAATGGGTTTTGACTTATGAACACCTGTTTTTCTTCATTTATTTAGGAAATGCAACTGGTGGGGGGAGGGGGGGGAAATTGTTTAGATTTGGTTTTTAGTACTGTAATGAAAATATTTTTCCAGAAGATAGTACACATAAAAATAGGTTAAGATAGTTTTTAACTTTCTTTGCAAGAAACTGTCCTCATTGATAGAGGCCACTATCAGAGAAAGGGAGTGAAACTAAGTTCTGATTTCTATCTCCAGCTCCATTAGTGACTATCTGTTTCAAATTGCCTCTTAATCAATCTTTGCTCATCTATAAAATTGCCATTAAAATATACACACAGAGACTTGTTTTATGTTTGCAGAGTGCTGTGATTTCCCCCAAAGGTGGAATAGACTGCAAAGGAAGTGAAGGAAAGAGGGAAAGACTGGAGACACAAGTGAGAGTGGCAGAGTCTTAAACATTACTCCAGCATCTCCGGAGTAAGGAAAGGCCACTACAAGGACAGTGAGGGTGTGTCTAGACTTCAGGGTTTTGTCGACAAAAGTTGACTTTTGTCGACAAAACTATACCTACGTCTACACTACCACCAAGTTCTGTCGACATAACATAGACAGAACTCGGCAGTTTTGTCGACTGTGGTAAACCTCATTCTACGAGGAATAATGCCTTTTGTTGACAAAGTTCTGTTGACAATAGGCGTTATTGCATTTACACTGTCCTTTGCTTCTGCACTCTCATGTCGACAAAGCGGCTTGCTTTGTCAACAGAACTGGATGTAGTCTAGACTCTCTTTGTTGACAGGAGCTTTGTCGACAGTATCTGTTGACAAAGCCTCTGTCGGCAAAAGCCTGTAGTCTAGACGTACCCTGAGAGACACTGAGTTGAAGGTTCAGTGGAGGGAACAGCTGATAAAGCTCAGATGTCAGAATAAACTTATTCTACATAAAACAGGATTTCCAGAGAGAGAGCAGGATGGGGGAAGATGGAGTGCCAGTAAAAGGCCATCGATATTACAGTCAATATATGACATTTAATATTAGAGGCAGGTCAATCATTAAACCATCTACTAGTAATGGAAGAACCTGACTATTTTTCCAGGCTTGTTCTGAGGAAGAGAATGGTTTGGGAAGGTAAAACTGCTTGCTTGGGAAGGATTTTTTAATGTGACTATCAGATTAGCTGGAATTTTGTATGTAATATTAAATTAGCTGTATATTTGCCCTAGAAGAAGCATATTTTAAAATCTAAATAAGCAAATAAAATAAATAGGAGACTAAACGTTAAGTTGTTCCATTTGGATGCTTATCCAAAAGTCGTTCAACCCTTTTTGGTCTGGAAACAGTGCTGAAAGATCAAGCTATCTTGTGAGACTGCCAATACTTCATGGTTTTAGCCAGATTTGGAAATATGATTATTTGTTATATGCATTTCTAAGGTGCCCATTCCCACAGTAACTGGGATTGTATCTTTTCCCACAGTATTTCTATGGCTTCTGAGTGGAAGATTTGAGCAATGGTTATTAATTTTTTATTGGTATGCATCCTGGCCTATCCACTCCTATTTATCCTGCTTTTGGCCATTTATCAATAGTTGCTTGTCCATTTCAAATCATGTCATTTTGATTTCATTGATTTACTATTTCATGGTTCAGTTTGTCCCCTATGTCACCCCTGCCATGTGTGCACCCATCAGTTCTATATCCTCTGTGACTCATGACCTAGCTTTCACACAGTTTGCTGCAGATAAGATTTTCCATGTTACACACGAACAGATTTCAGGGGCTTACTTAGGCAGCCAGTGCAATACCAAGGTACTCAGAAAGCACAGAGATGTATGCAGTATGGCTTGAACAGAATAGAGTAGCTCCACTTTTGGTGACAATTACAAAATGCTCGTGAATTTTTACTTGGTTTTTTTTTTCCTCTTCTCAAGGATTCTTTTAGAAGTAATGGCACTTTCAGTGTTATTTCCTGCCCAGTTAAACACTTATTTGATACACCTCCTACTTAGGCAAGACCTATTGATTCATGACCATGTCTGTCCTACGCTTTCCTATCTATAGGCTAGACAGTAGGCTTGTAATGTATTATGCCTCACAAATAAAATTAAATATGAGATACTGTGTTAACATACCCTGGTTTAAAAGGATCAGGCCATTATCTCTGGGCCAAAGGCAAAACCAGCTCTTGGACAACATTTCAAAGTGCACAGAGGAAGAGAAAGAACTGGGTGTATTGGCTGATCATGGGATGACTGTGAGCTGCCAATGTGATGTGGCCATGAAAAATTCTAACAAAGTCTGAAGCTGCATCAGTAGAGGTATTTCTAGTACAGACAGGGAAGTGTTAGTACCATTATACAAGGCACTATGCAATTCTGGTCTCCCATGTTTAAGAAAGATGAATTCAAGTTGGAACAGGTGAAGAGAAGGGTTACTAGGATGATTCCAAGAATGGAATCCTACCTTATGAGCGGACACTCAAAGACCTTGGCTTGTTTGGCCTAAAGGAAGAAGAAATTATGTCCTTTTTCCTTTAGCTTAAATTAACTAAAAGATGCTATGAGCCAATATGCCATCTGATTTTCACAGTTTTTCTCAAATATTTAAATGTGTCCTATGTTTGAAATATGTCATTAACTTTTTTAAAAACACAGCATTCTCCACAACTGATTAGGTCATGGTGCATAGAGTTCTTGGTCCTTAGCTGGGATGTAGTCTAAGACCATCTGCTTCAAGAACACTTGAGCTAAACAGTCATTTTAAAGGTTGTGTCCTTTCTTGGAGGCGACATAATCATATACACTAGAGCAGGTCTGATGTTCAAGAGGATCATGGGTAATTGTGAGAGATTTATCAGGCCTTCTGTACCACTTGTTGCAGGCATCAGCACATTGAAGTTTACGTGCTTAAGACAAACTCAGTTAAGACAGATTACCAATGAGATTTTGTCCACCAGTGGCCAAGAAAGGCCAGGAGGTGACTAGTAAAGAGCCAGCATGCCAGTAAAGAAGGCTTGTTTGACACTACTGCAGGCAGTACTGCATGAGCCTGGAAGAGAAAGGGAGCTCCTCAGTGCTAAGCTAGGCTGGCCCTTTGCCTCATTACAGTGTTGAAGCAGTCACCATTTGTGTTTTGTTTTTAGATTAAAGGCACAGACTGTCAGTTTCTGAGTTTGGTTAAGGATTGTGCTGAGCTCAGGGTATGAGCCGTTCTATTCTAGTCCAGTTGCTTCAAAAACATACACTTGAGTATTACACACTGTCCCCTGTTAGCCAAAACATACACTTGAGCAGCTGGATTCACAGCAGTGTGTGCCAGGTGCTATTATTGCAGTTATTTAGTACGGAGCTCCACAAATAGTGTCAGAAAAGTATGGAAAATATGCAAACAGGGAGACAGGAGTCAAAGGAAAACTTTGTAAAGCTATTTGACAGAGAAAACATCATTCCAAAATCATGTACATGTCCGTATGGTCAAAATGGTGTCAGAAGCACTCTCGTCTGAATAAGTGGGTTGTGCACACGAAAGCTCATGATACTATATCTGTATTTTTGTTAGTCTCTGAGGAGCTACAGGACCACTCATTTTTTTTATTCCAAGAAGTATAGAAACTGGCATTCTGCAGTCATATATATACAATCAATATATTTAGAGTACATCTGTCTGTTTGTGAGTCTGTCTGTGTGTCTGCAAGTCAAAATGGTAAGAGCTAGGGCCACCAACCAGTAGCTGAAGGAGCTCCTCCCACCCGACCCAGAAGAGATGCTGGGGCCAGGAACAGGCCTGCAGGCAGTAGGGGGGTCATTGGAGGCTAGGCACACCCTCCGAAGTCTTGCCTCCCCTCCATGGACAACCTGCAGGCTGCGGGAAGTGCACTGGAGGTCAGGGCCAGGCACTGGAGCCTTGAACTTCCTGTGGAGAGCTCACCCAAAAGAGCCTTCCCCCGGAGGAGAGGTCAGGAACCAGGTCCAGCCCTGGAAGACACACTCCGCCACGCCCGAGGAGAGGCTGAGACTGGGAACCATGACCCGGCCCACAACAGCCTGCAGCCTGGAACAGCTTGCAGGCATGCAGGTGTTGGGGGCTATTAGAGGCCAGGGGTAGTCCAGAGCTATGCCCGCTAACCCCCATGGGCAGCCTGCAGACTCAGGGGGACCCATTAGAGTCTGTGTCTGGCCCCCAGAATCACACTCCCTGCCCTTGTGGAGAGCCTGCAGTCCACAGGGGTGCTGCTGGAGCCTGGACCAGCCTGGCCGGGTGTGAGGGTAGGTGGATGATGGCTGAGCCCTCAGAAGCTAGCCCCTGCAGACCAGCTGCAATCAGGGGGGCAACTGGAGCCTAGGGCCAGCTCATAGATCCCCACTCCCTCCAGACCTTTGGATCAGCTACAGAACCAGAGTGGGCAGTTGCAGGCCAGGGCCAGCCCCAAGAGTCTTGTCCCCCACACCAGCTGCAGGGCAGGAGGCCAGTTGGAAGCCGACCTCAGACCCTCAACTTCCCTGGACCAGCTGCAGGGCTGGGGTGGGGGGAGGGGGGGAGCCAGGGCCAGCCCACATTATTTTTTTCAGTTTGCAGGATATAATCCAGTAAATCATGAGATTCTAATCTATCAATTCTAATCTTACATGGAGGATTGAAATAGTTCTAAGAAGACACCTCAGCTAAAGGTCTTAAAGATCAGGACCAGCACTAATCTGCACTCAACAGAGAGGCTATGGGCTGCTTGGTAGGCACTTAGTTCCTTAATATAGTCATCTTGCTCTGGAACAATAGATCTTGGTTGTTTTTTCATGTTTAACGGCCCATTAAGATATCCACTGGGCTAACCAGTAGTTTTGCCATGAACCCTGAGGAAGATGCAGTGTGTAGTATTTGGACTCTCCCTGGAGCAGACCAGGAGCCAGATTATGACTCTTGAAGTCCTACTCTCCCCATGTTCTTCTATCTGCTGCAGATTATTTCTCCTGTCATGGCAGCACAGCTTTGCTGGGCAGCTCATTAGAAGATTAGAGCTGATGCTCTGCTCCCTACCTGCCCCTGCCTGTCCAGTCCCATTCTGCTCTGCTGGAGAGGCTACAGCAGCCCCACTCAAGTTGCTCCTCTCCCAGCACTGCCACCGGTGATATAGATAACAAGTGCAGACAGGTAGGGGTGAACTTGAAGTGTCATTAGATTCCTTATGGATATTTAACTGAGCTACAATCTGGACTGTTGAAAGTGAAATGTCCTGTGCAATAAACTATTGTCTCCCATTGGTAAAGGGATTGGAGTCTAGCTCTTAGGGTACGTCTACATTGCACAGTTATTTCAGGATACCGGAGGTATCCCGAAATAGGTACCCTGCGTCTACACAAGCCGCCCGTTATTTCAGAACATTTTTGGAAATAACAGGCTTGCTATTTTGCGCTCCTAGTAAACCTCATTGCAGGAGGCATAAGGGATGGGTCAAAATAGTGCGTTATTTCAAAATTTGGCACTGTGTGGACACACCAAATTTCAAAATAAGCTATTTTGAGTTTAGGGGGCTGTGTAGATGCACCCTAGTTGTTCTTCTCCTGTTGACCTGTTGGTCTGCTGGTGACCTTAGTTTCCCCTCTCCTAAAGTCTTCTTTTTAGCTTTGCATGGATCTAATCTTTTGAAGCATTTTAGCACAATTTTCTGGGTGACCGTGTCAGACTGACCTTGGCTGGTCTGGAAGTAAATAACTGTTTAGAAAGCTCTAGGAACAAAGGAAACGACCAGTCCTGTGCTCTGAGTGTTGGTAACTGTCTTGTGTTGGTGGGCAGTAGAATTAGAATATAGAATACAGCTTTCCTTTTCTCAGAGGGATAATCAATGCTGACTCATCTCAGTGGGGCTGCAGCAGTCTCACTTGCTAAGCCTTCTATGTGCTTTGGGAAAGAGAGGGGGGAAGTGTTCATTCCTTGTTGGAAGCAGGTGCACTGCCATGGGTGAGTCTGAGGGGGCTGTAGCCCACCCACTTTGAATCCAAGCCCACCCTGTACCAGTCCACCTGGTGCTCCAGCCAGGGGAGCAGGATCAGAGCAAGGGGCCTTATCCAGCTGTGCTTGGCATGCTAGCTGAGGAGTGGGGTCAAGACACTGGAGCTTACCTCAGTCTGTCCTGATGTTCTGGCTGGGGAGCAGGGATGGAGTTCTCTTCACTCTGCTCCGGCCAGGGAATGGGGCCAGTGCTTACTCTCGCCCCCCCCCCCCCCCCCCCCCCCCCCCCCCCCCCCCCCCCCCCCCCCCATCCTCTAATCCCGTCCTCCTGCCCTCCATTCTTGTCCACCCACCTGAAATTGGGTGGGGCTATGCCACTGGCTAGAAGAGGCTATTTTAAATTGTTAGAAAAAAGACCCTCTATTTTTGGGAAGGACAAAATATTGCAGGGGGAAAAATCTGTAAGAATACAGTGTATTGTCTATTCTATTCTCACTTTCAGGCAAGCAGGTAGGAGGAGGTTTTTTCCATTGTCCACTCTGGGCAGACTGCATTGTGTATGTTACTTTTAGCAAGTCTGGTATTTACTGGGAATAATATGTAGCATTATGTAGGGGAAGAAACAGGGGAGAATCTCAAGATTGAAAAAAGATATAAAAGATAGAAGTAATACAGTGATAGTGAGCAATTCTAATGACATTGGCAGAATGACTCTCTCAGCATATTCAGAAAATCATGAAAGGCCATCTGTGCTGTGCTGTAGGTCCCTAGGCAATGTATGTGTGATTGGGCAAGATGATAAATGGTCATGCATTGCCTGTGCCCTTACTGGATTTTCGTTTGCTTGTTTATCCTGTAAATTCAACCTGAAATTATTAAGTGAGTTGTTTCTGGCAGTGCAAATAAGACTAATGGAAGCAATGGTTACTTTACTTTGCTGATTGCAACCTACTAGAAAATGTTTCCTGTTAGATTGGAGGACAGACACCTGGTTGTAACTGGCTTGCATTCCTAAAAGTTATGTCAGGGACAGTGTTACTTATTCAGTCTTCGGCTGCTCTGTGGAAGTGAGTCCCTTAGTCCCAACCATGAGAAAAAGAGAATGCATTTTTTTGAAACAAAGGTTTTGTCAGTGATAGGAGATTAGTGATACTGAATAAAAATGGATACTGTTGCCTATTAGAATTCATTGCACAGGGTAAAAATAATTAGAATTCATGAAAATCATCACTTTTCATTGCCTTTGATTTCTTAAAATTGCAAAGTCCAGATATGTCTCCAGCTTATAATGTGTTTCTCTGGTTTTTATGTCCTCATTTTAAACTGTAGAGTTGAGCAAGACAATATAAGAGGAATAAAATCTAGGCAAGCCCTATTATTATACACCTTTATTATTACATTCCTTTAGGGCCAAATCCTTCTCCCAGTGAAGCCAATGACAAAATTCTAGCAAGAGCATTATCTGTCCCTTAATGCATTTATAGCCAATTGATGGAATTTTTACTCAGGTAAAACTCCCATCACAAGCGCTGGGAGTTTTGCTTAAGTGCTGAAGATGGCGGGGTTTGGTGTTTACTAAAAGGCAATTACTCGCGCATAGTAATGATTTTAGTGGTAGTTTTGTAATATCTATCTATTCTTTAAACATGTAGCACAATACACAAATTGAGCATGGTACTTCTGTGGTGTAATAATGTGGTAGACTTCATGGGTTATGATAATAAATGGTCATTCATTGCCTGTGCTCTTGCTGGATTTTTGTTTGCTTGTTTATTGAGGGAATACTGACAAACTTAGCAAGCTCAAAGTTTGGCTTGCCATTTTTGTTGCTGGTGTCTATTGATGTTTTTGCAACTACTATGAATATAAACTGATCTTCAAATTTAAAACTCAGAGGAATAATATCTGATCAAAATGCTAAAAATGGAAAATATCCAAAAAAGTCAAATTGGAAGTTGTAGTTTTCACATATAAAGATATAAAAGCATTAGCTATTTAAATGGCAAAGATAAGCGAGGCACAATTAGCACTTACTTGCTTCCTCATTCAGTACTTCTTTGACTGGTTTATGTATTTTAGGAGCTAAATTAGCCCTGATTGTATATAGTTCACCATATAGAACCATTGAAATTAGAGGTGGGAAAGACCTGGTTGGCCACTAGATCATACATAGTCCAGCTGTATGTTCAGGCTCAAACAAATGCATTCTGAAAAATTTAGTCCAGAAGAACTTATGTCAGGCATCCAGGAACCATGTCACTGAGCCTTGGTCTACACTAGGGAGTTATTTTGAAACCACCCACCTTATTTCAAAATAATAAGCAGAGCATCCACAATACCAAGTCCATTATTTCAAAATAACAGGCTGGTAATTTTGAAATCTATACTCCTGCTTTCCTCAGGGAATAAGCTTGTTTTGAAATAGTTATTTTGGGAGTTCTTTCAAAATAATTTTCTAGTGTAGACATGCCCTGATTCTGTAAAAGACAGGGTTGTTTAAGGCAAACTACTTGTTCAGCCTAAAATGATCAAAACCTGGAGTGTTCTGGCTTTCTATTAAGGAACTCTCATCAAGATAGCTGGGAAAGGAACTCAGAGAGGCCTGTGAAAAAGAGCTTGTAAGGAGATCTGTGCTAAAGCCGAAAGAGAAGCAGGACATGGAGAGAGCAAGGGAAAGGTGAAGTGATTAAAAAAACCATGGCAAAGGGAGCAACAGAAGGCTTGTGATAGGATCCGAGGCCTAGCTCTTAATTATGGGGCTCGTGCCAAAACTCACAGACAGGGTGAGAGGAAGCTCTCCTTTATGCATGTACAAACACAACTCCTAGCAAATTGTTCAGCCTGTTGAGGGTGAAGAACCTGTTTAGTCAGTGGAGCAAACTACTACTGCTATTGATCAGCCCTACATTAGTAGCAGTGAAGGCTCTGATCTCCTTGGGAGGAGCACAAAACAATTGCTAGGAGAAGACTTGCATCAACTAAGGTGAAGGTTGACCTGTGAGAGAGGACATATTTAGACCAAGAGGTCTCAAGGATGTGTTTTATCTTTGGACTTGTGTTGGATGCTAAAAATGAAGGGAAGAATATTTTGCTTTGGCTAAAGGGCACTGAAACCACATAAACAGCCTTTCCTCAAATGGGAAACTGCAGACTAGTTGGACAAATTGAGACAAAGCTTCAGAGAGGAACCTGATGCATAGCCAGATGACCTAATTCTGGAAAAGTAAGTTTGTTACAATAATGATACATACATGTACATATTCATACATACTATATACAGGATATGGACTATCACAGACAGCATGTTATCTACAGATGCATTAACCGTCATCACACAAAGGTCTCCAAAGATCCCCCTTTGAACACTGCTATCTTCTTGAAGTTTATTAACGGACACACAGACTTCTAAGGAATATATGTTGCTTGCACATCTGCCAGCCAGAATGACAACATAATTACAAGGACATACATCCTAAGAAATATTATTTTTTTAATAGCTGCAAGTATATGGAAGAAATAGTTGGGGAAAGAATACATCTAAAAAATTGGAGTTCTCCCAACTCTCTTAGTGTAGGCACTTAGGAGGAGTTCATAGATAATTTGATCTGGAGAGAAAATAAACAGGGTCATAAAAATATAAACCAACCAGACACTGTGTAAGATGCACTCTTGTGGTGCGTCCACACAGCACAGTTCTGTTGAGTCTCTTGGACCTCTCAGCGGCTTTTGATACCCTCGACCATAGTATCCTTCTGGAATGCCTGGCGGAGTTGGGTATTGGAGGAACTATTTTGCAGTGGTTCCAGTCCTACTTGTTGGGACGCTTTCAGAAGGTAGAGTTCGGGTGCTGCTATTTGACCCTGTGGTGATTGTGCTATGGGGTCCTGCAAGGTTCCATCTTGTCCTCTATGCTATTTAATATCTACATGAAGCCGCTGGGAGAGGTCATAAGGAGTTTTGAAGGACAGTGCCATGAAGATGCAGATAACACCCGACTCTATTTCCCTGTGACATCAGAACCAGGCGTGACAGTGACTGATCTAAACCAGTGTCTGGAGGCGGTGATGGTTTGGATGAAGTAAAACAAGCTGAAGTTGAATCCAGATAAGACTGAGGTCCTGTGGATCAGGAGGCCATCTGTTCAGGAATGTGACGTGATATCTGTTCTAGATGGGGTTATTCTCCCCCTGAAAAAACAGGTATGCAACTTGGGAGTCCTCCTGGACCCTCTTTTAACATTTGAAAACCAGATTTCTTCAGTGGCCAGGAATGCTTTTGGGAAGCTTCGTCTGATCCGCCAGCTGCGACTCTTCCTGAACAAGCATGACTTGGCCACAGTGATCCATGCTCTTGTTACATCTAGATTGGATTACTGGAATGCGCTTTATGTGGGGTTGCTGCTAAAGAACCTTCGGAAACTTCAACTGCTCCAGAATGCGGCTACTCGAGTCTTGACTAATACTCGTTATATGGAGCACATTATGTCAGTGCTTCGGCAACTGCACTGGCTTCTGGTATGTTTCCGGACACAATTTAAGGTTTTAGTTATGACCTATAAAGCCCTAAACGGGTTGGATCTGGGGTATCTGAAGGACTGTCTTCTCCCATATGACCTGCCCGGGGATTGAGGTCAGCTGGGGAGGTTCTGCTCAGTGTTCCTCCACTTGTGGAGATAAGATTAACATCTTTGTGGAACAGGACCTTCTCAGCTTTTGCTCCCAGGCTGTAGAATTCTTTTCCTCATGATATTTGCATGGCGGCAATCAGGCTAAAACCATCAGGCTAAAACTACCCATTTTACTCGTGCTTTTATTAATGTTTGAGTCTGTGTATTTTCATCTTCTTGATATGTTTTTAGCAGGTTTTATGTTCCTCTGGGGTTCATATTTTAAATTTTTATATATTTTCTATGGTGTTTAAAAAAATTTTAAGCTGCCTCAAATATTTTAAATAGAGAGGTGGGGTAAAAATATTTTAATAAAATAAATAAATAAATAAAAATAACTAATGTTATTTTGAAATAACAATGCATCATCTACACAGCAATTCCGTTATTTTGAAATAAATTCAAAATAGCGGACGGCTTATTCCGACTTTTATAAACTTCATTCCATGGAGAATAACACCTATTCCAAAATAGCTGTAGTGTGGACGCTACACTGCTGCTGTTTCAAAATAGCTCCTCCCCAGGGCCATTCAAACTAATTACTCCTCAATGCCTCCTGGGGCTCTAAATCAAGGTAGCATGTTCACATTAGGGAAGCCTGCCTCAGACTAATTTTGAGGCCCCCTCATAGTGTAGACGTTCTATTTTGAAATAAGCTATATGGGAGTAGTTCTTCAGATATGTCTACACTACAGCATTATTTCAAAATATCTACTTTCAAAATAGTTATTTTGAAATATGTTATTTTGAAATAACACGTCTAGACACAACATGCATTTCAAAATAGTGTTTTGCTATTTTGAAATAGCACGTCCACACTGATTGGACGCTGAATCA
>JANRFK010006693.1:38205896-38218154 GCA_030068395.1 Apalone spinifera | reverse complement strand
CCCTGGGCAAGCTGCTCCCACCAACTCTCCCGCCAGAGCTGCAGGTCTTCTTGCACCCTATGCTCCAGGATGTGGTGCAGGGCTTACAGTGCCCCCAGGTGCTGCCGCTGGTAGTTTTCTTGTGCACGGGTCAGCCTGCAGAGTGCTCGGGTGCAGGAGGATGTCCTGGGCGGGGTGGTGTGCCCTGCACTCACAGCTGGTGCGGCTGTGGAGAAACAAGAGAAGTGGTCAGTTATCCTTGTGGACACAGTGGGTGAAGCCCAGCCCCCCTCTGCAAGTGAGGACAACAGTTTTCCGCACTATCAGAGCCGATATGCTTGCACACAAGCCATGTTCGGGACGCCCTGCTATCCCCAGGAGCGGGGGCTGCCCCAAGACTGCACCCATGCCCCTGTGCTGCATCAGTGTGGGTGTGTGTGAGAGGGGAAAGATGTCCCCTGTCTCTGTGTAGAGGGGGCTTGTGGAGGGAGGGCGTCCTGCTGCGTCCCACCCTGGGTTCAGGAGCATGTCATGTCTCTTCACACACATGTATGGGTAACAGGCCAAGGCCCCTGTGTGGCAGCCAACTGGGGCCACGTGCCCAGGGGTGACACGGAACGTGCTCACACATGCACAGGTTGCTGCATAATCCGTAGTCAGCAAGGCCCACGTGCACAGCCCCTGGTCTCCCTCCCCTCCAGCCCCCGCATAAGGCGGCAGTGATGGCACTCACATGTTGTTGCCTCACCGGCCTTGAATGACACCGGCAACAGGTCCGCTGGGATGGCTCAGGGGTCCTAGCTGTGCAGCATGCTCCCTCTGGGCTCCTGCGGTTCCTGGCCCTTCTCCTCTTCCTCCTCCGTGCCATGGTCAGGGACCTCTGCCAGGGTCGATGACCACCTGGGGGGCACGGACCGTTCTGCCCCCCCCCCCCAGGATGTGGTCCAGGGCATCCAAATAAGGGCAGCTTTCTGGGTCTGCCCCTGGTTGGGAGGTGCCCCTGTGGCCCTGTTATACGCCAGCTGCAGTTCCTTAATTTTCATGTGAATCTGCTCCTGGGTTCAGATGTGGCCTTTGGTGGCCAGGCTGGCAGCCATCCGGCTGTAGACAGCCACATTCCTCCATCTAGTGTGGAGATCATGGCCATTGGCGGCATCCCCCCAAACCTCAATCAGTTCCATGATCTCCACCCTGGACCAGGATGGTGCCTGCCTTCTCCGGCCCCTGGCAGGCTCCTGCGAGCTGGCAGACTGGTCCTGGGGAGTGGTGGAGGGCTGGCTGCCAGTGACTTACTGGCTCAGGCTGTGGCCTGGCTCAGGGGCACCAGCAGAGTGCTAGCCGCAAAAGACTGTGGCCAGACTCTACCCCTTTAAGGGCTCTGGTAGGGGGAGGAAGGAAAGGAATTTTTCTGTGTGCCAAGAATGGCCACCAGGGCACCCTGGGAAGGGCTGGAGGCCCCCTATTTTGAAATAGGCACTGTGTAGACAGGGAATAGAGGCTATTTCAAAATAGCCCTTTCGAAATAGGCACTATACCCCCGTAGAATGAGGTTTACCAATTTTGAAATAAGCCCTCCACTATTTCGAAATAATTTCGAAATAGCGGTTGGCTTGTGTAGACGCTAGGAAAGTTATTTTGAAGTAACGGATGTTATTTCAAAATAACTTTGCTGTGTAGACGTACCCTTCCAGAATAACTTATTTTGAAATAAGTGTGTAGTGGAGAGGTGCCCTTGGAGAATACTGGCATCATCATCAATCATTAGGCTTTATGAAGCTCTTGATTATGGCCTGTCACTTTCTCTACATTTTTCTGTCTTGTGCTACTCTGCCATTCCAACTTGTCAACTTGTGTTTTGAGCTGATTGCCCCTTTCATTGTTTTGATCAAATTTACCTGTGTAGCTTTGCCAATGTGCAATCTGTATGTGGCCAGGTTTTCTGTTTATATTCTCTAGTCAGGCCTCAGGTGATTATATCTGCTTATGCTAGCTTCTAATACATCTGTCTAGAGTTTACCAGTTTCTGTCCTTCCTTTATTTTGTGTATTAGAAGACACTGGAGAAAAAAATGTTCCTTGGGCACAGGAGATCTGGGTTCAGTTCCCAGCTTTTCTACAGACTTTTCATTTGATCTTGGAAAAGCCACTCAAAGTCACTGTACTTCATTTCTCTCTCTGTAAAATGAAGTAATAATACTTCCATATCTCCCAGGCATTGTTGTGAAGATAAATTCATCAGTGTTTTGTTAGGTACTCCTGTACTATTGCAATGGCATAAGTGCCTAGATAATTGCAGATTGAAAGAGAATACTTGCTGCTCGTATTTTATATTTTTAAATTAAAGTCCAGTCAGAAACTGAATAAGCCTTGAAGTGGCACTTAGCCCATTCCACTACTAAGCTAGGGATGCTTGCTATATCCCTTTCTCCTTTTACCCTCAGCAGCTTGTCAAATGGAAACACCAAATAAGACTTTCAATATGTTCGGAAGCCTTATCATGAGTAATGTGTTCATTCTGGCCACAGTTTTGTAGCTTGTTGTGCCAATAGAGTTACTGAACTGAGAGCTAGCTCTTCAAGTCATTTATGCCTAGAAAAGATTATTTGGGGAACAACACTTGCTGAGTTATAATAATTTCATAATCAATTGCTTTCCCACTTGTACCTGCATCAATGACAATGCAACTGTGCTGAGTGTGTTTTGATATATTAAGTGGAGATGGCATAGTACACTTTGCTGAAATGATTTACAATGATATGTTAAATTGTAGCACCCTAGTAACAGAGCCATTTCAATTCCTTTTGGATGGTATAAAGCAGGGGTCGGGAACCTCTGGCCCATGAGCTGCATGCACTTCATCAGGGTTAGCTGTTGTCAGGCTGCAAGCTGGTTTGTTTACTGAGTGTAGCCAGGTGGCACTCACTTCTTGCAAGCACCCCCATTCAGTCTTTTAAAAGTCTTGCAGCTACTCAGCCCTCTGGCTGGGTCACACTCCTGTGTGATAGTCAAACCCCTTCCAGGCTATACCTCTAACAAGGGCATAATAGTGCCTCCAGGACCTTTCCTACTAGAGACAGTGTCTTGAAAAGCTGCCCACTCTGAGCTGATTCTGCCATCCAACCAGCCCTCTTGACCGTCTTCCTTCAGGTTTGGGCTGCAGCTGAGCTGCAGTCAGTCCTGCAAGTTCTTTTGTAGTCCTCCCTGATTGGCCGGTTACTCCAGGGTCTCTCTAATCTCCTGAAGGACTTCTCTATGGCTTTAGGGTCTAGCCCCATTACACTGGGTGTTACAGGCAAAGAGCCCTGCAGTTCTCAGTTGGTGTTCAACATTTCCGGCCAATGGGAGCTGTGGGAAGCAGTGGCCTGGCCTGCAGGTTCCCCACCCTTGGCATAAAGCATGCTATCTTAGGTAAACAAAAGCCATGTTTGACAAATGCAATTCATCCTTTAGCGTATTTGGATGAATACTTTGTCTCCCTCTAACCTGGGTATTGTTAACTGCTTTTGTTTAGAACATATCTCAATTTCATTGGGTATGTCTATACTTGCTCCCAGTCTCGAGATAGGGATGCAAATGTAGTGTACTGAAATTGCTAATGAAGTGCAGGATTAGCATAATCGTGTCTGGCCATCATTTTGAAATCGCATTATTATGAAATAAAACGCCCCATGTAGCAGTGTTATTTTGAGAGAAAACCCTTCTCTCGAAATAACTGTTACTCCTTTCTTTCTAGAAGATGGAATCTTCAGATCGAAAGACATTTTGCAGCAGCACCTCCATACAGATTCCACACCAGTGCCCACATATTTGAGTGGATTTCCACATAATGAATTTCAGCCAAAGAATCACTTTCTTGTCGGTATCAGATAAGTAGCAAGAATAGCTTTTCTTGAGAATAGTTAGCTAATGCTGTTATTTTCAGAATGGTCAAGATAGGAAGCATAGAATTATATACAAATGAAGAAGGTGAAAAAGTACCAAATTATATTTGGTTTTATTTCCTATTGATAAAAAGTTTCAGTGTAGTTATTTTGTCTAGAGGTACACCTGAACTGCAAAGATTCGTATCCGGGTCCTGGAATTTCAGAGTGTTGAAATCCAAGGTTTCAATTTGTCTAGTCAGAGTGAGAAGAGATTATAAGGTTTCATTTCAAATGCAAGTCCAAATTGGTCATATATTCAGTGGTATCTGAATGCAGGATGTGTGTTTTTGGAATTATGTCTAATTATATCCTAACTGCTTTTTTGGATTCTATTCTGTGGCTTGTGATAATTTTTCTTCATCATTTTGCTGTTTGTTTTTTCCTTGCTAGGGAAAGCCACAAATTATGTCAGACAGAACTCTGAAGTAAACAATGCCAATGACAAAGCAATCTGAAATTATAAAAGTACAAGAGGTACAAGAAAAACTGGCTAAAGGCCTGAAGGAGGTAATTAGAAAATCTGTTTCTTAAAGGAACGCACATTTGCTTTAAAACAAATAAGTGCTTCAGATTAGTTTTTAAAACATAGTATAAGGAAATACCTAGCAAAGGGCATCACAAAAGAAAAGAAATGAATGAACCTAGCCAGGAAGGATAAATATTGAAAATGTTGAGAAACAAGACCTTAGGAAGCAAGTGCATTGAACCAAAATAATAGCTTAGATGGTACGACATATTATTTTAAATATCAAGTACTCGAAAGAATGATAGTTATAGGATGAAGCTGAGTATTTCCAAGCAATGTGATAATGATATTCATAGGGTTAAATGAGTCAGTAAAAAGATGTTTGTGCATCTAAATATAACATTATCTCAACATGTGCCCCTGGGACAAGAAGGCAGACAATGAAGCTTGCTAATATGTTCTGATAAAATGCCCTAAAACTTGCAAACATGAATATCACCAGTATTAATTACTGTTCTCAAGAAGTATTGCTTTACTTCACTAGAGATTGTGAGTGATTGTATATAATGCCTTATATTAGAAATGGGGAACCTTTTTTGAGTTGGGGGCTGCTGACCCACAGAAAAATCAGTTTGGTGGCAGGGAGGTTGGGGTGCCAGTATAGGCTCCCTTGTGCTGTGGGAGGCACAAAGCCTTGGGGGCCAGATCCAAACAATGTAGGAGCCGTCCACGCCTCAGGTTCCCCACCCCGGCTTATACAATGGCTTGCCAGATAACACTTGTATCCAAGGAATAATGGTTGCTGTTTGGATGTCATTAGCTCCATCAATTTGTTTTTTTCTTCCTAAAAGAGGATGAGTAAAAACCTGCAGTTTTGAGAGTGTCAGTATTAGTCAGGCATCAGAGCATAGAGGTAGAACACAAAAACACTAGAGTAGCTACAGTTCTCCAAAACAATCTCAGTAAGATTTATGACAAAATAACAGCATTTCCTTCAATAGTTTATTGATAGCAACTAATTGTTGTCACTGCCTGGACATGTCCCATAGCTAATACATTGGATAGGGATGATTTGGGGGAAATGTGATGAATTTGTGTATTGTTGCCCAAACCTTAAAAAAAACAGGTTTTATCTGAAGTATGGAAAAAGATAAATGATATATGGAAGGATATATGATCAGAAAACACTAATAAAATGAATGAATATAAACAAGAACTGAAACATTTTTTACTGATTAAGAGGTAAAATCATGAAACAGTAAGTGGCAAACTTATGAATCAGGTTCTTTGTATTCCTCACAATAGTGGCTGGCAGTTTTGTAAGGCATTTGCACCTATTGAAAGCGCATCAGACAATATAAGCTAGAGAACCAACAGTATACCAAGGCCACCTACAACTACATCTCCTTTATATCATATGATTGCAGCACCATCTCTTAGCTTTCTCCTTATCCAGATGAAATTAGTACATGAGTGAAGAGCATTTGGCTAAATATGAATCTAGGCAAGACTGAGGAACCTCAGGTAGAAACAGGAAAGGGCTTATGAAAATATATTTTCTCCATTGTTAAAGGCACTTAATATTCCTTTAGGTCAGTTTGTGGTCTCTGGGTCCCCTGGACTTTTCCATTTCATGCTCAAATAGCTATAGCAGCAAAAATTCACACTTCCGTCTATCCAGGATGATCCATGTATTTGTCAGTGGGACTGGTTAAAACTTTTCAATCAACTTTTTATTTTCTTACAGAGTATGTGCTTTCTATAGAAAACTTTGGCTTTCATCAAACACCTGCATTTTACAGCAAAGTTAAAAAATATGAAAAAAAATTGATTTGGAAATGCTGCCCTGGTGCCTCTTAAGAGTGCAATTAGGGTGCCTCTTAATCCCTTTCCCCTCCATGTGTAAGGGTGTGGCTAGACTACAGGGCTTTGTCAACAAAAGTGAACTTTTGTCGACAAAACTATACCTGCATCTACACTACTACCGAGTTCTGTCGACATAACGTCGACAGAACTCGGCAGTTTTGTCGACGGTGGTAAACCTCCTTCTACAAGGAATAACGCCTTTTGTCGACAGAAGGCATTATTGCATCTACACTGACCTTTGCGTCTATACTCTCATGTCGACAAAGCGGCTTGCTTTGTCGACAGAACTGAATGTAGTCTAATTGCTCTTTGTCGACAGAAGCTTTATTGACAGTATCTGTCGACAAAGCCTCTGTTGACAAAAGCCTGTAATCTAGATGTTCCCTTAGACTTCCCACCCAAATTTCACCTCCAATGATGTGGCATGGGCAGAGATTCCCATGATTCACAGCAGAAGATCACCAAGAAGAGACCAAACCATGGTGCTTCATGGGACATGAGGATCCATAGAGAAGAATGGTAGCTCAAGGCATTTGGGCTCCCATGAAGCACCATTTTAGAAATTTCTTATCAAAATTCTTTGAGTTTTTGGTGACAAATCAAACATTTCCATGAAAAACTTTCCATTGGGAATGGGGGGAGGGATTGTTCCAATCAGCTCTCTGTATGACCTTTCCACTTAAGTACTGAAAATCATTCTAGGCAAAAAGCTCCCATTAATGATGATTTTAAACTAATGCAGTAGCCCATCTATTTGGTACCAGAGTCTCTATAAGCAATCCACCCCAATGTTGCACTCTCTGTCCAGTCTCCCTAGAGAATAGCATTCAATTCAAGTCTCTGTCCTACTATTCAGAGCTTCCCACATGTGTAGACCTGGTCAGGCAAGAGAGTAAAGGACAATGAGAGCTGGACCTGGACTCAGATACTCCTGCAAGAGCTAAGAATAAGCATAGGTTTCACCATGTCAAGAACTAAATGCAAAATTCATGAGACTTAGCATCTGCACAGTAAGTGCTTCACATTCACCCACTCACTCACACACTTAGAGAAAAGCCCTATAAAGTAGTCATGCCCTGTTAAGTAATTCAGCTATTTCTGCCAGGAGATGGGAATTAACTAAACTCTAGTTGGAGAGAATTCTGAAACATATTTATTAAAAATGAATCTCTTTAAAATAAAACATTTTAATATTTGCTGGCCCCATCCTGAAAAGTGCTGAGTGCATTCAACTTCAGTTTTGACTTAAATGGGAGTTCATGAGGCACTCAGGAAGGTCTGGCAGGATTGGGTCCATAGATATCAATTGTTCAATCCCTGGCATTTAATAGTCTGACTCTATAGGAAAGCCAAATTCTTATACAATAGGCCTGAAAACTATGTGAGTTCTAACAACAATAATCAACTGTTAATGTACTGGTGCACAATATGCAAAGGCCTCTAGGACTATAACAGAAAGCAATGGACCTAGTTCACTCTTTGGATTCCATCAACTTAGCTCCTCTGGCACAATCGAATTTGTACAATAAGTGTAAATTTCATGTAAGCAAGGGACAGCGTGTTCTCTGGGGCTGAGACTATGGAATGACCTCCCATGGGAACTAAGGCCCATCACAATCTCAACACCTTCTGTTCTAAGTACATGGTAATTATTTTTACTTGCTTTCTTTAACAGAGAGCAATATAGATGTACACATATTATTAAAAAAAATCCAAATCAAAACATTCTACAATACACTTTTTTTTCCCTAAAGAGAGAATGATATGTGACAGATGTTCGTCACACTGCTTAATGCATTACTAAAAGGTGATGAGTTGCTACAGGGATGAGTGTGAGAACAGAACTGCACTGAGGGTGATGGGCTGGTAAGCTTCAGAGAGGAAAGGAGACCACAAGTCCCTCTTTGTCAGGGCCCCCACAACTAATCAGCACCACCCCCAATGTGAGAGCGGCTGTCTCACAAGAGGGCAGGGCAAGACAGCCAAGAGAGGTCTCCGCCCATTTCCTGGATACCTTGCACTGTCAGAGCTCTGTAGAATAACAATGAGAATCATAATGGATTAGAATGAAAAAATTCCCACATCCTTACCCAACATAAATGCAAGCATAGCAAAACAATAGACACAATGAACATAGACTGATCTTCACCACATGTTAAAGAATGTCATAAACACTGGGCTTCATATAGGGCAATAACATATAAATGCAGTGAAGCTACAGATGGAAAAAGCCACCTCTTCTGTCTTTGCAAGTTTACACTTTGAGATGGAAAGCAGTTCCACTCCTGCTGAGCTCAGCAGCTGCAACAGCACAAAGCTGTTCCATGCACAGTGTGCTCCTATAATCTATTGCTTCTTTCCTTGTAAATGTATTTCATTTGCCTATTCCCTTCTTTTTCCTTTAGAATCTCAGTTTGAACTTACTTGTTTGCATGATCAAATTCTTGAAGACTTGACTTTCACATATCTCTATACAATTGACCTTGTGTTGCTCCTGTGCAGAACTGTTCTGTGCTGTTGCTCCTGTGCAGAGCTGGTGCAAAACACCACCAAACCACAACGGCCACAATTCACAGCCAGTGTTTGCTTTTGTGGTCCCAGTCACTGAGGCTAGGTCCACGCCACAGAGTTTTTTGGGAAAAAAACCTCACAGAGTGTCCATACCTCAAGCGCGTTTTTGCGCAAGTAAAATGGAAGAACAGAGGAGGTTTTTTGGCATAGGTATTCCTCCTTCTATGAGGAATAACTCCTTTTTGTGCAAAAGCTCTTGCACAAAAAGGTGTGTGTGGACAGGGAACAGGGATTTTTTATGCAAAAAGAGGCAATCGAAAAAAGCACAGGTGCCCAGTTGGCCATTCTGTACATAGCAATCAGAGTTTCCTTTCAAGAGAGCGTCCATGCAGTCTGGATGCTCTCTCTTTGGAAAAGTGCATTGTTTTTTTGATGCGCTTTTGCAGTGTGGACATGCTCTTGCGCAAAAAGCTTCTTGCGCAAGAAGACTACAGTGTAGACATAGCCTCAGTCAGGCTAAGCTGTCAGCACAGAAGCCAAGGGAGCATGCCATTTTTGTGCTACAACTTCACTCACAGCAGCATGGAGTGCACGGTCCTTCGTGTGTAACACCATGCCACAATGAAATGCTCTGGCAGCCCGGAGGCAGTGGTGGGAAGGTTCAGATACCACTTGTAATTAGCCCATAAAGCAGGGGTGGGGATCCTTTTTTGGGTCGGAGGCCACTGATCCACAGAAAAATCAGTTAGGAGCTGCACACACAAGTGAGAAACAAAAATCCCATCCCTCACCAGCGTGGGCTCCCCAATACTGAGAGGATTCCTGACCCTCAGGGGCCAGATCCACACAAACTGGGGGCTGCCTCTGCCTGAGGTTCCCCACCCTTTCTTGCCATAGAGCATAAAAGCTGCGTGCTCCTGCTGATGTGGGCTGGTACAGGACTGGTGGTGGAGAGCTGGAGAAACTGGATATGGAGAAAGTAGGGTAAAAATAAACGAGTTTAGAGATTTTTAATAACATGTCATGTATCTAATTATTACCAAGACATATTTGTTTTTTATTTATTAGGCTTTATCCTTCTCTACTGTTAAGCTTCTGAATTGCTACAGAAACCACTGGAATGAATGATTCTTTCAGCTGACTGTCTCAGACCCAAGACTTAAATAATTCCCAAGAACAGCATTGTTGATTCCTTTTAAATTAAGTGGTAGTGAGAGGTGCAGATGTTTTCTTCTGTCATTCACTATTGTGCATTTACTAACACCTTTGAAAATCTAGCTGTATTAACTTAACTGAGCTATGCTGGATTTGCCTTGTCAAAAGGGAGGGTCTGATTTGGCCTGTTGCCTCTGAAATGTACTGTCATTCTATAGAAGCTTTTACGGAAAATATTTTAAAGGCATTTATTGGTGCTGTCTGTTTTTCCCTGAGATTTTCCACTTTGGGAACAGGTATGCTCTAAAACTGCTAAATAATGAAATATGAAGAAAGTGCAAATTCATTTCTAAAGTGCTGTAATAATTTACCAGAAAAAGTAGTGTGGAGTAGTTCTTTTATTTGAAAAGACCACAGACCTCTTGAAAGTTTGATGACTTCAGAGGGACTCATTGTGCTGAGGTAGGCACATGGAACACAAGGGTAATGGTAGGATAATTGAAAAGTTGCTTTGTTCCATTTGGAAGGAATATTTAATTTCTAGGCAGGAAAACATTATTAAAAAAATAAGAAGTTTGAAAATAGAAACATACCACAAAACCATAGGCAGAACAAAATGAGCAATAAACAAGTCAGCCTTATATATGCCAAACCTAAAATACTGCAACTATAAAATAAGAGGATATCGAGTGCCATCTAGTAGCAGCTAAAAAGAACAGCAAGCAATTAGAAAAAGTGTTAAAATCTCCTGTAAGGGGCTAACTTTTATATGTGATGGTTCATCTGCCCCACACTGGCCTCAGAAGGGTTAAACCCAACCCTGGGGGAGGGCTGGGCTGTGGAGCAAACAGTTGGAGGATAGCAGCCAATTAGAGCCCAGCTCAGGGCTGTATAAATAAGGGCTCTTGAGAGCAGAGCAAACACTCTGTGGAGCAGGAGGGACCTAGCTGCCAGGGAAGCTAGAGGCTTCCTGAGACAGAACAGAGCTGGGGAAAGAGAAGTAGATCAGGGGCAGGGGAGGCTCTGGCCTGACCTCACCTCACCTCACCTCACCTCACCTCACTCCCAGGCTGCAGGGCCTGAGTGTACTAGGGCTGCAGAGAGGCAGTCAGGGCAGACAAAGGCAGCAGGTCCACATCCCCTTGCCAATGATGAGTGGCCATTTCAGACTGCAGTTAGCCCCTAAGTAAGGGGATAGATGACAACTGGTCACTGAGGCAAGGTGCGTATAGAGGATTGGGGGTTCCCTGAAGGACAGAACCCAGAGTGTGGGGGGCACTGCAACAGGGCAGTTCCCCAGAGGCTGTGGTCTGGGAAGCATCTGGGTCCTAATGAAAAGTGACAAAACCAAGCCGGAAGGGGCGTTCCAGTGCTGAGCAGAGCTAATTCCTGAGTGACCAGCAGGAGGTGCTGTGGTGGTGAGTCACACTGTGTTACAACATACTACAACTTTGACCTCAGACCACAGTTGCCTGGTATCGTAAGGGCCATTTGAATGCCAAATCTGAATGGAGCAATAACGTTAGTGAATTGTGCTGCAGTCCAGTCCATGACTAGGCCGTAACAATGACTGCAACCTTTGCTGTACCATCATTCTAAACCGTGTTGCCCCATTTATACATCAAGCAAAGAAACAGAACACAAACCCACTGTCCATGAGGGATAACTGCTTGCACAGTAATTAGAGACATAGAATAGCTGAAACCTGAATTAAATGCTTGCAATTACAGAGGCAGCAGAGTTAATGCTAAATTATTCTTTCTCTAAGCTAGCAAGATTCAGTGAAACATCAAACACTTATCAATAGGCTGTTGCCTCAAGACTTTTATCTTGGTTAGAATATGTATACACAGTGTGTTATTTCAGAATAACTGACAATATTCCAAAATAACAAAGAGCACGTCTACACAACAAGCCACTGTTTCAAAATACTGGCAAGCTGGAGAACTTCTTACTCTGACTCCTGTAACCCTCACTTCACAAGTAGTAAGGGAAGTCAAAGGAAAAGTGTTCTTCCTTCGACTTCCTGAAGTGTAGACAGCGCTAAAAGCCAAATTAAGCTATTTCAGCTTCAGCAATGCAGTCGAAGGACAGGGTAGGCCCATTGCTCAGTGAGGAGGGAGAAACAGTAACAGGAAACTTGGAAATGGCAGAGATGCTTAATGACTTCTTTGTTTCAGTCTTCACCAAGAAGTCTGATGAAGAAATGCCTAACATAGTGAATGCTAGTGGGAAGGGGGTAGGTTTAGAAGAAAAAATAAAAAAAGAACAAGTTAAAAATCACTTAGAAAGGTTTGATGTCTGTAAATCACCAGGGCCTGATGAAATGCATCCTAGAATACTCAAGGAGCTGATAGAG
>JANRFK010006693.1:38175350-38190675 GCA_030068395.1 Apalone spinifera | reverse complement strand
GGGGGGGGGTTTGGAAAGAAGAGGCCTCCAGGAAAAAGCACAGGTGCCCTGGTAGCTACTCCTTTCGTAGTAATCACAACTTAAATGTGAGAGAGTCTAATCAGCGTGGACGCTACCTTTTGAAAAAGCAGATGGCTTTTTTGATGCGCTTTTGTTGTGTGGATGCTCTCTTCCTAAAGAAGTTTTTCTGGAAGTTCTCTTCCGGAAAAGCTTCTTCCGAAAGAAGCCTGCAGTCTAGATATAGCCCTAGTGAGTCAATGGCAGATTTGGAAAAGGAATCAGTCGTCCTGATGCTCAGTCTGTGATTTCCACCACTTGTCTCCCTAATTCTCTGTGGATATGGATGTAGTCTAGCTACAGCTATGTCAGTATCTCCATTATCAATGTCACATTCTGTAAGAAGCTGAAAATATCAAAATGAAACGTCAGTTAAAATAAATACCAAATATAAATAAATATGGCTTGTTAAGCATCATGAAAGGGCTTTCATTTACAGTAGTTTTATGAAGTAGAGTGGAAAAAAATGGATACTATAGGCTAAATATTTAAGAAAAAATTCCCCCATGGTGAGATCTACTAACTGATGGGAAAACTCCAGATCGCAAGGCTTATAAAACTAGATAGGACAATGTTAGAGTATTGTAGGAGAGTGGAGGGAATGCATTCACAGCCAGAGTTCTACTAAAATGAATAACAGAAATGTTAACATGTAAATATCTTTAAAAAAAAATTACATACCTTGGGTCTGCACTTTGGGAAGTTCCTTTTGAGGCTTTAGTATAGCAGTCAGTTTCTACCTTTAAAAAATGGCCACCAAATCCCTGTGTATGCCAAAACTCCCACTGAAAATTGCACAAGCAATGTGTAACCAAGCTCTTATTCTGGGAAGCAAAGGGAAAGAGAGGGGTTATATTTGGGTGATGGTTCTACCAAATCAGCTAATTTGAGTCCTACAAGGGCAGGCCAACTACTCATGATTTTTCAGTTGAACATTAGTTTAAACTAGAACTTCTATCTCTCTTCTGGGAACTCCTTTGACGTTGACACATCTTGGGACGAACCTAGATATTTCGAAGAAATATCTTTTTATATCTTCCCTTTTAAACAGAACTGAGTTTGAAGATGTCAGTATAAGGAAACTCCCTAGGAGGTGATATAATGTGATACTCCTCTGTAAATGTTTTTGACTTTGTAATGATCTGCATCCTAATACTAACAATGGTGTGAAAGATAGTTCAGATCTTGAACTTGCAAAGTCTTATACATGCACTGAACTTTATAGACATCATGTTGGGTTTGGACAGTGGACACCTAAAGTATTCCCACTCACTAAAACTTATCACACAATGTGCATGAATTGCGTGATCCTCAGGGGCAGTCAGAAATTTCCATTTTAAGCCCTGTTAGCATCAGCTCTAGTTTCTATAGCAGGTAGCCATGGTAAAGTTCACAATTATTCAGAGGTGTCCATTATTATTACCCTAGTAACTAGTATTTCCATTGTCCCCCTACTGTGTTTCTATTTACTCAGTGCCACATTTCTGTATGTAGTTTAGACTTCATTGTCACCCACATGCTCAAGAAGGCAGAGTTAGGTTTACAGGTGCACCTTCAACTTAAATACTTTCTTATGTCTGAGTGAACAATTGTGCAAGTTTGATGCAGGATGAAGGCATCTATTGTATCCTAGTATAAATATACAAAAATACATATTATATGATATGACAAATAGCGAAATTATTAGAGACATGTAAGGAGTGAGATACTGTATTCTGAGTTTCAGAATTGCTCATCTAAATACTTGTTTCTCCTTTGAATTTATATATTTGGTTCATTGCATGGAAGCTTGTAGCAGCCCTTTAAATATTTTTTTAAAAGGAAGTTTTAAGTTGCTTCTCAGTTTTGTCTGTTAACAGCACAAGTCTGCAGCTGTTCTAGTAATAGGTATTATTGGGTGAAATGATTACACCGCCTTTTGTAAACTTTGACCCATGTGCTCAGAGTTTTCAGACTTGTTAGGGCTGTACTTGTTAGGCCTAGTTACTTATGGAGAGGTTTAAAATGCAGAATAAAATACTGACTGTGAGTTAGACAAGAGAGGAAAGGAGTTAAGGCTTAACCTATAGGGGAACCTAAGGAATAAAGCAACCTGGAATCCAATGGGAGGAGGGAGAGACTAAAGAGATTTTAAAAAGTTCAAGCCTAATGAACCATTGGAGGAAAATGGTAGACTGGAGCTTGAGAACGAAAGCATGGCCAAGCAGAGCAGAGTTGAAGATGATCAACCACAGTGTAGACAAATTGATCCAGATTTTAAAAGCCATCAAATCACTATATATAAAAAAATGAGAGAAAAGGAGCATTCATTGTCAGGATTCCCAAAAGAGTGCTTACTGACTTTGGGCATAATAAGGAAAAATGTGTTTATAACATAATCTTGCTCTCCTAAGCATAGACAATTTGAAAGATACATGCTGCTCTATTATTTTGTGTTGTATAGTCCATATGTTCCTATATCTCCAATGGAATTTTCCTACTATACAAAAAGGGGAAAAAACAATGTTGAACAAATGCACTTATAAAAGTTAGAATTAGACCAGAGGAATAGGTAGCCTCTAATGCCCTGCAAATTAAGGAACAAAATTACAGCTATTCCTATACCTAGAACGAAAGGCTAATACTTGAGACATAGCAGTAAACAGAAGAAAATCCTAAGGTATGAATTAAATTATACATTGCCAAAACATTTTTGGTAGCTAAACAAATATATTTTAAAGAAACAGAACATTTTAAATCCTATCTGTGGCATTTCCCCAAACACAGCAAACACCTTTATCTTTTTTGAAGCCTGTGTACCTCTTAGTGATGTAGACAGGAGGTACTACCCATATTTAACAGGTTACAGTATTTAGACACCTATGCACCTCTGACTTGGTAGACTTATTTTTGATAAGTGGTACTTAAAAGTGTTGATATGAAGCATAAGTAGCTAATGCAAATATGTTACCGACCCCTACCAGAGCTAGCAATTATGTAAATGTTCAAAGCCTTCATCTTTTATAATTAGACATAGCCAGCTTATAGTGAAGAACTCACCTTGCTGGCCAGCTATGTCCTTATTCAAGTGTACCATGAGAAATGAAATATTTGAAATTGGAGGAAAGGTGTATTCTGTAAAGGCATTTAAGAGACAGTGGATATTTTAAAATAATAATGCCCAGACTTCTAGCATTTAATTTATTTGCCATGCATGAAATATTAATACAAAGCATGCAAACTCTTATTGGATAAAATCTTGTAATTGATTATAATTAAGTGTACCTTCAAATTCATCTTAAACATGTGAAATGCTAATTAATGTTGTTCACAAAATACAAAATGCAAGTGTTGTTAGTGTGAATAAAGAAGAAGAGCAAGGGGTTAGATGCAAGGTGAATGAGCTGCCCATACACACAGCCAAACAATCTTCCCTATTAGAAAGATAGGCTAATTATTGTTAGACAGTTTAAGAGCCTGATCCAGCACGCTCTGAAATAATAAAAATATTTGCATTTAACTTTGCTGGGCTTTGGATGAGGGTCAAAGAGAAGCCTCCACCAAAAGAATGTAGGCATTGAAGGTAATTTTAGTATATAACGTATTACATTACCGTACGAGTGTCAGATTTTTCTGACATCTTGCATGTAACACTTTGTGACTAACGGGTACATTAATATAGCTGAACCGTGTGTACGTCTTATTACAAGAAATACAGCTCCAAGTGGATTGATGATTAATGGTGATGTTCCAAAATGATTAAAATAACTCAAAATCAATGGGTACCTGTCTACCTCACGGTTAAAACAGAAATTTGGTTAAGTAGGTGCTACTTACTATTAGCAGATTACATTGTTAGACCCCTTTCATAAGAATAGAACAATTCCATTGAGGTGGATCAGGTAACTGATGAAAGTGAGAGGAAAAAAACCTGGGATCTGGTTCTCCTCCGCCTTGCCTTTTTTGTAATCATAAACACCTCAACAAAGTGGGTGTAGAATTCTGCATTCCGACTTGGCAATTATTTGTACTTATTTTGCCCTGGCATGAATGTTTTTGCACTGGTATAAATGACTAGAGAAGGTGCAAGACCATGGGAATCAAGCCACAGGGATATAGGAGCCACAAGGGTGTATTTCTAACAGCATGTGACAATGTGATTGCAAAAATACACTATAATACATTTTTACATTCAATCCCAAGGGTTGGTGGTACGTGTATGAGAGAGAAACAGCACGAGAGAATAATTAATTGAAGATGAAGTGCTGCTCCTCTAGATCGCTGGTCTCTAGCGTTCTAGGTCTGTACTGATAGAAAGTAGTTGATAGCATATGTGAAAATTGGGTGGATTCCATTTGCTTAAGAATAAAATATCAATATCAACATAGTCAGAGCTAGTTGATACACAGCAGAATCCAAGAATCAAATGTACATGAAGAATCAAATGTACATGAACTACACTCTCATTCTTAAGATTGGTCCCTACAGGTCAGAAGTAAAAGCTTATAGGCAGTAGATAAGACTGCAAAGTCCATGTCTCTTCCCAGGCTTTTGGGGAAGGAGAGTTGTGTGGAGGCCTGGGTTTTGTGCGCTGATGGATGGCTGGAGTGGTGGTGGTATTTCCACTTGGTAGCTTTCAGAAAGTTTCTAGGTTTGTTTTTGGCTGCAGTGTGTGACTATTGTTTTTGTATAGGACAAAGGCACCAAAAGTGTAGATTGGTGTTTGATTGCATTTTGTAGTCATCTAAAAACAGACAGGGGAGTACAAAGAAGTTTGTGCTATGCTATGTGTGCTGCACTTATCCTCTGGATAAAGGCTTCAGTTTCCTCTGCTCTCAATCTAGCATTTCATGAACAGCAAATATGATTAAAAAGCAAAGCAAAAAGTTAACTAAATTAGAGGTGAGCCGCAGCTACATGCTGAAAGGGAAACATTAGGGTTAATAACTGGTTCAATGAGGAGAGTGAAGCATGTTCACAGGGAGTAAAGGTAGTCAACGTTATAGAAGCTACTGTATGTTATGGGTGAATGTCAAAAGATTTGACGGCTTGGTTCAGAAGTTTTGATAAATTTATCTCATCCTGTTTGAGTGAGAATTCATCCTGGTAATTTCAAAAGATTTGGTTTTCTTGTAAGACCTCTAGTACTTCCTGGCCTGGGTCACATTGAAGTACCACAAGAATAGCTCAGCTTGCACTATATTATTTCTGCTTTCTAGCCTAGTTAAAAGCAGGAAGTGTACATATATTGAAAGCACACACAAATAAAATGTAACCCAACTTTTTAATGCTTCAGGATATCTCCACAAACAGTAAATCAGTTTGCAAACACCGCAATGATTCAGTTAAGTTCTTGTTTTCCCTTTCTTTGTTGCTCTTCACTCAATGGATCACAGAAATTTACGTCTTAAAAGACATGCTATATTTTTCAAACCTGAGATTCTGACGTTAGTTACCTAAATCCCTAACACTGAAATAAGTGCCTTAATTTTTAAACTCCAACTCTCAACACTTAATTACTTCATTTGGAGTTGGAAGTGCTCCTCATCTTTGAAAGTATGATACTAATTTAGATGACTAAGTTTAGGCACTGATGTTTGGAAATGTGGCATCTGTCTTGCATCTCCTTTTTGTCTGCTGTACATTTTCTATACGAAACTATATCTGTTTCTAAGATATCTTGTGCTACTAACTAAACATTGGCATGTGTAGAAAAAATGTGTTTTTACAGAACTTAGAGACATACAGCAATGGCAACTGGTCAGTAACTCATGGGAGGTATTTTTGTAAATGTAATAGAATTACTTCTCCCTACTAGTTTAATTTTTTGAAAAGCACTTTTCACATTGCAGGGCATTTTACAAAAAAAAAAAAAAGGTGAAAATCATTGATTTTCACAATAAAGCTGCTAGGCAAGGGTGGCAGGGAACCATCTAAAAATGAGTCACTCTTGGCTATTGAACAGATGGAGCTATTTCTCTGAGGCACACAGAAGCAGATGTAGAACAGCATAGCACTATGAAAATCAGCCTTTTTAAATGCTGAGAAGAATACAGTATCAACACAAGATGGCACCAAGGACCAATATCTCAGCGATAACTATTTGGCCTTCTATATCTTAAGCATCATGTGAATCACAGGTGTTTCAAATGCAAAGTGTTCTTTGAACTACATCATATAGTCAAACAAATTTTGATCAACAGTGTACATTTGTGTACATTTGTTGTGTACATTTCTGTGACTAATTTATGTTGAAAAAAAAAAAAGATTGAGAAAAGTGTGTTTATGACACAGTGCATTGTCTTTCCTGGTCAAGAAATGTTCTCATAAGTTGCATACTCTATATCTTCCTTAAGCTCCGCTGTGAGCACATTTTCTCTATCCCATAATTAAAGATCAAAGTGCTATTTTCTGCTATATTTTGTTAGCTTGCATCATATGTTTCTAAAAAGTCAAGAAAAGAGATTTAAGGTTCATCTTTTTAGCTTTTTGCTGCTGAAAATGGCTTTTAGTTTAAAATTCTCAAAATGTAAATAGTTTCTTGCAAGCAATCCATTATATTCTATGATAATGTGCTTATGTCTCATAATGTACAGTGGTGCCTAATAAGAACTCTTTGAGATAAACCCCATAACTTCTGCATTCTCCTTTTAAAATTCTATTAATGCATTCATTTCTACCACTGCTATTTTGATATGCTCAGTTTTAAATATGTCTTACGTGTATAAGGAAAACTAAAATGAGGTTTACTATCTGCATAGTAGAAGTTTCAAAGAATGTAAAGATTCTCTGCATCAGTGGTTTCTAAACTGGTTCCTGGAGTGGCTACTTGTGACCTGTGTAGAGTTGGCTGGTCCCTGAGTTAGTCTCCTCTTGTTATACTGTGAAAAATGATAATACATCATTATTTTACTAATATTACTTTTCTATTTAAGTAATCACTAGTTACTACAAATATGATAGGTGATTGTTAATGGGTGTGGGAGTGGTTCCGAAAACAATCTCTTTATTAAGAGGTGGTCTGAGTTATGAAAATATCTGATCTCTTGATCTAGATTATAAACTCTTCAAGCCAGGGACCTTGTCACTCTATCCGTCTATAACGGGATAAGTATACCGTTGGTACTCTGCAATTAAGAATGATGACAAAACTAAGTAGCAATGATAGGCAAGACCATTGATTATTTAGTCTCATAATAAGTCAAGGAAGAAACATTTTAAAAAATGGTTTATCTAAGGCATTGGTCACCTCAGCTAGGGAAGGCTTCCTAATGATTGTACAATGAGTCTCACTGAAACTCTGTAGCTATCTTTCTATTTTATTATCTCCCACCTCTCTGTCTTTTTAGCTCAGAACAATAGGACACATTCTGCTATCAGTTATACCAATAAAACTTTATTGAAGTCAGTGTAGTTGCTCAGGTATAATTTGAAAGCAGAACTGAGTCTGGTGGTCTCATAGTGGTTACAGTAATCTGTAGGCGTGGCCCTTGGAAGGAGGACTATCACTCTGCTAGCAGCTTGTCATGAATTGTCATCTGAAATTAAAACATAGTTGTGTCCAGCTATCATTGTGAACTGGCCTGTAGCCAAAGCCTGAAGCTGCCAGATGAACTGATAAACATGGATGATTCAAATATGAGCAGGTGGAAACAAGATCTGTGTCTTGTTCTCACAAGCTAATAAACATGCTATTGCTTCTCATTATGTAATTTAGGTGGTCAAACTTGGGATGCAAATAGCACACCTGCTCTGTCCCAAGTTTCAAAAAAAATGGTCCCTGTGGTCATTGCTGACACATCACAGCTTACCACACTCTCTGAGTATCCATAAAAAAGATGAGTATGCACTAGTGGGAATATGACTGACACTTTGAGTTTTGTGTCTGAAGACACTCTTGCCTCTGGAAGTGTCTCAGGGAATAACTGATCCTGTGACACTGTCATAGTGGCACAATTTGTAATGAAGTGCTAGTAATATTTGATTGTTCCCAAAAATAAAGCAAATGGACAACATCCTGCGATACTGCTCACCATTTTTCAAAAACCATACAGCTGAAACAAAAGGTTACAATAGACAAGTAACAAAAATTATTAAAGACTATAAAGTTTTAAAGTCTGTCATTAGGCCTGTCAAAATTAATAATTATAAAATTTTGTCCCAGACCCCTTTTAAAAAGAGTGGATATAAATTGTTTATTTCATTAGATATGCAAACCAAAGCAACCCTAGGTATGTAACATTTCCATATGCTAGTGGTTCTATTACTAGCTTTAGAGAAGCATGACTAAATATCTATCTATAAGTTTAAGTTCAGCACTAAAAACTTAGACCTTATGTCTAAGATTCACAGACAAGTATACTCAAAGAGAGAGAATAATGCCAGACATGAAAGCTAGGATTGCTGAGATCATGGAGATTCGGTCTCAGAACTGGTTTAACAATTTGCTGAGAAAGTATGAGAGGCCTATGAGATTTTAACTTTCTTGGAAAAGAAAGAAGCCAATAGCTACTCCTTCACTCTATCACTCACCTTCCCATTGGTGTCTCATACAGGGCTGGAAGCTTTTTTCCCTAACCTGCAAAAACTTTCAAAATTTTGAAAATGATTCCTTATCTCAATTTGTTTTCAGCAAAAGATTACCTGAGACTTTTTGGTTTGGATCAGTCAAAACATTTGAGGTTGATTTCAACCCCTTTTTTTCCTTTTTAAAACCTTTCTTTAGTGTAACTACTAACATTTGAAAATTAAGTCATTTCAGTTCTATGAAACAAAACTTTCTGGTTTGACAATGTTAACACAAGACATTTCCTAAAAAAATTATGGATATGTGTGTTGTTTTACAAACAGTTCTGTTTAGACAAATCAGCATTTTGGAGCAGAGAAGCATTACTATGAAAAATTCCCAATCAGCATGTGCTTTCCACATATTTGCTGAGCCTCAAATACCAACCTCTAGTACTCATTAAAATATTGCCTCATTTTAGCACCTCCCCAGGACTCACTTAGAATGTTCAAGCATGCACACTGTCCCCTATTGCCCACTTCGCTCATGTCTTTTGTGGCCAAATCTCCTGTGCCCATTTCATCTGCCTTATCTACTGAGCTCTGCTTGTGCCCTCTTCTGCTGCTCCTGGAGATGGAGTAGCATTAGCTTTTGCCCCTACACAGAACAGCAGGATCTATCTGCCTTACTTCATCTGTATAACTAGCAAAGGTGGAAGCAGCTACTACTGGAAGTAGTAATAGAGATGTAGCTATGTTAGTCTGGTCTGGCAGAAACAAAAGACAGGACTATGTAGCACTTTAAAGACTAACAAGATGGTTTATTAGGTGATCAGCTTTCGTGGTCCAGACCCACTTCCTCAGATCAAATGGAAGTAGGCATTATAGCCTTGGCAGTAGCTCTGAGGGGATGCGTATGGCAGCCTCTATGGTCACATTATATGTGACATTTTCAGCCAGAAGCTACCTGATTTGCATGAATCCAAAATCAGCTGTGAGGGTTCTTGAGCCAGACTTGTTTGTAGTTGTGTGAATGATTTTACTGAGGCCTGTGACACTACTCACATTCTTGAAATTAAGCACAGGCTGGATAAAGTCCTTACATGCTCTCTGAGAGATGTCAGGCCAGCAGGCCCACTGATGCGGGGCAGGCAGTGTGTGGGGAGGGGGGGGGGGAGAGCAGTGGAGGCAATTGCACAGGGACCCAGCATTTCAAAGGGGTATGGGTCCCTTTGAATTGCTTCAGGAGCACCTCTCCATGGGGTGCTGAAGGGAGGAGGCCCAGCATCACACTCCAGGCAGTGCTAAGAGCTGACTGCCCTCAACACTGCCCTTTCTGATGGAGGTTCCATCCTTTCCAGGGGCAAGGAGCCGGGAGCCAGCCATGTGCACCCCCACCACCTAGCCACCTACAGCTCGTGGTGGCTGTCGACTCTGCTGCAGGCCAGGACTTGATGCTTGTTTTTTGTTGGGAAATGGGTTCTTGGGAATGGATACTGATGAGATGAGTTACAGTTTGGGAGGGAGTATAACAGGATTGCCATAGCTGAGAGGGAGAAACTGAGGGATTTTCTTGGCTGGGGACAAGATGTGAGAGAGGCACATTCAGCAGCTGAGGGAAGAGACACTGGAACAATTTTTACTGTAGGGGTGCTGAGAGCCACTGAACTAAGCTATAAATCCTGTACTTGTATATAATGGAAGCCACATCAAGCCAGGGTGCTGTGGCAGCACCCTTAGTTCCATCACCTACAGCTGAGGGTGGACAGGCTTATGTTTGACAGAGGGATATTAAAACCAGATGCTTGTTAGAGATAGGATGTATCAAGGGTTCCATAACTGGAACCATGGTATGGATGGGGGGCTTGATGAGGGAATTACAGAAAAAATTAACATTTGGGAGAGTTCTTGAGGCATTAAACAAGGCATTAAATGAGGAATATTTGCTGGGCAAATCTTCATCTTCCAAGTTCTATAGAACAATTTCCTGGCAAAAATCTGAATTCTGTCTCTTGGCATTTGTGTTTTCTAATGTAACATTGGTGTGATCTTGAGGTACAGTCAAACTGCATCTATTTCTGTACCCTTCAATGCATTTTCCAGTACTGCATAAACTGTGTCTTCATGAATTGAGACACCCTCTTGTAATGCAAGGGGATTAAGATTAAGTTGCTACAGAAACATTAACAAGACATGCTAACTTTGGTTGGACCAACATTTTAGCTGAAATATTACAATTAATCTGTTTTCCTGCATAAAATGTAATAAATATTGTATGCTTAGGAAAAGAGAATAGGAGTAACTTGTTCATTGAGTCTAGTTACAATCTTTGTTCCTCACTCATTTGCACCATAAGTGTAGCAGCAGGACAAAACTAAAATAAGCACATATGTGAAAGAAGAGAAAACCTGAGCAGAGTAATTTAAACTAGGCAGCCAATTTTAATGATCTCTCATTTAAATTGCCTGGGAAATACCTTTGTCTGTTCAGCAACTGATGGCAGAATAGATCCTTCATTACCTCATTTACCCCTCCCTCAGTTTCCTGGTGCTCTTACCAGAGCCTCTAGCTCTTCCCGAACAAAGCAATCTTTTTCACATTCTTGCAAACTCCTTCAGGCTCCTGGAATTACAGCTCACATGCTAATTGTTCACCCAAATACACTATAAACTTAATGGCGCTTACTCTATGCTGGAGCCTGTGAAGTTATGGAAATACAGTTTCAAAACAGGAGTTTTGGTTCATACTTTCATGTTGAATATGAATTTATTTGTGTTTGTATGCTCCAAGCAGTCTGCAATACCAAGCTGGGGGACATGGTACATAAAGCATCCAGTCTGGCTAACTCTGACCCCAGGGCAAGAGGAGCAAAAGTGTCTTTATGCCATTTTTGTGTTTTCTCTAATCCATGGGATTGCAGACAGTTGCTTTATTCCCAGGTATAAATTAGGCCCACAAGAAAGTTGAATCAACAGGAGAGTATCAAAGCACAGAGTGCCCCAAAGCTGCCTTTTCCTTGCTGGACACAGCCTCCTAGGCCCTCTACACTGTGGCTATAGGAAATGTTTTAGAGTCTATATGCTGGCTTTATGCCATCAAGAGATCTCCCTCTCCCCGCAGAGTAAGGAAATCCCTAGCTGGCCCCTCTGGTAATGCTAAACTGCCTTAAAGTTGTTCAGCATGGCACACAGCAGCCTGGTCAAGCCTGAGGATCTGTCCTGCTGAGAAGGAAAAATAGACGAAGACACTGTGATAGCCTTAGGTGTATCTTAAAGAAATTAGAATGGCTACAGGATGGAGACAACTCTCATGTCGGTCATTGGACGCCAAAAGGAACAAATGAGAATTAACTTACCTCAAACTTTTAAAAGAACACCTAAAAACTCATGACACAACCTTTCTCTGTCAAAGTGCCAATGCCAAATGCTGCGTTTGGGTATTCAGGATAGTGAGACCAATTAAGTGCTGCATTTTGTAAGACCTGTCTCCTGTCCAGTTCACTACAGAGTCGTGTTCAGAGTTTGAGTAGCACCTCTGTAGGGACCAGAAGGGACCCTGTGCTTCACAGGTGACTAGGAAGCCAGTTGCTCTTATGTTTCCTAATAAAAGAAAATATAATGAGTTAACACCTCTGCTATAAAAAAGGCACATGTAGTGAGAATACTGGCATTTTTGGTCACTGAATTCTTTGGCAATTTTTTAAAGCTCTATCATCTGTCAAAATAAACCTAAGAAACATCCAAAATCCTCAGCCAGGTCACTCTCATAGTGCATCTTAACAGAGAATTTTTGTGTCTCTTAGACCAGGGTGGTGCTGAGTCTCATTTATGCATGGTGGAAGACAATATTTTCACTGCGTTTGATTAAATGGTTTGGCCACCTTCAACTTTGCACCTACTTTCTCTTGACCACAGTTCTTTGATCATAGATTTATAGATCACTTAACACTACTGACAGCCATTTCACTGGCAGCCTTGCTGTCATTAAGTGGCAGCTGCAGTCAAGAGTTCAGGAGCAGGAACTGCAGGATGATGAAAAAAATGGAAAAATAGAGCCTACTTCACTCTCTCACTAATAAAAGCAAACAACTGTTGCACCAGTGGTGGCAGGCAGGAAACACATTGGGAATGGAGTTCTTAGCTGGCATCTTGGGTAAACCTTGCTCTAGTTAAGCTATTTGGGAGGTATTATCATAAACACAAGGGGCGTATTTTGTTATTCAGATGAGTTTCTTGTAGATAATGTCTCTAGTTAATTGTATTAAAGAAATATTGGTTTGAAATAGGAATGTGAATGGTTAACCAGGGAACCAGTAGGGGCTAGTGTAGCCCCTGCCTGGGGCGGGCCCTGCCCAGGTGTGGTGCAGGCAGGAAGGCTCCCGCCAGCTGGAGCAACCTCAGTCTGTCATGGGGAGACCTCTCCGGCCTAGCAATGGTAGACAGGGCTGGAGCAACTCTCCCTTTTCCCCCATTTAACTGGTTAAACATTATGATTAAATGGGATTTTACATCCTTAGCTTGCAATCAGAGGTGGAAGAGCTCAATTCAATACTACTATGGAATTCTGCTCCCCCTCCCCCGACCACCACCAGAGTATCAGTACTCCCTACTGTATCTTCACTGCTTTGTCGTGTCTAATTTATTCTGCAAAGAGTCGAGAGTTCAGCTGTTTCCCTTGGCGGACTCCAGACCACAGTCTAATAGAGCACACTGTTAGAGAATTCTGCCTAAATGTTCCTTTACTTCATTTTACCAGATTACTCCCTAGTTACAGGGTGACTGTCCATCCTGTTTTTACTGGGACAGTCCCTTATTTAAGATCTCTTCCCAGTGTCCTGACTCTTTTAAAAAATGGGCACATTGTCCCAAATTTTCCGTGCAGTGGGGAGAGGGGAAGGGAAAGGAGCTGTTAGCACTCAGGTCTTCTGCCACTCCAAGCACCATTGATTCCCTTTCCTTCCCCACCCTGTATGCTGCAGGGATGAACTTCATCCCTGCAGCGGTACAGGGTGGGCAGGGAGCCACCGGCACTCAGAGCTTCAGCCACTGGAGACCCGAGCACTAGCAGCTCCTCCCTCCCCGCCACTACGGGGCTGGAGCCCTGAGCGCCGGCGGCTCCCCTCTTCGGACCAAAGCCCCAAGCACCTTCATCCCTGAGCTGAAGCTGAGCACTGGAAGCTTCCTCCCCACCCCTGCCAAGTGCAGGGCTGAATCCCCAAGTGCCTTCAGCCTCCCCTCCGTTTGGTATCCCATTTTCAGTATAGGGAAATACGGTCATCCTACCTAGTCATGTATCTTAAAGTCACCGTCACCAAGTCGACACCTCTTCCCCCTTTGGCGCTTACCTTAACTACCGAGCTCATCTTTTCCACTCCACTTTGCACTAGCTCATCTGGTTCAGGTTGTTCTTTGACCCATCTGGTTCAGATTGTAGCTGACCAAAGGTCTTTTTAGTCTTCAGTTAGATCAGAGGAAAGTTTGAAATGAGCTTGTAACATTTCCTCCTTCCCTTCTATCAGAACAACACCAAAAAGTTTGAGCTATTTAGTGTAATTTGAATTATGCGAACGTGTTTCATGTCAGTTTTGAATATGGTCTTGCTTCCAATAGATGTTATCATCAAATCAAAATTATTCACACATTTCAAGTTAACATTTTTATTTTTATTCTTTAACTCAGTTTTTGGCAAGATTACAGAAGCTGTCAGTGGTTCAGTATTTTGAGAAGAATATTTCAATAAATCCATGATGTGCTGAAAAGGGCTCACCAGAGGCCCTTGTTAAAGTTCTGCCACCAAACAGAAGATTATTCTCCTGCCTGTTCACCCTTTCTATGGATACTTCTAAATAATCTCTGGCAGGAATGACGTCCTTCCCTGAGGCTAAAATAGGTACTCCTGAAGAGTAAATTGTTTGCTCTTTGAATGGACCAGATTGCATTAAATGGCAGATATTTTAAAAATAAATTCCAGTAGGATCAACACTCCTTTCCCATATCAGGTCTTCACTCTCCCCCTAATGCCAATTCTACTATATTATCTTATATACTCAGTATATTTCTCAGGAACAAAATATAAACTGTTCCAGAAAGTGCACTTAGTATGTCTTCATTTGCCAGGTGGCATTGCTTCCTTCCTAGGGTATGGTTATAGGAAAGCATTTTTACATAGTGTATGAAAAAGCCCTTACTTTTCCTATCTGCAAGCATATGCAGTCATAAGACATAGCTTTTTTTCGTTTAAGAGGGGGAAAACACTTGTTAGAATATTGGCAGCATATCACTATTATAACAAGACACATTTAGGTTCAATAAAAGACACTTAGAATTGTAATCTTGCCAAAAATCGTTAATTTTTCTTTTGCATTACTTACTCTGACATGAGTGAAGGCTTTGATTAAAACTGCTTCAGCATATACAAACTTGGCCTGAAAAAGGTTGACAAATTAGTGTATATCAGAACTTGTTTGCACACCTTCAAATGGTAGAAAAGATTTGGATTTTGATGGTATTTTCCCTTGAGGTTTACATTTATTGTGAACTCAGACAGATTCTTTTCTATTCCATGCATGTGGAATGTGACATACAACCCACCACTTGTCATAGAACGGTGCTCTAAAACATTAAGGCTATGTCTACACTGCAGGCTTTTTGTGCAAAAATGGCTGTTCTTGCACAAAAACTTGAGGAGCATCTACACTGCACACACATTCTTGAGCAAGTACATTTAGGCCGTGTCTAGACTGGACCCCTTTGCCGGAAAAGGCATGCAAAGGAGGCCAGTCGGA
>JANRFK010006693.1:38140149-38167700 GCA_030068395.1 Apalone spinifera | reverse complement strand
CACCTTCCCAGTCCAGGGTGGAGATCATGGACCTTATTCGGGTTTGGGGGGATGCCCCCAACGTCCATGATCTCCACACTAGATGGAGAAATGCAGCCGTCTACGGCAGGATAGCTGCCAGCCTGGCCACCAAAGGCCACATGCGAACCCAGGAGCAGGTTTGCATGAAAATCAAGTTGGTCTGGCGAGACCCCCAAACTTGAGCCCTGAGCTTCCCCTCTCCCTTCTTCCCCTTGCTTCCCCCTTCCAGCTCCCTCCTCCCGGGTTTCCCCCTTCCCTCTCCCACCTTCTCTCTTCCCCCCTCCTGCCTCCTTTCCCCAGTCTCACCAGAGTTTCATTTCTCCCTCCCCCACAGTTTTGTTAAATAAAGAGAGTTTGTGTTCATGAAAATACATGTATTTTTTTTGACATCAGGAAGGGGGGTTAGGGAGGGGTAAGTGGAAGGATGTGAGGGAGGAATGAGGCACAAGCCCCCAGTGGGGCAGACCAGGGAGGCTGTTAGTGCTCCTCAGGGTGGAAGCTCTCCTGCAGAGTCTCCTAGATACTGACAGCCCCCGATGGACCTTCCAGATGGCATCCTGCAGAAAGTTCAACCAGGCTCACAGCAACGCGTCCACAAGAAGCACCAGAATGCCCAGAGGCAGTTCTAGCTCTATGTTGCAGAGTGCTGTGGTGTCCCGAGTGAGGGCAACCAGAGCATATAGAGACAAAATGCTTTTCTGTCCTCATTGAGGTAGGCAAGCAAGCAGGGAAACCTGATAACTGGATGTCCAAGGGGGCTCCTTTTAAGCACAGGCCTCAGATAGCCTCAGGCAGCAGCCACACAAAGTAACTCCTGACACGATGCCCTGCCGGACCTGGTTCCGGCCGGCCTTAAGTGCGATTCAGCATCCACTCAATGTGGACGTACTATTTTGAAATAGCAAAACGCTATTTTGAAATGCATTTTGTGTGTAGATGCGTTATTTCAAAATAACTTATTTCGAATTAACTATTTTGAAATAAGATATTTTGAACTAACACTGTAGTGTAGACATACCCGAAGGGAGTACAGTGATTTGAACTACTCCACTGTGCAACCCATTTAATTTCCACTGGCTTTTTTCCTAGTCTGCCTGTGTAAGTAGAAGAATTCTGAAATCACGAGGTCAAATCTTGGTTTCAGCTATATCCTTTTTGCACTGCTGTAAGGGTACAAAGAGGGTGGAAAACTGTCCTCATAGGCAAGCAGATGGGAGGATCCATGGATGGCATAAAGCAGGCATAGCCAAATCAGTGCCACAACTTCTTTTCTCTTACAATGTAAAGGACTTGTCTAAATGTGGTGGGTTCATGAGAAAGGGGCATGTACCATGCTTCTGCCATCCTTAGTCAGCCAGTTCTTAGAGAACCACTTACGCCTGAATATGTTAGAGCAGTCTTAAATTATTCTACCAGGCCCCAACCAGAGAACAGAATGGTGTTTAGTGCACAACCACTCTTATATATCTGGCACAAAATGTTTATTAGTAAACTCTAACTTTTAGCCACATAAATCTGAATAAACTTTCACTACACCCTCATCCTTCCCTCAAAAATTTTCTAAATTGCTGAAGTGCCTTAATAAACATTTCAGACATCTAGACAATTTAAAGTAATTTAAGCAAAACTAAGTATGTTTTAACTCCAAATTTGGACTGGTATTTCAGAACCTCCTAAGAAAGTATTTTAATATGGAAATCCAGAATGTTAAGAAAAAAAATTAAGCACCATTAATATTTAACTGAAAGAAAGGCCATGGAACATAAAATTAATGTTGCCACTCAGACATTTTTTTTTATTCAACATACTAAAAGACTTTGTAGGATCTATACTACAATCATTACCTGTGTCATCATGCAATGTTGCAGTTAGAAATGATTTTTTATGTCAACATTTAGGTCACTGGTGACAAACACTGGAAAACAGAAAAAAATGTTAACTGGAATTTAATAACTCGTGCAGACTTGTGTGAGCTAAGTATTTTTTCTGCTGAGAATGTAGGAAATAATTCAAATGATTATTACTGAATCCAGTTGGTATGTTTCTCTTTTTCTTTCTGTGTAACAGTGACTGGCTACTGTTAAGTGGCAAAGCTGCATTGCTTCTGTTCTACAATTCTGTCTGTTTGGCTAATAAAATGTTAACTGGCAGGGTAACCTCTAGAAACACCCAAAAGAGACTAAAGTATCATCAAGACATGTTCTGTGAACAGCTTGGAGTTGAAAGGTATCCTGCAGTAACTATTCCATTTAGGGGGAACTTCTGCAAACAGAGTTAAGTAAATGTTTTATACCACTATCCTGCTGGGTTTTGTCTATGGATAAAAATGTGGAAACAGATCTCCTTTGAAATATGGACTTTAATTTATGCAATTTGTACTGTTCTTAGTGTCAAACAGGCATTCTCCCATGAAGTCCTCTTGTTTAAATAAAGGAGATTTGAGATTTTTAAGTTTATTCTTTTCAGTTTTTATGTCTCATATGAACACTGGGATGCATAACTGTGCTTACAGAGGAACTAATTTTTAATTCTGAATTGCTATAATCCGACAATGGCACCAATTTCCTTGGAGGGGGCACTTCCTTGAAACTTGCTTTCTTTCTTTTCCTGAGTGATAGCTGCCATTGAGACTACGGTCAATGCAAAGACAAAATAAAAATGTGGGGGAAAAAATCAATAAATATCTAAATTATTTAAAGAAAAGATACAACAGGGTGTCTTACTGTCATGCACCATATTCTGTATCTGAAAGCAGACAGGTGGATTGTCTATAGCCAGCATTGGTTTGGACACACTATCCAGCATGCTCATTAGTAGCTCTGAGCCTGGGCTCCCTGTTAGTAGAAAGGCAGGGATCACAGCAGGGAAGTTATATCTCAGGCTTCTCACATTCCTGTTCTATCTTAGCAAAGCTTTGCAAAGCCTTTTCTGGCAGCTCATTAGTAGGTGCACTGATGCATAAGAGACAGTCATTAGAAGTGTTTTTCAACATTGGCTTTTGATCAGGTGACTACTAGCTTCGTAGAGACATTTACTTACATTGTTTTCTGTAAAAGATTCTGTTGCTATATTGAGAATGACATACATATAAAATGCTGAAAACTGGCTTGACCTTTCTACGACAAAAGGGGGGGAGCTCTATTAGTTCTCTAAATCTTGTCTTTATATTGTCAGCAATGACGTAATAGAAGCAGAGAGTACTTCTTCAGAAACTGCTCTCTTTTAGCGTGAATAATCTATGCCCAGTTCAACTATATTATTTGATTTAAGGTTATGACAAGAGGGACACTAGAACATGAGAATACAGCTGGCATCTGGTATGCCTTTAGCTTTAATGATAAGCATTGGCTCCTTTCTTTTCCCATAAAGGCCTGCACTTTTAGCATTCCATGTAAGGGCTAAATCTATCCTACAGGGCAGAGTGGGACACATAAGTACAATGTTATTGGATCAGATGGGGAGGGCAAATTAATGTCTCTCAGAAGTGTTTCAATTGGAAGAATGCTCTCCTGTGCCATAGGAATATGTTTACCAAACTTAGCCTAAATATGAAACCCTACATGAAATAATAATAGAAAAATCCATATCACATTGGAATTCCTTTCAATATAGTTATGCAATATGAATGAATCTGTACACCTTTAAACATAAGCTTCAGGTGCATTATTTAAAAGCTGACCAATAAGTAAACTTTGTTTGCTTTATTCTGGATGATTTTCATATACTGCTTCACATTCAAGTGTAGCAACATTTCCTCATTACAAAAACCCTCTGTTTGTACTATGGTTATGCCCACCACAAGGAAATCATGTTAAGCACATACTATGTCATGCAACCAAGCCAAAAGGAGGCAAAGGCTCTTTTACAAAAGTTTATTGAAACAAAATGCATCAGTTTAATCAGGCCTGCTCCTGGCTATGTAAGAGCATGACATGCCAATTACATAAAGTTCCAACTCAGCTAAGACTCCTGCTGACTAATTCAGTGTTGATTGTTTTCCGCTATATGGCTTTGAGTGCTTGTTAAGACTAAAGAGAGAGAGAGAGGCACAACAATTGCAGGAATTCTTTGCTTCCATCAAACTGTCTTATGATTGCCAGCAATTAGTTAAGCTCCTTGGCAGTAAAATGACAAGATGGGACTTGACCAAACACAATGTGGGGAACACATAGGCATCTGCCCCAGCTGAAAGACATTACAATGTTTGTTAACCTTAAGGGTCATTCCTGATTCACTTCTGCAGACAGAAAACAAGATTTATATAACACAGATCAATACAGCCCTAAGACTTTCACCATTGAGGATGCTAGATTGAGGCACTTCTCTTTATCAGTTTACCATGACACTAATGTATTTTGCCTGTTTTGCCTGGGCAGTGATGAATCTCTTGGCAAGAGAAAACAAATAAGCTCTGTTGTTGAGAGACATGTTGTCTATGATTTGTCTCAGCAGACATGCCAACTTGCTGGCAAATTCATTTCCTATTTAATTTAAGTGGCATATCTGTCTTCCTCTTGCTGGTATGTCTTTTGCTTGCTGCTCAACCATACTGGCACTGTAAGAAGACTCTATGGTAGGTCTTTTCAGGTAGATTGACCCTGCAAAGACTAAAACAAAATAAAGCTTTAGTCTCTAACTTTTAATAGCATCTTATTGTCCTGTAAAATAAGATTCATGCAGTAAATATAATTTATTTTAGTTTGATCTGAACTATTTGTTTTGAATGTTCATAATCCATGTTGCTTACAGAAATGTCCTAAACCAAGAAGATGAGTTTGAGAAACAGAAAACATTTAATGATTTTGTTCAAAAGAGCAAGATTTAAAAAAAAATAGCTTGAAAATATCCATTAAGGTCCCAATTTAGCTGTCCTGGGGTAGGGAAAGTTTCCATGAGAAGCATAGACTGCCTAAAGACAGCAAGATCAGGCCTGCAAGTCATTAGAGAAAATGTGATTTATACCATAAACCCTTTCTATTGCTTCAGAATAAAAAATTAAATACTAGCACTGTTTCCATGTCCGTTTCGCGGCTGCCATTCCTTTATTAAAGTAATTAGTTATACATAGCACTTAGCTTGTGGAAATAAGATGAAATATAAATTGAATATAAAAATAATGTATGTTCTTCAACATGTTCAGAAGAAAATGAATGTTAAATGAATATGCTCCCAAAAAGTCCCTAGATCTGAACTTTCAGGAACTGGTGTCAAAGCACTCTCTCTCTCTTTCTTGAAGCCTCTCACCCTGGCATTTCTTCAGCCCATTATAATCTGATCCAGCCCAGTTTGTTAACTTTTAGGGCAAGGTACAGAGCCCATTTGTTCATTTAGAACCTGATTCTACCATCTTACTTGGGCTGAGTGCCACCATGCTCCAAAACCAAACCCATCAACTCCAATTGGACAATATGGTTCCTTCCATTCAGCATCAGTAAGGGTGGCAGAATCAGGGCCTTCATGTTTCTTCCAAGTTTCTATGACCGCATAAAGTTTGTTTATAGCCATCAGTCCTGGCTCTCAGTGTTCTATACTGCTACTTAGCTCTAATTTACCCCTAAATGTCTACTAAGAGCTTAGTAAGCAGTGAAAGTGCTGGTAATGCTGCTAGACAATATTGACCTCCCATGGTTCGGCAAATTCTCTGGTTTGCACTGGCCATGTCCTGAGAGTGCTGGACTAGAGAGGTTCAACCTGTACTACCAAGAATAGTTCCTTTAATGTCACTGGGCTTATTCACAATAGTAAGCACTGCACACAGTAGGTAGTGTTTGGAAGGTGAGGTGCTAAGTTAGGAAAGAACTTGAATCGTTGGAGAGCAGAAAAATGTAAAATCTGAACAACTACTATTCTTTAGCTATGACAGAACATAAGCAATTGAATAGTTAACATAGACCCTTGCTTCATAAATGTGCCAGTGAAATCTCTGTGCCAGAACACATTAATTATAGCAGTCAGTTTACCTTTATCCTTCACAACATTTCTGATTAAAATTTCACACATTACAATGATGTGTGTCTTTTCTGCAAGCTATGAAATGTACTTAGCATCAATAAGTTCTTATTTTGCTATTGAGATACTTATGGTATATAAAGAATTGACTTCTGATCTCTGACAGTGAAATCAAAGGCAGTGTTTTGCGGTATACCTGGTTTACACATATACAGTGAGGAGTCTGAGTAAACAGTCATTAGCAACATTGAAGGAAAAAAATAAAAATAGGCAATAAGTTTTCTGTCAATACAAGATTTGTACTTTCAAATTTTATATTTGCCAAGTTTAATTAAGCCATAGATTATGTTTTGAAAGGTACGTTCAATTAAGTGAATCCCTGAAGAGGAATTATATACAATAAAGATAATCACAACATTTATCTATTTAACAAATGTATATGCTTAGGTTAAAAATATTCTGGATTTCTATTTTAGAGATGTAAGAAAATTGATAGAAAAATAATGCAAAACAATAATTATGAATACTCATGATATTTCATATATGTAACCAATCACTTCCAATTATAGGCATTATTAAATATTTTAAAATGTTATTTTATTGAATGGTACTTGATCCGTTTATTTTAAAAAATTGTTCAGAGTCCTGTTTATTCAATGACTCGTTTTAAAGAAATTAATGTGTTGTATATTTACAATAAAGTTCTTTAAGGATGTAATGAAATGTTGCAAACAAGTGAACCTGGGGGAAATCCTGTTATCTTGCCTGTAGGGTGGAATCCATTCAATCTCCTTGTGCTAGGGGAGAACTGGATCTAGGAGTATTATGAAGAGGTGCACAAAACCTGCAGTGTGCAGAGCCCATCTTTACTGGTGCTTCTTGTATAGCAGTGCTTAGGGTTCATTTATTGTTTGGGTGGGGAGCATGTCAACACTAGAAAACTATTTCAAAATTAGTAAATTAGACTTAACTTCCAATTTAACTAATTTGAACTAGTGGGTGCACACTATGGGGAAACCTCAAAATTGGTCCGAAGCCGGCTCTGTTAATGTGGATGTGCTACCTTGGACTTAGAGCCTAGGATGCACTGAAGAGTAATTAGTTCAAATTACTCTGGGGAGTAATTTTTTCAAAATAGCAGCACCAGAGTGTTCACACTACTGTTATTTCAAAATAACTATTTTGGAATTAGCATTACTCCAGATGAAAAGCAGGAGTACAGATTTCAAATTCTGCAGCTTGTTATTTCGAAATAATGGGCTTGGTAGTGTGGATGCTCCGCTTATAAATTCAACTGGGAGGTGGAAGATATTTCAAAATAAAGTCCTAGTGTAGACCAGGGCTGGGAAAGATCATGGGAATGATGGGACCATAGGATTGCCAGAAAGGAAAGTCTCTGACCCAGCCCTGCAGAGGAAGACACTAAGGCTCTGGAGACTACTCCATTCTAGATGACTGAAATAGTGGCTCAAGACTGTTTCTACTGCTTCTCCATAGCCTCCTGAGGAGGATTCCCCACATGGGTTTAGTAATACCACACTGAGACATGGGGTAATGAGATTTGAATTTTTCAATAAATGCTTCTTCATAGTCTCATTGATTTGAAATAACTGTAGAGCCTTAAAATCTTGGACAAATGTCTAGAGAAGCCAATCACAAATAACTAGGGGATTATAACATTCCTTTTCCTAACAAAGGGCTCCATTTCCAAGATACTTTTATGTTAACACCTATTGCACCATTCAACAAAAAAACCTTACAAATGCTAGTTGTTCCACAATACAATTAAACATTCAAATATTCAGGGTCTACATATACTTACATAAATGGAAAACTCCACTTAAAAAAGTGTATAACATCAAACAGGTCAGTCAGTAATAAAAATATCCCTCTCCACCATTTACACATTTATCTGAGAGAACATTTGGAACTGATATAATAGAATGTGCTGTGGGACTACATCCATAAGAAGAACCATCCACAAGAAGAACCATCAGAGAGGTTAGGCTACACTGCAATTAGACACCTGCAGCTAGCCCATGCCAGCTTATTTGGGCGTGTGGGGCTGACACTAAGGGGCTGTGTAATTGCAGTATAGATGTTGGGGCTCTGGGTGCAGTCTGGGCTCTGGGACTCTCCCACCTGGCAAGTCCCAGAGCCTGGGCTCCAGTCCAAGCTCGAACATCTACAACTCATTTCAAGAAATTGTTAACCTGAGCCCTGTAAGCCTGAGTCAGTTGGAGCAGGCCAGCCAGTCATGGGTTAAGTCCAGCAGAGACATAGCCATAGGAGCAATTTATCTCGCTTTAGGGACATCTTGTGCCTCTGGATGGCACCGAAAAACCAGAGCAGTATCATGCCTAGCATCCTTATGTTTCTAATACTATTTTTGTTTACTTTTTTTCCCTTTTGTGAGAAGCAAAGATGATCATGAAATAGAGGTGTGAAAATTTAGATAGCAGCTAATTAGTTTTACTAAGACTGTTACATGACCATAATGGATTTTCAGCTTTCTCTCTCTTTTATCCTCTGACTTAAGGCAATTATATAACAGCAGTTCTGGAACAAGTTATTGTTCATAATTTCACAAAATAGGCTGCTTGCACACTTAAGACCACACTAATTAATTGAATTATATGAAATTGTTTATTCAATTTATATCAGATTGAGCTGTCTTTTGGCCAGTATTGAACAGACTTATATTGTGCTTTGTTTCTTGTATTGTTTTATTATAAAAATGTATATGTTGCTATACAGTTTTTCAGCACTTTATATATGGAAAAATACATTCCTTTCCTCAAAGAGCTTTACACAAAGGGGTGATGTTTACTTCACTCAAAAACCCAGACTGACTGGTCTGTACTTGGGAACACTGGATGGGATCATGATGATGAAATTATTCATCCACACACAGGCTCAAGATGCAGGGCCCCAGAATAGCCTCTGACACATTCTCTTCTCAAATTGCTGCGAGTGCAGCCCAATGGCTAGAATAGCACCTAAAGTGCTGGTCTAGTGTATTTAGATCCATGATGCATCTGAGGGTACATCTACACTGCACGTTTATTTCAAAATAAGCTATTCTGGAATAGCACGTCTACCCTGAAGGGAGTCTCAAAATTAGTCCGAGGCAGACTTCCCTAATGTAGACGTGCTGTCTCGATATAAAGTCCCACGAGACAGTGGGGAGGAATAACTTAGCCACTCACCAGGGCCATTCTATTTCAAAATAGCAGAAGTGGAGCATCTACACATCTTATTTTGAAATTGGCGTTATTCCTCATAGAATGAGGTTTACAGATTTCAGAATAAGCCTTCTGTTATTTTGAAATTATTTTGAAATAACGGAATGGCTGTGTAGACGCTCACCTTATTTCAAAATAATGCTAGTTATCTCAAAAAAATGGTGCAGTGTAGATGCACTCTAATAGTGGGGTCCTGTTTTTAATTTCCCCTTGGCATACTTCTGATACTTCCTTTCATGGCTGCATATATGAAGCTAGTGTAGAGATAGTATCTAGCTTGCATACACCCCGTGTGACTGAATGTTACAGGGAAATATTGTTCTAACATGTCTCAGCAGTGTGAAGAAGGGGTCTGAGTCTTTGCCTGATGTATCTCTAAGACATGAGCAATCCTGCCAGCACTGATCAGAGAGAATGGGCCAAAGAAGTCAGGCTTGATAAAAGCAGGGGCAATTCAGCCAAAATTACAGCCAAGAAGAGAAATTATCTGAACAATTCTTCTTGAACAACTTAACTATCTCCATCCTTGACTGGTTGGTTAGGTGGAACATCAGGAACACATTATACAAATGTCTATGCCCTGGCCTGGCTTCCAAGTCACTTCTGAACACAGTTCACGTTTGGTTATAATTTATTAAGCCCTCAGCTATTGAAATGGTTGTTCCTCCACATTTTGAGGTGGCAGTTGTAATAAGGTGCAACATTAGTGCTGTCATTAGCGAAGCTGGAATGCTTGGGGAATGTATTTACAGTAAAGGGCCCATAGTGATTTCTCTGATCTTTTCTCACTCTGCTTGTAGAGCATCAGACTGTGTGATACATACAGTAAAGCAAGATATTGTTTCTGTAATGCTCTTTATTGAAATGTGGCTTTTCAAATACCTCTAATTTAGGCTAAATCCTAGTGAAGGGCAGTATTCTTAGAATATGCACAATGTACGTCAGTTGACATGGGACCTGGATTCATCACCAAATTTGGGAGCACTGGTTGTGTTGCTAGTGTCCCTGGCCTAAGCTGGGTACATGAACACTGATCCTTCTAATTAAGTTAAGGTATGACTTGAGGGGACCATCTCTGAGAGACAAATTTAACCTAATCTTTTTTGCCCTTTGTACTGTCAAAAGAGAATGATGTCACAACAATGATTTTTTTGGGGTAAAGGTAGGCAGAACTACCTACAGTTTAGGTTGTCCAACTCTTCCCCTTTATAATAACCTGTTTTTAGTTTCTTATAGACTCATAGACTTTAAGGTCAGAAGGGACCATTTTGATCATCTAGTCTGACCCCCCTTATAAAACTTTGTCAAATTTTAACTGTTTACGCTGAAGTTTTCTAAGCTGAGCGTCTGCCTCAGGCTCATTATTTTTGGAAAATGTCAGCCAGAATGTTTCCCCTGTTTCCAAAAATAAGGCTGGAGGGGAAAATGTTTTTCCATTGTAAAACATTCTGGTGCACCTTCCTTATGTTTGAATGTTCCCATTGTTTGAAGCAGGGACTTGAAATTTGAAGGGAGTGGCCCTGGTGATAGTGATGTGCCTTTTGCTGTCCTTTAAAAAACAAAAAAAGCAGATGCTCAAAGTTTTCAAAAAAATCTCAGAGATAGTTTTAACCAAGCATATCACTCACAGCTCCTATTTCTGACTAGATTGTTCCTAGAACCCAGCATGGATACAACATTTATATCCACCGTGTGTATATCTACCAAGCTGCAGGGCTCTACTAATAACCACAGCAACATCTTGGCCACCACTTGCAGGCCATTCCAGGCAGCTCCTCCAGCATGACTGTACTGCCCCAAGCATTGCCCATGGTCATCGGTACCAGATTCATTAGCAGCTATCCCTAGTCCCACTAGTGTGTGCAAGTATGACCAGGTCAGAGCCAGACACTACATCTAAAAGCTTCTCTCTTCTGTGCGCCCGATGGCCTCCCCTCCCCAGCACCCAAGGTAGAGGAAGACGACATTAATTTGTATGCTGAGGGGACAAAAGCTGGCCTGGTGCTGGTGGAGGAAAGAATAGTTATATAATGAAACTAATAAACAGAGAAGAGCAACCGTGACTGGCTGGACAAGGAGACTGGTTAGCTGAGGTCAAGGGAGGCTGGGACTTGGAGCAAAAGGGAGAGGAGTCTCAAACTGGTTTAGCAAGGAGTCAGACTCAGTGATAGAAGTGTGTGTGGAGGAGGTATGACTTGAAAGTATTGGCTGTGGGGAAGACTGAGATAGAAGGGGAATCTCTGACTAGAACCAGTGTGGGGGAAAGGGAGACACCTGACAAGCAAATGGAATGTGGAGAGGGAACTGGAACTAGCTGGGCATAGAGACAAGGGCAAAGAGTCAGACGGGGACAAGCAGCTGGTGGGGAGACTGAAACTGGATGAGAATCCTAGGGAGGAGACTAAATCAAAGAGCCAGTGGGGGAGGTGATAGCTGCAGAGACAGAGATCAAACAGGGAGTCAGAAGCAGGGAATTGGGACTGGCTGAGTAAGAAGACAAGGAGCCTAAAGAAGGATGACAAGGACTGTACATATTAAAATAGAAGTAGACCAAGGTGTCAGGAGTCGTCGACAGGGAAGAAGTGGGACAAGTGTGTGTGTGTGTGTGTATGTGTGTGTGTGTGGAAATGGGCCCACTAAAATACAGAAGGTTCATGAGCCTCCCCATCCTTCTGCAGTAGCAAATTTTTGTGAACCGACTGGCAAAGTGTGATTCTCGTCCTCCTCTAATGCTGATCTTCATAGAAGAGGACATCATATTATTAGTAACTCCATTACCTCAAACAGCAGATGTCTGTGCCAAAGATCTAATTGTTCCAGCCCTGCTGATGACATGGGAGTCAATATGATACTGTGTGATGAAAATTTCGAAGGGGGTTCAGTTTGCTTCTTAAACACACACACAGAAACCTAGGCAATTTCATACAAAAAATATTAAGAACAGTAAGCTTGCATAGTTAAACACTCAAAAGTTAGGAATGATACAATTAAATTTGCTTGTGCAACCTGTGTTCAGTCCCCTTGTGCACATACAGTTGATACTGTTTTTAATTGCGTAATCCATATACTATTTTGCACTAAGACCTGGTAAATGTATACCATCTGTTATTATAATTGCTGCTCCATATGAAATATTATAACTAGTTTACTAAAAAAGATTATGATTTTAAAATGTGTAACCTCAGAACAAACACTTAGGTACTGAATACAAACCACAAGTGGCAGGATTATTTTGTCTGTCATTTATCTCTGAGACCCTGTTATTTTCACATTTCATAAGGTGGGTGTTTTACATTTACTCAGCAGGGACTTTCTATTACCCATTCTCAACACCTTATCTCACTTACAAACACCAGTCCATTTGGTTCATTAAAAATGTGTGTCTTTGTACATTTGAAGCAGTGGGAGTTCTTAGAATAAGAAAGCATGAAGAATATTTAGGCACTTGAATTTTCAGTAGTGATATCTCCTACAAAACACTGAAGAATTGTAATGTGGTAGAAAGTAAATGAGATGTCACTTAGGGAGGGAGGAAGAGAATTATTTTTATTAAGTATTATTTTACTTAATTATCCTTACATAGATTGTTAGATTGAACATTACTTGTACATTCATTTGGGACACATTTCAGTGATTTCAAAACCTCTGAAATTTTATCTTTATTCTTTTACTTGCCAGTTTTGCCCATAATGTGATTTTTATTATATCCAGCTAGTCTCTGAACCATCCACTACCGCAATCAAATCTTTTCCTCAGTAAGAAGCATTCAAAATACTATGTTTCAATTTTTCCAGGTATACCTCCACACAAAACTTCAGATTTTTGCTTCTCAGAAATCCCATGACAAATCAGAAACTTTCTAAAATTTTATATATTTTAGCCAATCTAAAAGTCACATTACAAAATCTGAATGAGTGAGATTGGATCAAGTCTGATTAAACTAGACTTGAATTTCGACAACATTAAATAGAAGCACAAACATTTCTGGAATTACATTGTTTCAATCTTGACGTCTGGGGCTTAATTCTGTTCTGGGACAGATGTGTACATGCAAAATATCACTCTTTTTTCAAACTGAAGCCTTTGCTGAATTTGTACAAATAAATACCCATTTATTGATTCTAGGGTATGTCTACACAGCAGGGCTGACTCAAAATAAGCTATGTAACTTGAGCTACCCTGTTTGCGTAGCTGAAGTCGAAATAGTTTATTTTGAATTTGGGCACATCTATACAGCCCTTATTTTGAAATGGAGCACTCTTCCTCCAGCTTCCCTTAATCCTCATAAAATGAGGGTTACAGGAGTCAGAGTAAGAAGTCCTCTAGCTAGACATTATTTTGACATTATGTCAAAATAACTGCTTGTATATAGACGTGCATTTTGTTATTTCGAAATAACATCAGTTATTCCGAAATAATGGTGCTGTGTAGACATACCCCTAATGATGAATCTGTATGCACAACATTTGTAGGAATGGACACTGAAGACCTACTGGGAATACAATGGGACTTCTCTGAGATCTCTCTGAAATATGGAACAGCAACTTCAACAAATTTGAGATGTCCATAACAGGAAAAATATGACTCCCTTATTTTGCTAATAGGAACACAGCAGTAGACCAGGGCATCTGAAAACCAGGAAAACACCTTCTTTTTATGAGTTTTAAGTCTTTATATAGTCAGATTGGGGTAGTGTTGACACAAGAACAAAACCTGAAATTAAAATGAAAAAAAAAAAGGTGACCATGCTGACTTCCATTGTAAAGAAGTCGTCCTTTGTATGCTTTTCCTAGCATATAATTGCTCTTTGGGTTCAGTTTACATCAGTCACTAACGTGTTAGAAAAAAATTTCTGTCTTACTTTCTGATATCAAACATCATGCTATATTCCCTGGAAATATTTGTGTCCATATCCTTCACCTTACCTTAGAAAGATTGTAATATAAAAATGGGACATTAAGGGTACCAAACTCAGTTATGTTGCTGACGCATGAAAATTGTACTGTTCTTATTACCATGTTGTGTTGCATTATCTGGGCTAGGAATATTTGGTTTCAACTAGATCACAAGACAGTCTTGTATTTTTAATTTGTCACTGTGATCTATATCTCACTGAAGTCTCATCTTCCCAGCCAAATGCCATAGGCTATTACTCTAGAAAAAAAACATGTCACACAGAATAGAAAAGGTAAACCCACCAAACAGCATTTATAACTGAAATCACCACTCAGGGTTCCATTCCCACTTGCTTAGCAGGTGGTATAATTCACCCAAAGCCAACTTAAAAAAATATGCAGTTTCAACTGTGTATATATTACACACATTACCTCCTCTGTTGTTTCCTATTACTACCTCTTCCACTTTAGTTGCTCCTGTGTAGCAGTGTCATTCACAGAAGAGAATAGAAAGGGAAAAAAACAAAAGCATTGGTGGCTAAGAGGAAAAGTTATGATTGACACGAGGTCAAATACTGAAAGTAGCCCTGGGGATTCTGCAGTGGAGTTGTTGGTAAGAGACAGAAGTATGGGGAAAATATAGGGATATAGAGGATAAAACATTCCATAAGCAATCCAACAGTTCCAGATTGAAGTTAGTAGTTTCGATCATTGTCCTTTTTGCTAAGAAGCTACTTTAAGCAAAAAAGAAAATAGTGTAACAGGCCTGTCGGGTATTTTTACATTGATCTAATAACGATGATAAATCTTCCTTACAAAGTGTAAGTGAATGAGCCAAAGGAAGAACAGATAACGGCAGTCTGTAGGTTACGTGCTTCTTAAAGAAACAGGTATAATAAAAAGCTGCTTTTGCAATGGAGAATTTTTTAAATTATTTGTTTCCCTGATTTGAGTTTAAGTTTTTCCTCTCCCCGCTGAAATAATTAATCAAAACAAATGAGCCAGAAAACGCACAATACCAACTGATTTGAAATCACTGTGCACATTAACTATCTTCTGGAATTTCATTCACCATACTGCGCAGCATATAGAGTAGACTTTTACTAAAATGAGTTGTGCATCTAATTGTTATTTTAAAACATGAGTTATTGGTATATGAAAATATAAAATAGTGAAGTCATTCTGCTTTATTTTTCCACTGTTCCTATCTTTGGAATCTTTGCACATATTTCTGTTGTGCAAGATACTGACTGTCTTATTCTCATAATTACCTAGTAATGGTCTCCTTTAACTTACTTTGTTAGTTTGTAAAGGGGTCTTTGAATAATTGAGAATAAGACTCTAAGTAGCAAGCAAGCATAAAACTAGGAGAGAAAATCTCAACTCTAAGCATTGGAAAGTCCTGTCTTGCCAAGATAGCATTTTCTGTGAACCACTACGGACAGCATACATCTTACATGCTGCACACACAAAGCGATAAGTTCCTACAGATAAGACAAAACAGCTTATCAAGGAAAATAGATAGTACAAATCAGTAATGATAAACTTCTGAAAAAGATACGTCTACTTAGTGTGCCAAGCAATTCAGATAAGAATTTATGAAAATAATGTAAAAAATCTTTGTAATTTTTAGTCTAAGATCCTTATTTTTTCAATAAGGTGAAATCCATCATTAGTTAAAATATATATGTGAAATTCCCATCACACTTTGAACAGAACATTTGCAAACACTAGCTCATGCAAACTTACCACTCCCTTGTGTGTTGGCTTTACATAAAATCCATCTTTTGAACAATCAAACATAAATCTTTAGCCTAAGCTTTCTCCTTATACTTGGATGGCTGCAGAGTTTCTTCTGCTCAAAGAGAAAGGGGGTCCATGTTCTGACTGGAGTTAACCAGCTGCTATGACTTAGTAGTGATAAAACTGCAACTTCATGCAAGCTTTAAACAAGTGCTAATGACTCCTCATAATGTCCTTACACAGGTCCTATGATCACTGACCTTTTAGTGGACATTATAACTCAACTGCCTTTGGGAGTTTTTAATACTAATTTTGGGAGCTAGTTTAGCAAACATTAATTGATAGGCTAATCTAAGCATATGGGGTGGCATGAAAATAAGTATAAAGTCAAGAGTGAGCAAAAAGAATCTTAGAAGAAACATGAGGTGGAAAGGAAGTGAGTACTGTGATTCCAGGTCTATGGAAGGGGGAAAAGGGAGAGTTTTTAAATAATTGTGTCAAGGTGAAAGAAGAAGTCAGAGGCAGAATGAGGATTAGAACCCTGGGGTTCCTAGGTAGGGTTTTTTTTTCAAGGGAGCTAAAAATTTGACACCAAATATCATTACATTTCAACAGGATTTAGGGACTGTGTTAAAGGACAAGACCATACCTTTCTCTGGTATACTGGGGTTTGATTTAGTTTTTGAGAAGTAAAATTTAAAAAGAAAAGGTGGAAAGAAATACCCTGAATTCACACCCTAGTCACCCTCTATGAAAATATACCAGCTGCCCAGAAACCAAACCCTTGCCTCTCCTTCAAACTCATATCTCTGGGAGACCCTGAAAGCACCAGAACCACTGTTTCTTATTATGCAGTCTGTATTACAAAGAGCCTCGGCGGGATAGTCGTATTAGTCTAACTCTAAAAGCAACAAGTAGTCCTGTGGCACCTTAGAGACTAACAAAAATATATATGTAGTAAGTATCATGAGCTTTCAAGCTTTTGTGGGCAAAACTCGCTTCTGAGCTTTGCCCATGAAGCTCATGATACTACATATATTTTTTTGTTAGTCTCTAAGGTGCCACAGGACTACTGTTTGCATTGCAAAAAAGTTTGTGCTGGTATCTTTACAAAGAAGACGAACAGTGGAGTGGGGGTGTGTCTACTGCTATACTGTCTGCAGTGCTCTCATAGGATGCAGAATAGCTAAGCTATGACTCCACAGGTGAAAAAGAGAGTATTCCATTTTCTTCACATTTGCCGGGATCTCCTGCCCTATGCTCATTTACTCAGGCTTTGTACAAAAAACTAAGATAAAGTACTAAGCACTGAAGCCTTCTAGGCTTGGACACCTTACAATTTCCCCTCCTTGTTTGTCCTAACGCAACATTTATGCTACTGCTGTTGTTGCTCTTACACTAATGCTGGGTTTTTTGGAAATGAGAACTATTTACTGTGTAAATACAATATGCATGCTTAAAATATTAAATGCTTAACTGTTTGTTTGTACACCTACGAAACATGCTGTAGCAGAATTAAGCTAGATCCCTAAAGAGTCATTAACTTGTATTATCCTGAAGTATTTATTATTGTGGCATATGCAAAGGATAATATTTGTTTACATTTTTAATTACTCACATTTTCAGCCAAGAAAATCTCTGAGGATAATGCCTCATTTACAAGTGTCCTGGCAAAAGACAACATAATGTAATCACAGATTACCAACAATTCCATGACAACCATGCAATGGTTTCAATAGGAATATTTTTTTAAATATATAATTATAGTAAGCGACAAAAAAAATAATCAGAAGAGGCTGTTACATTGCTAAACAGAAATTAAGGAAAAATTCTCCAGTTCTTGAAGATATTGAGCTTATTCCAAACCCTGTTGAAGTCAATGGGCTTTAAATCAAATGCATGATGAATAAACATGCTGAAATTAAATACCTGCCAAAGCCTTCTTTTGAACCTCTAGAGTTTCCCAGTTTAACAAGTCCTATTATTAAGAGACTTTAATCTTTTCATAGTAAATAAATAGAGCTCAAACTTAATTAGGCAACAAGAATTTCATTTTAAAAATAACACCAAAAAACCCATGCTTCTGAAAGGCTTTTCTGGAGTAGGAAAATTGTAATATACTGTGCCTGGTGGATAACATCTCTATCAAAACTCACAGCTTTTGGGCAAGTTTCAGAAACTTCCTATGCTGAATTTAAAATGGATAGAGATTTGATTCAATAGAAATAATTAATCTATTAGCGCTATCCTTGTTTTCATTGCTATAATTCCAGTTCATTAAATTCCAAGGGCCAAAATAGGCCCTAATCAAACTAGAAGGGGTGGGCGGGGGGGTTCTTTTTGGTTTTTGGTTATTTTTTGTAATTAACATGCAGATGACATCAAAAATGTTGTAGTTTCTACCTTCTGAGGCCAGCAATGTAACTGTCATAGTGTGTGTCACAAAGTCTTACTTTTTTTCTCTTTTAAATTTTACTTGTTCTTTATTTAAAAAAAACCAAACAAACAGAGGGCTGGATTTTCTGGTCTCAGATGCATCAGGAGTGACTCTATTGATGTCAATGGAATAACACCAAATCAACACTGGTGCAAAATCAGAATTTTATTTTAGGAAGAAATGATGAAAAATGTGGGATGCAAAACATATTTTTTTTCTTTAATGCTCTCCAAGGCTGATTCCACAGCATTATCATCATTCTGCTTGTCGTTATAATGGACTATATTCTTCATGGGCCTGATCCAAAATCTATTGAAACCAAGGAGGAATCAGGAGTTATATGAGCATTAAGAGGAGATGAGGAAATGTTAAGATAGTCAAAGCCTAAACCTATGAGACAAGAATCTGACAAAAATGTTAAATATAACACAAAAGAAAATCCTTAAAAAAAATCTGAAAATGCTATAAAAATCAAATTGCTTTGGAGCATAAACAGATAATCTGGTTTATTTTCCTCAATTGGGGAACCATAACTAAAAAAAGCTTATAATATATTATCATTTTATATTAATATAACTCATCTGTTTTGCTATAAATATGTCTTCACATACTTTTGGAATGCCCAGAGTAATTCTTGAAATGGGCTCTGGACTCAGTATTTGGACTTTCATATAGAGTTGAACTTCATCTACAGCAATGATGGCTATTTGGGGAAGCTTTGTCTTCACAGAGTGGCTTGCCATTACTTGGAGTAAGCAGCACAGAACAACAGCATGCAAGTGATGGCTATCATGATTTGAATCAAAGGATCTGTTTAAACTCCAGGTTATAATTCATGCAGTGAAAGAAAAAGATGCCATGCTCCATTCTTACAATACTAAAATAATATTAATCTCTTAGTGTTTATGAATCTAATTTGCTTATTAATTCTATCAGAGTATAACTTGCACTCTAAAATAAAATAAACCCTTTAACTGTTATATTTTAGATGTCTGTGTCTCTAGCCGACTGTAACATTTGATGAGTATCATGTCAAATGCAGTGTCTCAGAATGAATTTGATTAAAAATACATAAAATGAATGAGTTGTCAGAAAGCAGTATTCTTTAGAAGGCATAATACAAAAATGTGTCTATTTTAATCGGTGGTCATCTTTGATCATACAAATTTAAGAGATTCCTAGGCTTTTTCTATTTGCATAAAAAACAAGACAGCATTGTCAGAAATCCCCAAATATGCATTTTGAATCAAGTTACACCTAAATGCTATACAAAGACTCAGTGTCTTGATGCTAATTCATTGAAAATGGCTTGGCCTTTAGGAATTTCCCATTGGCACTTACTAGAGCTGAACTCAAAGTGGCAATGGCAAAAAGCAGCCATCGAAACTGCATTCATGCTGACATCTAAGCCCTAGTGCTCAAATTATGAGTGCCCTGAAACAAAATGCTGTAGAAAGAAAAGCAAACATTAAAAGTGCTTTGAGTGCCAAGATTTTGCATGAAAAGACTGGAAAAAATAATGTTTCATTTTAAATAAAATGTTAAAAATGAAACAAAGAAAGAATTTGGTGGAAAAGGTTTGATGTATAATATGCAGTGTTACAGTGTCTGTTTTATTTATCTATCTATGTATATAAAACACACATTTTTGTGTATATCTGCAACTATACTCAAGTTTAGATATATGGTCTACCAATAACATATGTAAGGATGATGGTTGAGCTAGTTAATTTTTTTCCTGCTGAATTCATGTGTTTATTTTATGAGAGGAGATGTGAAAAGTTCATTCATGTCAAAATGTGTTGCTAAGTATAAACATGCTGGTTCACTTTAGGCAGGATCAGAAAAGACCCTGGGTGTGTAATCTGCGAATTGACGGTATGCTGATATTGCCCAGGTTTTGTATTACTAAACTATGGCTCACAACAACAACAAAAATTTAACCTTTAAATAGAGGCACCAAAATAATTTAAAACAGATTGGAGGGTTTAAAGGGCTTCAAGAGTAAGCAGCTCATATTTCAGTTCCTCCCCTCTAGGGCCTACCTATTTGGTGTTCAAAGTTCATCTCATATTGCAGCTGCTTATGTTCACATTTTCTGCAATGTATGGATGCGATGTCCTAGGGAAAAAACATAAAATAAAATATACAACATTAAAAAACATCTCCCCTAAAACAATGATTTGGCTGTTATTGGGCAGGGAATAGGACAAATCACCCAGAGGCTTTTAAGTAAGAGCTACAGAAAAAAAGAAGAGAGAAAAACTGAGACGATTTTAAAGAGAATTTCAGTTTCAGGGGATTTTTTTTATCCAAAGTTCTCACAGGTTATAGAACCCATTATTTTTTGTTCTTTTATTAAAAATTTCTTTGTACTTCATTTAGACTTCCTTGCCACTAGTCACAGATAGATGGCAACAACAAACAATTATACTACATATTTATCACTTTATTCTATTTCACAGTGTATCTCTAGTTATGGGAACAATAGATTTTTGCACCTTGCTTTGGTTTCTATTTGTCAAGAATAGCCTTTATAAACAATATATTTTTCCAATTTAATAAAAGAGTATAGCGGCATTAAATGTGCAAGATGTGATTTGAAACAAAATGGGCTAGACCACTGAATAGTGCTTCAGAAGACCAGCTATTTACTTAATACAACACCGTTTTATAGCATGAACATCCCTTGGTGAATGATAAGATGGATGCCATATTTGTACTACGTTTTCCAGCTTTACGATTTAAGCAAAATTTCAATATTTTAAATCAACGAAGATACCCTGATGTAGTATGTTTTTACCCAGGCAAGCCTAAATTTAGTCCTATGGGTATGTTACCCTGAAATAAATAAATATCCCACACCCCTGAAGATAAATTCACGTGATAAGTTAAGCTTACTAATGGGAAGGAGAGGGGCACAGAGAATACAAGAGAACTTAGCGTCCAAGGGAGATCCATTGTTGTAGGAAGTTGCAGTTTAAATAATACAGTGGGGTGAAGTCTCAGAGGGGTAGTCGTGTTAGACTGTATCTGCAAAAATGACAAGAGGCCCTGTGGCACTTTAGAGACATGGATGTAACTCAATCATAGCAGCAGATGAGGAGGTGTGAATACCAAGAAAGGGGAAATTGCCTTTGTAGTGAGATATACAGTCTAAATTCTTATTCAGTCCTAATTTGATTGTATTGAATTTGCAAATGAACTGTAGTTTTGCTGTTTCCTTTGTAATTTGGTTCGGAAGATTTTGGTTGAATAATGGCTACTTTTAAATCCACTACTGAATGTCCAGGGAGGTTAAAATGTTCTCCTACAGGTTTATGTATGTTACCTTTCTTAACGTCTGTTTTGTGTCCATTTATCCTTTGGAGCAGAGACTGTCCAGTTTGGCCAATAATGGCAGAGGGGCATTGTTGGTATTTGGTGGGATATATCATATTAGTAGATGTGCAGGTGCATAAGCCCCTAGCGGTATGGGTTATGTGGTTAGGTCCTGTGATGGTGTCACTCACATAGAGATGTAGACAGAGTTGGCAATGGGATTTGTTGTAGGGAGTGAGTCCCATCCACCCTGATTTAATTGGCCATATTAACACTGGTCCTACACTTGATAAATAACTTCCTTTTTTACTTATATATACCCCTAACTCTGTAATTTCCACTCCAATTCATCAGATGAAGTGGGTTTTACACACAAAAGCTTATGTCCTAATAAACCTGTTAGTCTTTAAGATTCAACAGGACTCTTCATCTTTTTTTCACAACGGTGTGAAACATGCCCCAAGTTATTACTGTACACTCTTTAAAGGAACAAAATTTGGGGTGTTTAACAGAGTAAGTCTTCTGATAAAGGTATGGGAAAAATGGTACTTTTAAGGGCTTGAGCAAAACACCACTGATGTCAGTAGAAAGGTACAACAGGACTTTTTGATAAATTTGCAGATACTTTTGGGACAACTTCACCTTAACTCAGGAGGCTTATTTGTTGTAACACTTTCATGGTATTTCCAAAAATCACGCTGAAGATGAAAGCACTTGGAAACTGCAGAATTTAGAAGACATCATTGAAAAGCAATCCTCCTCCCAATGTGCTCTGTCTTTTGCAAATTTGGGGAATTATGAAACACTGTATATGGACTATATTTACTTATGCATTCTACATGCACATTTATTTGAAAGGTTAATGAAAATGCACATGCAATGGTTCCTTTATATGGTCTCTTCCATGACTGCCAGTTTTCAGCCTAACTGATTATGTCAGAAGCGCTATAAATATCAATAGCATATGGAAAGGTTAAGCTAGGGTCTCCACATAACTGGATTCATATACTTTATTGACGATATAACTATTATCCAATCATAATGTAAGAGCTTTGAGTGTGACAGAATAGAAGCTGGCTAATGTACACCAATGACTAGGGGATCCAAAGCAAAGCAAATTAATGAGCAAATGTACAAACACAATTTATAAAACAAGGATAATGCATCATATAATGTACTCCTTTATTTTTCTAGTTGTAATTTAGTTTTATTATAATATTTCTTAATTTCCTATTGAATGTACAGAAGCATTTTAAAAACATCCTCTTAGTAAAATTTCACCATATCCTTCTGCTATTAAATCTTCACTGAGAGGTGAAGAGAAGTTCCTTTCCCAGACACACATTTTAAAAAGCCAGTGCATTTAGAAAATCTACATGTTTTATTCGGTATTTGTAAGTTTTGTTCATCTTTGTTTAGCACTTTCACTGCAATCTCCAGAATGGTTTATTTTATTAAACTTTTGTAAACCACAGGGGGGGTCAATTTGGTCCTGATTAATCATTCATTTGGTGTCAAGGGCAGTAAAAAGGCAGTTACAGGCCAGGAGAGAATTCCCCTTGAGCAGAAGCAGCATAAAGCCAACATAAGCCACCCTGCAAATGTCTTCTCACAGCTCCTAAGCATAAAATATGTGTGTGGTATGGCGGGAGTGGCAGGAGGCTAGCTCTGCTGAGCACTATAGGGATTTTGTGTTGTAGAGCACTCCATAGGCACTCTAGGATGGGCTATAGTAAATTAGAGCAGCCCCAGTATATTCTATATAACTTATGCTGTGGCCACATTGCACCTTAGTATAGGAAGAACACAGGCCTCACAAAAGTATCACAGAACTATTTTGCTTCCTGCTCCTCCTGTACTGAATCTTCTGTATCTCCTCTCCCCACTTTCAGTTTTTTTCATATTCTGTAACTTTCTCCACAGCTGAGCAGGCAATTGCTTTGGATGGAATTAGGCACGTGTGGGTTGCATGGCAGGTATAGTTAAAAAGTTAAAAGCTAGAGTAATACTCTGAGAATAAAGCCACAGTAAATGAACTCAAAATGTTAATGGAGTGCACATAAACATTCTATGAAGCACCACATTTTGAATTATAGTAATATGAGTTTGTAGTACCTCTTTTTGCATTAGAAATATGGAGGAATGCTACCGCTACTGGCAGTTATCACAATTTTTTCTTCCCACACACACAATAGTTGGAAGTAGCATGAATTCTACTGGATGTGAAACTCAAATCTTTGATTTCAAAGTGAATTTGTGGTTCACAGTGTAAATTCCCTTACAAAGAAGAGTAAGTAGATTCGTAATGCTTTTTTGCCTAGAAAGATTGAGACAGAATTTGTGGGAGATAGCAATCAATAATTAGCTTCATTTTTAGCAGCCGTTTCATGCTTTTATGCTGTTACATGAATCTTCAGTCAGGAATGAAATCCAGGCCCTACTTAAGGCCCTATCTACTGTATTAGATAAGTCAAATTTATTAAGATAGATATTTTAGCACTTGATTTTGTAAAGTTGGAAGTGAATGTCTCCATTGTGTGCAAGAGTTCAATGTAGTGTGTCCGAAGTAAGGTGGTTGACAGTGATGCACTGTGGGTAGCTATCCCACAGTCCTGCCACCCCTTTGCATTCAGATTATTCTCTCAGTGCCTGATGCGACATGCAGAGGGTGGTTCTGGATACATGTTGTCATCATCCCATAATGCACTAATCTCCTATTCCATTTCCTGCTTGAAAGCAATGGCAAACAATCTTTTCAGGACATATTTTCCCTGGTTATCTGTGCAGACACTATAGCAGGGCTAGCCTGGACCCTGTTCAGCAGCAAAGTACTATGGCAATCTTAGCAAACATCTCACACATTATGCTGCAGTATGTCCAGAGCCTATCCCGTGCCGGGTGGAATGAGGAAGAGTCTGAGAAAGCCATGAACAGACACCTGTGTGAAGCACTTGAGATGAGCAATTGGCAGATGCTGGCAGTATTTGATCCTCTTGACACGGTGGAACGCTGGTTAGTTTTGTTGCCAGGAGGCAAGCACAGACTGGTGGGACATAGTTATGCAGCAATGGGGTGATCAGCAGTGGCTGCAAAACTTGCATGTGTAAGGCCACTTTCATAGAAGTTTGCAAATGGTTTTCCCCTACCCTGAAATGCAGCAATACCAGAATGAGATCGACTCTGACAGTTGAGACGAATGTGGCAATAGCCCTGTGGAAGCTTCTAGCACCAGATAGCTACCAGTCAGCTGATGATTTGGAGTGGGTACAGTGCAGTAACCCTCCCTTGTTTTCTCCTATAAGTAATCAGGAATGGCGGTAAGGGGGAAGGCTGAACAGTGCCCTTACTAATTCCCCCAACCTTTTTCCACCCAGGTTCCTCCAGCCAATCCACTGCTGGGACCTCACAGGGTGTGAGAGGGGTTTCAACTCCACCATCTTTCCATTCAGATTCCTCTAGCAACTCCATTGCCAGGACATGCGGTACCAATCATAGGAGTCCCCAGCTATCCTCAGCTCACTCAATTACCCAGCACCTCTCCGTTAAGTCCTTTCCCCCAAGCTATTTATCTGTTACTGTATGCCTTTTTTTGTGGAGTACCTGCTCTGAACATGCACTATACACTTAAATAATGAGTTGTGACATATGGCCTACCACTGCCATGTTCTGCACAAACAGGGACCACCCAAACCTGCTGTGAGGAAGGTGAACCCCCAACCCGCACCTGCACCTAGGCCAATATGGAGAAAAGGGGAAAATTCCTTCCCGGCCCCCATGTCCTCAGCAGGTGGCTTGTGTAATGCCAACTGCAGATATAGTGGTAACTCCTTTCCAGAAGTTCTACATCTCCTTTTCCTCCCCCCACCCAGCCATGAAAAATCACTCTCTTCTGCTGGTCAGTCAAGCAAACAACCCTCTCCCAGCTTAAGATGCAGGGTGGTGATAGATTTCAATAGATCAGCATTTCACCCCAACTGTTCAGGTTATTTCTGTAGGGCTAGACATTTCCATGTAATTCCTTTGAAAGAAAGTTAATGTGAGTACAGGAGGAAGGATTTGGCTCATTATTTTAAAAAAGTACTATACCGTTTCAACTGATTACAATATGTACATTTTTTTCATGTAGCTGACAGCAATATGTCATTTAATATATCATTTGTTTTCTAAGCTTTGGATATGCTGGGCATTCAAGCCATTGGTGGATGATCTCATGTTAAAACTCTTAGCATAGACAGTATACGCTTTTATAGGCTGAGATGTGTTCCTCCTTGAAACTACATCAGATCAGATTGTGGCTTATAAGTGCTTTGCCTGTCCAACAGATTGCAACAGTAGAGCTACACCAAAGATTGAATCAGGGCAAATTCCCAATGTACCCAAGGCTTTAGACACTTCCAGAATCTTCTTATCTTCATTCATAAAAAACCTTTACATCTGAAAAAGAGAGGAATTACAGAGATTACATAGAACAGAAAATACCTGCTCTTTTCCTTTTTATGAAGAGTGGAAAATTTTCTCATGGCTTTTTGTCATGATGTAATTAGACATCATTGATGGACCTCACCATGTCTAGTTGCAGAATGAAAGACCAAATCTTGCTCGCTTGTTTATGCAAGTAATGCCAAATACATCAGTGTGACTATTCTTGTAAAGCAGAAGCATTTAGCCCTCGGTATTGCCTGGCGGGGAAAAGTGCTTTCTCAATATTGCAGTTAAGGATACTTTAAAAAACAAAAAACCTCCTAAATAGAGTTGAATATTGAGGGATGGAAAATCTATTAGAGTGTGGTTGAAGGACTAGAGTCTAGAGCAGGGGCAGGCAAAATCTGGCCCATGGCAGGCTCCCGGCCTGCCCTGCCCTCGCAGCTGTCTGAGGGGGTCGTGTATCTTTGTGAGCGCTATGAGCCTGAGGAAAAGAGGTTTTGTGCACTGCCCTTGCCTTCAGTACAATCTCGCAGCTCCCATTAGCTGGTTATTGGCAATGGGAGATGCCTGTTTGCAGGACATGCAGCACATGAAGTACCCCTCCCCCTGGGGCTCCTAGTGTTCAGAGAAGTACATGGCCCCTACAGCCTGCACTAAAGGCAGGGAGTCTGACTGAGAGACCTACTTGGCTGCTGGCCAAGTTCAGCCCACGTAAATGTTTCCTGAGTAGAGCCTGCCTCTGTACCTCCAGCCCCACCTCCTCCCAACATTCTGTCCATCCCTACCCCATGTAACACAAACCCTCTGCACCCATACCTCCTCGCAGATCCTGCACCCCAATTCTCTGTCTCTGTTCACAACCCAAATCCTGGCACCCCCTCCTTTACTCCTGTACCAAATCACAACCCCCACCCAGACCCTGCACTCCCTCCTGCATTCCTTCTTCAGGTCAGAATCCTCTCCTGCACCCATACTCCCTCCCAGATTCTGCACCCCCTTGCTGCATACCACGTCACAACTGCCTTCTTTCCCCCAACTCCATACTCAGTCCCACACTCCTTCCTGCATCCTAAGCTTCCTTGTGCACTCAACCTCCGTTCCAGATCCCATACCTCCTCCATTAATATCATGGAAGAGTGTGGCCCTTGACCACTTACCAAATTCTTATAAAAATTATTGCTCAACCATGTTTTAGAGCAAGGGCTCATTAATCCAATGTAGTAATTCCTAAAGAGCCACTCTACTAAAACAATTTAACATATTGTTAAAATAAATACATTGTTATTGTCCACTGAAAAGTGTGAAGGTCTTATGGCAGAATCATTTTTAATTGTGAAAAAACATGGTTAGATTGTATACAAATTAATAATAAAATGATTGTCACATTTTATTATCAGACAATCTTTCTAATAAACGGCCACCATTCTTGTCTGTCTGTCTGTCGTGGAATTTTCAACTTTCACACACACATGTATATACATATACAAACATATGGGCATGCATTGTATATTGCAA
>JANRFK010006693.1:38113261-38124961 GCA_030068395.1 Apalone spinifera | reverse complement strand
GTCAGACCAAAGGTCCATCTAGCCCAGTATCCTGTCTGCCGACAGTGTCCAGCAGAGGTGGACCAAAGAACATTCTGTTTGCAACAAAAACAGTATGCAGCATTCTGGGTTTTTGAGTACATAAGCCATGGCCTCTCCACTTTGTCACCATGGGGGATTTAATGCCAGTAATGTGTTGGATGGAAACTTCTATTTTCATTATCTTTGAGGAACATGAAGTTTTTCACTTGCTCTGGCCCATGCAGTACAAGGAAGTCCCTCAGGCTACTGCTCAAGTGGGTCCACAGTCCTGGATCAGCTAGACTTAAGGAACTAAACTTGGTAGCAGCTATTTCTTGCATCTCCACCACACTCTTCTTGATCTACACTTTTCTTCAGGAATGTGCATGGTTACATCCATTTGAGATGGAGATATGGATGCTGCAGTAGCTGCCAGGTCATCTGCACTCTGACTAACTGGAAGATCAGGCATCTCCTTACCACTCACATCCTCACTGGGGCCAGAAGGCTCACCATGAACAGTTGTGTCTATGTATCTCAGGAGAGCTCCTTCCTGCTTAGATAGAAAAACTTCCTTTGCTTGCTTTCTTCTTCTGAATGCTGCCCCAGAGGGGCATTTTCTTCTTTCACTCATGATTGCTGTTCTGTGCCAGCTATAGTGGCTCTCAACACTCAGTTGAAGGGGACAAATAAGCAGGCTGGTAGTAGGGCCTGAATAAGAGAAGATATCAGCATCTTTAGGGCCTAACTGGCTCCTACTACTCCAGTTGACTGCCTGTTCTCCTCAAGTGGGTTCAGGGAAGCAGCAGCAGGAAACAGGAAGTTTCCTGAGAAGCTGGTGTTAATCAGTCCAGGTTCCTGGGGGTGCTAGAGAGGTATATAAGAGGCTCTTACTCTTCTCTCTCCCTGCAGCTCCTGCTGCTTTCTCTTATTCCCTCTCATCTTTTCTCCTGCCTGCCTGCCTGTTATGTCTCTTGTGCCCTCCTCCTTCCAGCACAGCACTCCACCATCTCTGTGCATCTGGAGCAGAGAGTATACATATGCAGCAGCAGCAGACACAATTTTCTACACTCTGGGCATCCTCCTCCGGCCCCCTCCCCCCAAACACACAGTCTGGCACCTGAGGCGGCCGCCTCAGTTTGCCTCATGGTAAGGCCAGCCCTGCACAATATTAATGATTTCTTTGTGTTTATTTGTGCAACTTTGTAATAAGCAAATCAGTCTATGGCCTTTTTTATTTTCCTTCTAGCTGACAACTTTGTACATATACAATATTTATGTACTGTAATACAACTTAAAGTAATGTGTATCACTGTAATGTACATGACTTACTATATGATTCCATAAGTTGTACATGTGTATAGTTTAGTTATCAGCATTCTTAATTGCTTCTTCCATCTGCTGTATCTTTTTTATAAACCTGGACTTTGAACTCCCTGAAGCAGGGACTGTCTGCGTGAATAACACTTAGCAAAATGGGACCCTATACCTTAGTTAAGACCATAGGAGTGACAGGTTGGACCTCCCTCTTCTGGCTCCCTCGGGACATGACTAGTACCAAATGAGGGGATTTGCCAGACCAGAACAGGTCTCTCCCAATATGGCCCGTAAAGTCCTGGCTGCTGCTGGATAGAGCTCCATGGCTGCCACTGCCATCCTGAGCTCCTAAGGATGGGAGCCAGTGTTCCCCGGTTGCTGCTTCCAGCCCCCTCCCGAACTCCCTGCTGTACCACCCGCCCCTCTATGTCCTGCACTCTGGCTGCTGGCTGAGTCTCCACATCTCCCCGCTGCTCCTGCACTGCAGCCTGACCTCCTTATGCCAGGGCTCTGTAGTCCAGGAATATCTATGGTCATTCTGGACCATGGATGTTGCCGAACTAGAGAGTCCAGGTTAAGGGAGATACAACTTGTACTTTAATCTTAATAATAATAATGACTTATTTTGAAAGACTAACTTTTCCTATTGTACATGTTGATGCTGCTTCTCCTTTCTAATCATTTGTTCAAACCTGAAAGACTGGTAGAGGCCAAATTGTTCTCTGATGGATCTTTGTCTGCTGTGTGAAATTGATAGATTCACAGAGTAATGCCAGAACAGACCATTAGATCACCTAGTCTGACCTCCTGTACATTACAGGCCACTAAATTCCATCCAGTTATACCTATAGTAAGCCCAATAACTCATATTTGACTAAAGTATATCCTCTAGAGAGGCATCCAGTCTTAATTTGAAAACATCAAGAGATGAAGAAACTGTGACTTTCCTTAATCACCATCAGAATTAAAAAAGAAAATTGAGCCTAATTTGTAATTTGAATGTATCTGTTTTCCATTCTGGACACTGGTTCTTCTTATTCCTTTTCTCAGCTTGAATAAAAGTCCTGAGTGCCTGGTATTTTCTCAATGTGAAGACATTTCTACACTGTAATCAAGTTTGTCCAGAACAAAATGCACCACTAGAGTTAGGAATACATGCCTCCTTGTTAGCAGTCCCATCAGAGAAACTAAGGAGCCAATGAATATGGAGATTTGAATTCTAACCTCTGCTCACTCCAAAGAGTTGTCCCTCCTGAGCAGAACTGTTTTTTTTTTTGTTTGTTTTTATTTTGTGCAAAAGCCTACAGGGCCCCTACTATGCTGTAAATCAGCAGGTCCAGATAACTGGAACCCAAGAGTGTTAATTCTGAGAAATTCCAGAAGACTGGAAGAAAGGTAACGGTGTGCCAGAATTTACAAAGAGCGAGGGGGGTAAGCTGGTAATTATAGGCCTGTCAGTCTGACATCGATCCCAGACAAAATAATGAAGTGGCTAATTCAGGACTCAATTAATAAAGAATTAAATGAGGGTAATATAATTAATGGCAATCAACACTGGTTTATGAAAAATAGATCCTGTCAATTCAAGCTAACTAGCTGTGTTTTGGAAGCGATTGATAGTTTGGTTGATAAAGGGAATAGTGCTTAGGTAATAGGTGTCTGTATGGTATTTGACTTGGCATTGCACACAATTTTGATTAAAAAAACTGGCATGATAATTAACATGGCACACAATAAATGGATTAAAAACTGGCTAACTGATGTAATTGTAAATGGGGAATTATCATTGAGCAGGTGTTTCTGTAGTGGGGTTCTGCAGGGTCTGTTCTTGGCCCTTTGTTGTTTAACATTTTTGTCAATGACCCAGAAGAAAATTTAAAGTAATAACTGATGAAGTTTATATGATATGATTTAATGTAAATATATGAATCTAGGAACAAAAAAGTAGGCCATACTTGCAGGATGGGACACTTTTTCAGAATCACTGCTTCTTAGGATAGATTGTTGGGGATCGTGCTGGATAATTATCTGAATATGCACTCCAAGTCTGAAACTGTAGCCAGAAGGGCAAAAGTAATTTCTCTGATGTATTAACAAGGGAATCTCAAGTATTTTACCTCTGATTGTGGTAATGGTGTGACTGCTGCTCTTATCCCGTATTCAGTTCTAATATCCACAATTCAAGAGGGATGTTGGAAAATTTGAAAGGGTTCAGAGAAGAGTTACAAAAATGATTAACATGTTAGAAAACCTGCCATAAAGTGATTGACTCATCTATTTAACTTAACAAAGAGAAGTTTTAGGGATTACTGGATCACAGTATATCAGTCCCTAGATGAAAAACAAATATTTAATAATGGGCTCTTTAATCTAATGTCTGGAAGTTGCAGCACAAATTCAAATTGGAAATGAGGCATAAACTTTTGAATAGTGAGGAAAATTAATCATCAGAACAATTTACCAGGGGTCTTGATGGATTCTCCATCACTGACAAATCAAGATTATGTGTTTTATTTAAGAACATAAGAATGGCCACACTGGGTCAGACCAAAGGTCCATCTAGCTCAGTATCCTGTCTGCTGACAGTGGACAATACCAGATGCTCCAGAGGGAGGAATCACAGAAGATAATCCTCACATGATCCCTCCCCTATACCTCACCTCCAGAGAAACAGAGGCTAGGGTACCATTCCTATCCAACCTGGCTAATAGCCATTGATGGACTTAACCTCCATGAATCTAGTTAGCTCTTTTTGAACCCTGTTAAAGTTCTAGCCTTCACCGCATCCTCTGGCAAGGAGTTCCACAGGCTGACTGTGTGTTGAGTGAAGAAAAACTTCCTTTTGCTTGTTTTAAATTTGGAAGATCTGTTCCAGGTATTATTTCAGGGAAGTTCTGTGGTTTGTGTTATACAGAAGGTAAGACTAGATAATCACAATGGTCTCTTTTCTCCTCAGTATCTGAGTCTATGAACTTTTTTGTAGCTTAAAAGAGGATCTGATTTGTAGACCTGTCAGTCCAGTATCTCTTACACATATTAAAATCTGCACATATATTGCAAAATAATTAAAATAAACTTTATATTACTATTATATTTAACAACTGAGTGTAAATACATACACATACATACAGATTTGTTGCATGAGTAGTTTTATACTTGTTGGTACAATATAAATTTGTACTATAATTTCAACATGAAATTGCTTATTAAAAATCTTAGCTCACAAGTCTAAGGGTTAATTATGCAGCCTAACAAACCTACATAGTTAATTCCTTTATTAAAAGAATATCTTCACTGTTAGTTTAAAAGAAATTATGTAATTTCCTAAGACACTAAAAGTACAATTTCACATGTAACATCTTTCAATCTACCTTTTCCCAAGGAAAATCAATTTCAGAACCTTTCTCCAGGACAGTGATAGTAGCCCTATTGTTTGAGTCATTTAAACCAGACTGGACAAAGGATTCTAGAATATAGCATAATAGGAAACAATCCTACAGAAGAGGTCATAACAGGTCTTACTTTTCTGATTTACCTGATATCACTCTATGATCAATGTAGTTTTTTTCATATTGCAATTAAAAAAATCAATTTATCAAGCATTTATACACACACACACACACACACACACACACACACACACACACATGCTCAAGCCCTTATAAACATCAACCACACAAAACTCCTGACAACTCTAACAATCACTCTGACAGCAGAGCCAATCCCGTTCCATTCTGCAGTGGTCTCCTAGGTAACCAACACAGAGCCACAGAAATTGACTGCAAAGAGTGGAAGTAAAACAAAAAAAGTGGCAGCATTTTCCACTTTTACCAGTATTCTGATTTTCTTGAAACATAACAAATATACGAATATTAAAAACTCATATGGCAAGAGCGTGAACATATTGTAATATTAATATCCTACTTGATGATTAATAAGGAAAAAGACTACAAAATGGACATGGATAGTTCACCTCTTGTGACTCGTTTGTTCATGGATCATTGTGGCTTACTACAGTAATATCACACAGCCACAAAATTTACATGCAATATGCAGCTATACAAATGTACATATATATAATCTATGCACACAATGGACATATTATACCTATTTGAATGTATCATACACTATGCATATATAGTTTTAAATTATATGTTTAGGAAAGTTTTATCTAAAAATGTAAATTGTTTGCAAAACAAATATTTCCTCATTTGTTCTGACGTTTTCATAACAAAATCCCTGAATATAGATATTCCTGAGTAATGATTTTATATCTGACTTGGCCTATATTACAAATAAAAATTTAGGTGCTAGTAAACTGCTCTTTTGTCTTTGCTGTACAACAGAGGACAGTTAAGAATGAAACCCATGCCCAGTACAATTCAGGGGAAAATATATAAGTAAAAACAATGTGCACCAACTCATTGAAGGCTAGAAATTCTGACTCAGAAATCCTTCTAGATTCCCTCCCCAGGACCTCTGGGGGAAGAACATTGCTGTGTCTCTTCACCCATTTCAAACAACTTCTCCCCGTCTTTCCCACTGCCACACACCCCTCTCAGCTGTATAAGCCACTGAGTGGAGGGAAGTAGAGAGAATGGCTCCAAAGGAGATGGAGGGTATGCTAATATGGACATGCAAAGAGATGAAGAGCTCTTACTTTATTGCATATCTATATTACTCTGGGCCACAGTTTGACCCTGTACGTTATATTATGACAGGAAACCATTGCCATCTTTTAACGTATATGGTATACATATGGTTATGGAGGTCATATAACCTAGAAAGAGAGAAGTAGGTAGATGGTAGAGAAACTAGCTCAATTTCAAACTAAAAAACAGGAAGTATGCAAAACGCTTTCAGGATTGATAAAATAAACTTTTTCCTGGTGGAACATTTGAATCCAAACTGCCTTGCCCATTAACCAATAAGTATCATATTCTTCCTTGCCCTTCCTTTCAGTCTCTGGGCAGATTTCTGTTTGGTAGCTCTTGGTTTTCTTCTATGTAATATAGCTTTTTGGCAGTAGAGGGCACTTATAATATAGACAAACCATAAAAAAATTCTTCTGAAACTTCTCTCAGAAAGCTTTGGTTTAGTTATGTAGAAATTGTAATACTGTCAAATTTTGCTCTGTTTTGAATTATAAGAATTTTAAAATATATAGAATTTTAGTATATCAATTTAAAAATGGGAGAAGCTCATCTTGATGCTTTCTTTGTTGCAAAGACAATATCTTTTATATGGTCTACTGAGAGTTTCTTTGTTTTGTCAAATGCAATATCAGCAAAGCAATAATCTATTGTTGTTAGTATGACACTGTGAATAAAGGAAACAAGTTTTTTCTTGGAAGATAATCCAAATTTATAACATTTCTTTTCAGTTTTTTTTTCTAATGATACAGAATTTAAATGAACTGATCGCAACCAGGTAAATTCAGTAATACAGAAGACCATAATACCATCTGTTTTCCGTTACCATTAAATATGCCTAACACCCAATTTTGATCCTGAGTAGAAGTGACACACACCCATGCTGGGGATCAGTCCTCATAAAAGGACTGACTGTGGAAGATGCTGAATACTCTCATGTCCTGCGAAATTAAATAGTGGTATCTGAATCATGCAGAGGATTAGGATTTACGGGAATAGAGAAATGTATCTCAGATCATCCCTGTTTGTAGCCAGGTGACATATTTGGATTTTTCTGATTGAAGCATTTTGCTGGTAAAATGTACTTCACAAAACCCTGTAATCTTCAGCAATGATCCTCCAAAATCTTCATTCACATCAATTGTCCTTAGTGGTCAATGGCTGTAGTCACATGGGTAAGGAATTTCAGGATCAAATCATAAAATAACAAGGCCAGGTTTTTCTTATTTTTTCCCTTTCATTTTCTATCATTCATTTGTTTTTTATTACATGAATTTGCTTAAATACCGCCCTCCCCCCCAACACAGTAAAAATAGCTTCTGTAAAAGAAATGCACAAGGGCACAAATCTTCACCACAAATTAGCTATTTTGGGATACTGAATCAGATCATCACCTGGTATAAGTTGATGTCGTTCTGATTATGTCAATGTAGGTACGCTGATTTATATCAGCTGAAGAACTGATAAACTGTTTATCAAAATATTTCCCCTAAAATTCTGGATGGGATATAACTGTCTTCAAAATTTCAATTAACTTAAGTATGTTCACAAAAAACTGGATTTTCTTAAATTATCCAAGAACAATAAATTAGCATGGCTAATGCTTGCCACTTGATCTGATTGCAATACTCCCATGAAAAAAAAAATGCCAATTTTCTGCTGGCATAAATTGGTACAGCTCTATTAACTTCAGCTGAGCTATGCCAGTTTATATCAGCAGAAAATTGGTTCAATAAGACCATCATGGTCATCATCATGCAGCTAACCTCATTGAATTTTGTTAATTCTTCTTGTCTTTCCAATTCTTGGGTAAGTATCATAGATATTTATTGACTATGCCCATTGGCATTCACCATTCAGTTCTGCTTATCCTTTGCCTGTAATACCAACAATACCTCTGTCATGGCAGTTGGCACAGAAACCCTCACTGAATCAGCCACATTAAAGCTACCTTTTGTACCATTTACCAAAGACAGAAGTTATCAATATCTTTGACCTGGATGATCTGTGAATTCCTTGTTGTACAGCCATTTATGCCACAAACTAATAGAAAAGAGAGGCAGCTCATCAGCTAATGCTGGGAGTGCTGAATTACTGGAATGAAAAGAATCTGTCAAGAAGTCTGAAGGATTGGTTGCTGCCTATTCTGGTTTTTATTAGTGGGAGGAGAAGGAGAAAGGTGCAGCTTCTGCTATGGCTGGTGTTGCACGTGCTTATATGCTACTGTGCAGCCCCTGCCCATTCTGCTATTGTATCCGATATGATCTGTGTCCATTGCTTCTACCACAATTTTAGCAACATCTTTTTAAACACTTTCTTCTGTTTGTTTCTTTTTTATATCAAATACATATTTGTAGGGGCAAAGGAACTTATCACTCATACAACAAATTAATTGCTTAATTTCCCCTCCGTTTACCAAGCCCGATGCAGAGTTTTAGGTGTGAAAATTTCCAGTCAAGCCTTTGAACAAAAAATAAAACAGTCAAGTAAGAGAATAATTTTCATAAACCGACAGTTAAATTTGTACAGTGCTTCTCAAAGATTTCCTCTGATGCTTTCAAACCCCCTTCCCGTCAGAGTCAGAAAGCCGCTTATCACATGGTTAAGATTCAACTCATAAAAACATGTCTCAGCAATTGGAATTTACCCTTTGACCTTCCATTCCACCTTCACCCCCCTTCTTTGATGAACAAGCTTTATTTTTGCAAAACAAAAAGCAGTTACATAGGTGAAAAGTGAAAAGTTCTTTTTTTTTTTTTTTTGGTACAAGTCCAAAATCTCACCAGATTTCAGTGTTTTAAAAAAATACTGTTTTCTGGTGCTTCTGCACAATGCCAGCAACAAAGGGACAAAATTCTCTGGTATCAATGTCCTACGTGAGTATTTTTGTTCAGAGCTAGATGCAGCCAAAATGTCTGGCGGCAGCAAGATGTTCAGTGTGCTAAAATATTTCTCCTGTATTAAATATTGTTTATGTCCATGTCCTAGGGCTTGGGTGGGAGTGGGGTGTGTGTGGAATGGTAGTAATGCCCCCTATCAGTATTTAGATGTTTTAATGTGGGGTCATTGCTGAGGGACAGCATGTTTGCTTATGCTGGTTATTTGATGACATGTGGTGATAACTGCTGTGTTATATAGCTAGATGGGACAGACCAGAGCAAAACAAGAAAAACAAACCTGTTTGCCTTTCTCCCTGTGTCCTAGGAATTTTTTTCTTCTTTGTTATAGAGAAAACCCATTATTAACTGTAGAAAAAATATAAATATTGCTCAGTGTTTCAACTGCCTGAACTGGGCAAGCATGGTACTTTTCTCACACACACACACTCACACACGCATGGGTGCACGCACGCACACACACATAGTTTCTAAGGAAAAATAATACTCACAAAGTAGAAGTTGAGTTTAGTGTTAACCTGCCAGGCATGTTAGTTTAGCATGTGGTGCAAAGTCAGGATAAATCTACTGCACATTTATGAAATTATATCCTCTTTAGAAGGCATTATTATGTCCTGTTTGTATATTTTGTTTAGAGATTGCTATACACTCTCCACCTTCCTTAAAAACAAGCCATAAAAATGGGTACATACAGCTTGAGAGATTTTGCTTCAACACAAGAAGAGTTTAGACATCCAGAAAGGTTTTGAATTCACGATCTTTGGACTGCAAGAGACAAGGCTGGACTCATGATATGTATTTTATAAAAAAATATTAAACAACAACCATCTTTGCTTTTGATGATCAGAAGTAGCTCCTTGTAACAGTTTCTCCACATTCATTAACATAGATGTCCTTGTAATGACAATCTGACAGCTTAAATTAAACATGCCTATCAACGTCATCACGTTTTTTCTTGTTGTAATAAAATTGTAGACTTCTTTTTAAGCAGATCTTTCTATCTGAATTTTACACTATAAACCACTAATATAGGTGTTTTATGGGCTCAGAAGATTTCAAATAGACAATAATAAAGCAAAACCACATTTTACATTTGGGGTGATTTACAATATTTTTTTCTTTTCCCATTTTTTGACTATTTAAATCTTTACTAGTATAGATTAAAATGCTTGTTTTAACTGATATTTTGTATTGTTGATACAGTATGTGAAATTATGATTTAATAATATGCACCATCATAGTCTCAAGATATTAGAATCCTTTCAAATTTGTTTTCAAAGTAGCAAAATAGTATTATAATAGTATTGGGATTTTCATACTGCTGAGGTTGCTACAAACCTAAAGATAAATCTGCAAGGATATTCTTTATCATTGTCACTAGCTTAGTGGTGGTCTGCCATTTTTCTTGAAATCTGGGCACCAACTGCTGGCTAGAAGTATTTTTCACTGAATTCTTTGTACTTTAAATAAACTACTGCTTCAAGAACTACCCAAGTGTCTCTCATTCATCTTCAGAACACAGAGTTTCATGTATATCTTTGCAAGCCTTGCCTCTGTGAAATGGTTGTCTCATCTCTTTGCCATCTATAGCAGTCTCTGAACTTACTTCAGGTTTATTAATGGCTTTGACTAAATTTATGTAGATGTAAATTTTAAAGGTTTAGGCTATGACTAGTCATACTTAAAACAAATCTTCATTTAAAGAAACAGATTGTGTATTCCTTCTTTCCTTTTCTAAACGGTTTTTCTGCAGATCTCATACAAAGAACATTATTGGAAGAGTGTGTGTGGGCAGAGAAAAGCTGGTTGTTGAGGGGTTTTTTTTTTTTTGGTCATTTCTCTTCTTAAAGTGGTGTAGAATATGCATCTGCTTTTCCCTGTGGAGAGAGAGATAATATGATAACCTTCTGATTATATACATAAGCAGAAACTGATCAGCTTCTCTTGTGGTTCGTTTTTAAGGGCAAGTTCCAGTTGGATTGTGCTAATGCACATATTCATGAATCTCTCCAAACAGGATTCACTGCTCTCCAGGGAATTGTTGAAGTATGCATCATTGTTTCAATGAGGTATCTTCATTATAAAACATAGGGGCTATAAAAGGTGAATACCATTTGCCTGAGCCTAATATAATCTCTAGTTTGACTTTCTTCCAATATGGTGATGTTTCTTATTTTGGAACAGAGTCACCAGGAGTAAAATGACACAAAATCAAATGAGATGTTACATGAAATTAAGTACAAAATGCCACTGCCTTGAAGAGGAAACTGTTTTATTTATTTTTGATTGCTGTATTCTGGTGGAGAACAAATATTTATCTGAAATCCAAAAATCTCTATGGTCATACATGTCCTACAAAGCAACTAATAAAAAAATTTAGTTTCTATTTAAGTGCATTTGAAAAGCAGGACTAAGACATTTTAAAGTATGCAAAGTAAGTAAACCGTGTTAATACATGGAACGGCTAGCAGACGCTGCAGTCTGTCCTGAAATCAGTCACACAAAACACTTCACTCATTGACATCACAAAGAATGGAGTGGCAGAATTGTCTCTACACTTTTATTTACTAATGAGGCCTTATGTTGTTTCTCTCCCTAGTTCTTTTTTTAAGAAGGGGACAGTGTTTTTATGTATTGTTATCCTATGTGTGCTACAAAGGACACTGTATAATAAAAGTGAATGAGAGTAAGACAGTGTTCGTGTATTCCAGTGTTTCTTAAACTGTGTTCTGGGGAACACTTGTGTGCCACGGAGAACAACAGAGTTCAAAATGGCCATCCTTAAAGAGGCAGGCTCCTTTTTTTCTCAATTACTTTTCCCCCCTCCCCCCCCC
>JANRFK010006693.1:38097231-38113186 GCA_030068395.1 Apalone spinifera | reverse complement strand
TTTTTTTTTTTTTTTTTTTTTTTTTTTTTTACTCAACAAAAAAAAAACCTTGGTGTTCCTCATAAAAAAAATATTGTTTGTTATTCCTTGGTCTTAAAAAGTTTAAGAAACACTGGTGTATTCTATCAGAAGAGGCTCTTTAGTAGGGAACTGTGAAAGACTGTTATAAAGAGAAAACACTACTTTATAATTCACATATCAATATGGTTTTGAGATCCCATTCTACGCATGGCAATACAGGAGTTAGTGTATAGCTTGTGCACTTGTGACATGCCTCAGGTGTAGTGCAGGTGCAAGGCGCTTTGTTACCACCTGCCCTTAGCATGAGGAAGCCTTGTCTGGGCCCTTCAGTTCCTCAAATCCACTGGCCATAGGAAAAGCAAGCACTCTCCTCTCAGCTACATACTAGCAATAGGCACATTCAAGCCATCCAAGACTCTTCTGGAGTGTCCATCTCCTGTTCCATGGGAGTGTTCACACATTCACAGCTTCCAAAGAAATAGTGTGCACTAGCTTTCCATTTCCACCTCACATCAGTCAACTCACAGCACTTAGATAAAGTGAAAGCAAATACAAGTTTATTTAACAAAGAATAAAGATTCAAGTACTAGGAAGCAGATATATTTGAACTGAAAGGCTACATGTAAAATAAAATCATAGCATACATTCTAGAACCTAGACTTATTAACAAGATACTCTGATGTCTTGTAGAATTTGCTCCCCAAAATCCCTGTAGCATTTTACAGTTGTTTACAGTTGTGATCCTCCCTTCATAAGACAAAGACAGGTTGAACTTGCCAAAATTGGAACTCTCTGGTCTGGCAACATCCATGGTCATTCTCTGACCAGAGAGCCAGTGGCACTGGGATCCCACCAGTGGAAGTGTGATCTGGACTGGTGTCTGGCAGCCTACATCTCCCCTGGTCTGGCAAATTTCCTCATTTGGGACTGGTCTGGTCCCAAGGGTGCAACACCAGGAAGGTCCAATGTGGGCATTAGTAGCTTGCCTCTTTGGTGAAGACTACTGTGTGTTTTCTTGCACTTTTGGATATTCCTAACAATCCTGTGAAAGGACAACACCCTGCTATTTTGTTTTGTTTTGTTTCAAGTAGATTTTCTTACTTGGAGATTTTGTAATTTTACAACTGGCTTGTATTTCAGGAGGAAAACTGGCATCTATTTTGAGATATATAATGTACACTACACACATACCCAGACAGAGAGGTAAGCATCTGTTACTTTTTTCCTGAAAGGAACATGTCCTTGGCTATGTCTAGACTACGGGGTTTTCCCAGGATACTAGAAGAATCCCGGTAAAACTCTGCCTCATCTAGTGATGCGTCTGCTCTTCTACTTTTTTTGTGTGTAAGAGCAAATGCACTCTTTTAGAAACCCTGTGTTCCTCATTCCACGAGGAAGAAGGGCTCTTCCAAAAGAGGAATTTTTTCTGAAATTTGGCCCAGGGTAGATGGGCCAAATTTCAGAAAAGCCTCTTCTGACAAAACTATCAGAAAAAGGTATACAAACTGCAGAGCGCAATTTGTGAACCTTTTTCCAGTAAAACATTGTAGTCTAGACATAGCCCAAGGTAGGTCACCTCTTGGTGGCCTGCCTTAATTCCAAGACCTAAAGAACATAATTTTCATTATAGCTACATGACTTCTTAAATATTACGCATACACACATTTTGCAATGATCACAATGATCTATTGGCTATTGGTAGAGATCTCATATGTCATCTTTTGAAATATATCTGACCATAGGGATTCTGTAAAACTCTTTGCTCCCCATTATGCTCTCTTCCAGTAGGCACTCTTCCTCATGACTGAACTGTGAAAGAGTCCATGCCCTCCGAAGGGATTGAAAGTCCCCTGTTTAAATTATAGTGAATTGTTCTGTATTTATTGGTTATTAATCTAATAAATCTAGAATTGCTTTAAAGGTGAAATACTAGGGAATTCTATCCAGTGATCAATAACTGTGTTACTCAAGATAGCCTTGCATTACCTTAGAAGCTGTATTGAGTTCATTTGTTTGTATAGAGTAAGATTCACTCCTGGGACCATCACATGTCCTATGAACCACTTATATTCCCTTAAGCCATATTTTAGGGGAGACTAAAGTGGTAGATAGGCCTTCTCTGGACAGAAATGAATTTTACCCATAGTAACCGAGCCATTTTTGAGGTAGTTCCAGGAATGACACAATTCAGGCATCCAATAGTAAGGTTATTTTGAATTACTATTACTATCAAAATCAACCTCCTAAAAACAAATGCTGGTGTTGCATTATCAGCAGTGATGATGGCAGGGAGGAATATCACAGACATGCTAAATACTCCCAAAGACTCTGACATTAAATAGCTGACTTCTCCTGTGCTATTACCCAGAATCTTACAAGTTCTGTTTAACTGAACATGTCGGTAATGAGACCTTGAAAAATGCCTTGTTGTTTGTTGAAGTGCAATTCTTTTAAAAGATGCAGCATATGTCAGCAAAGGTTTCCTGACTGCCTAAGGGTCTTTCTGACTGGCATAATTTATTAGGTGCAGAGCTGCTGCGCACATGATGTATCCATGTAAGCAAGTGAATACATTTCCATATCCTGGCCAAAGACCCGGACATAGCCAGAATGATTTTGGTGAGGTAATGAACCACTCCATCCTAAGTGGATGGTAGTTAGCACATTCCTCTACAGAAATCACCTCAGGCCAGATAGTCCTGGGCCTCTGCGTCTGAGTACTGAGTGAGGAAGGAGGCCGCAGACTTGTTCTCAGAGCCCTGGCCTACACTAGGGAATTATTTTGAAATAACACCCCTTATTTTGAAATAATAAGCATAAGCATAGCGTCCACACTACCAAGCCCGTTACTGCGAAATAATGGGCTGGTTGCTTTGGAATCTGTACTCCTGCTTTTCTTGGGGAATAAGCTTATCTCAAAATAGTTGTTTCAGGAGTTATTATTTTGAATTTAATTATGAAATAATTCCCTAGTGTAAACACATGCCCAGCGGGGAAAAAAGGACTGATCCTTCTGGGTAAAGGGACTAATTCCTGACACCAAACACCACCTGGAGGTGGTACTCAAAATTAAGGACCCAAATACAACCCAAATCCAAAAGATGAGGCTGTATACCTGTAGCGCCTGTTTTACTTTGTTGTCATTTCTATCGTTATCTTGCTGATATGTTATACTCCTAGTTTTCAATAAAAATAATTTGACAAAGAAGCAAAGACTTTTATTACCAATGGAATGACAGTACAGTACAATTATCATGTCATACTACACAGCATTTTGTTGTAGCCCAGTAAATTATTTATGTCATCATGGCACATTTTTGAATAATTAATACTATTTTTAAACTCCACATTAGTGTCATGTAAAGTTTAAAAGACAAACTTTACATAATGGTGCATTGGGGAATGCAAAATGATTCTGGTATGTCCAGACATGGGCAGGATCCAGCTGCTGTCATCTGCATGCATTGGGTGAAGTCCTGTGAGCCAAGCCAGGATTTTACTCACTGTCTACACTTCAGACAGTGTATCTCTGTTGAAATAATGCATTAAGAAACAACTTCTAGCCAACCAGGATTTCAGTACTGTCGATCTGATGGTGTGACAGATATAGTAAATCAGTGTGGATTTCTGTTCAAGATGGGCCTCTGGGCAGTGTTTCTCAATTGTGGCCATTGTGGCTGCTTTCAGTCACCAGGAAATTTTCTTGTGGACACAGCCTCCAGGGCTGTAATTGTGGGGAGGGTGAAGTAGCAGCCCCCCATTCCTTCCTGTTGGTCTTGAAGGCACTTCCTCAGTGTTGGTTGGTGGGATTGGTAGCAGGCGTTGGACCCTGCCCCCGCCCCTGTGCTGGAGAGAACTGGGACACAATGCTAGAGGAGCAGGCAGCCAGTGAGTTCTTCACCTTCCTCGGGCAACTGGGTTCAAGTTTCAGGCTCCATCCCCAGACTGGTTCCCTGGGCCACATGACTTTGGGTATTGGCCACAGGACTTCAGGCTCCAGCCCCTCACAGTCTCCCTTGATCCCCCATCCAGGACTTAATTTGTCCCCAGGCTTGACAGGGATGAATAAGTCTGCTGTACAGCAGAAACAACAGCCGCATTGGGCCCCTGGGCAAGGTGTGTGGGGGGTGCCTGCTCAATTCTCCCAGAAGGGGCGGGGCTTCGGAGGGAAGGGGCAGGGCTGGAGCTAGGCAGACCTCAGTGCCACACTTCCTCCTGGCAGCCCTCAGTGCTACCCTGAGCACTATCACTCTGGTAGTAATTTGAAGGGCCCATGGCTCTGGCTGCCACCGCTGCCATAGCAGCAGTGGCAACCAGGAGCTTTCAGGCCCCTTAGGAACTCTAGTCCCTGTTGCAGTTGCCCTCTTTGCCCCTCCACACCTCGGCCCCCATTAGTAGGCCTGCTGTTATGAAAAGTGATACTTGTAGATTCATAGATCCTAGGGCTGGAAGAGACCTCAGGAGGTCATCAAGTCCAGCCCCCTGCCCAAGACAGGACCAATCCCAGCTATGCTTGTTAATATCACTTTTTACAGCAGACTCATTAGGTATCAATAAAGTACAATGATTTGGTGTATATTTGCATATTTATTTGATTTCTCTTAAGCTAATTAAGTATTTAGGGGGTCATTAATTTCCATGACACTTAAACTTTTGGACTCTTTGCAGACACTTGCTAATTACAAAGGTGGTTTTTAGAGCAGTCAGAAGGAACTGGATTAAGACCACTAAACTTATTCAAAGAGGTCACTGGTCAGGATTTTTTTGACAACACTTTTCATCAGAGAATGCTGATTCTGGGAAAAATCACAGAAAAGTTCCTCAGATCCAGGATAAAATTTATGCAAGAGATGCCCTAAAATAGAAAGTATACTAGTGGTTAAGGCTTTCTGCTGAGATCTGTGAGTCTTTGCCTGATTTAGAGCAAGGACTTGAATCTGGGACTCCCAATTCCCCGATTCTGTGAAAAAAACCTCAGAAGGTTCAACTTTTGTTCTGATGCACAATGAAAAACAAATGTTGAAACCTTTCCCTTGTGGAAAGAGAATTCTTATTTTCTGGAAATGTCAGAAATGAGCTTGCAATCAAAACTGGATCTGAATAAAAAATCTAGATGTATTTCCATCTCACTACTGATCCCAAATGGCTACATTTGTTACTATGTTTTGTTTCAAAATTAAAGGTTTAACCAATCATAATGGCAAATATGAAATGAACATATTTACATTGAGTATGGCACACACAAAAATAATTAATTATTCTAATTGCCATTTTACTCAGATACCTGATTAATTATCTCAAACAGCAATCATATACATACTGTATTATAAGACTAATTCTCAGTAGTATATCAGGATATAAAAATGAGACCAAGATGAAAAATCTTCACTTCTTTGTCCAATCTTTTTAACATTCTAAAGGGCATAGAAAGCAGGCCCCAAGCTCAGACTTGAATTTCATGCTAGTCTGAGAGAAAGACAAGAAATATTAGTGTGTAGGAATGTGATGAAGAGGAAGCTGTATAAAGCAGGGAAAGAATGTTGTAAAAGTAAAAACCAGTTTGGTGAATACAGAAAATTGTATATATTATCAAAAACAAAAATGCATGTTATGATATAGGCAGAATTTTCTTTCCAAGGTGATCATAAGGCATGTAAGTACAGGAAAACAAAGATGAAATTAAACATCAGGCCAAATAGCTTTGAAAAAAAATCAACGAACACATTTTACTCTTGTCAGCCTGATGTTAGGTACAAAAAGGATTCAATTTTTCCAAAAGAATGTAAACTATAAACAAAATTGAAGTATTGTGGATTGTTCAAGGAGTGTCAGATATCATTTTGATAAATAAGAAATATATAGACTACTTTTTTAAAAAGAAAAGATGCTAGATGCTGAAAAATTATAGGCATGTTTATTTTTCCTTTATTCTCTCTTTTTCTCTCTCTCTCTATAGTAGATAAATGGAAGTTATAGCTGTAGGGCTTTTTTCCCCTATGTCATTCCTCATACAAAAAAGTGACACATACTGGTTATTTATCAAAATCTCCCTCACTTTTCTTGTCTTCACAAGTAGAATACAGTATAGTACTTTGGGTGCATACAAACACATTTATATAATTATATATACAGTATACTATATACAGAGACTTATGCATACTACTATATTTATCCTATTGTGGAACAAGGGAGAAAAAAGGTAATAAAGATAATTCTATTATAGTTAGTAATGTATTCATACACATATACATCCTCTCTAAAATACAGGAATAAGTTAAACATTCTTTCCTTCCTCTGTTTAACAAAAAGTATTAAGCAAATTCTCTACAGTAAGAGGTTGGGTACTATTTTTTATTATTTGCACATCACCTGCATATGTCATTAGGATAAATAATATATTAGCAAACTCCTAAAAGTTCTCCCTCTCTTATGCCTCTGAAAGACCCCCCTACATGTTTTGTGATTGTTGAATTAATGACCAAGTAGTAATATTGCAACCCCCAAATAAAGAAAAAAAAACAATATTTTGTTGAAAATTCTAGCTGGCTGATCAGCAGGCACTATATTTGACAAATGTTTCACAAAGTGAGCTAACATCAAAGCCATGTATTTTTAAAACTCAGCAAAGAATAAAAGCATTATATACCCACACACTGGTTGCTCTTTTTCAGTTCAGAGTTGTCCCATGTCAAAGACAAATCAGCACAAACTATAAGGTCAAAAATCCATAATAAAAAAATGAAGAGTTCATTGGCCAGCTTTTGTATGTCATTGGTTCATTGGAAGTTGTGAAGGATAGACCACAAAAGCTTCAAATCATTATCCAAAGATTTTCAAACCACCTTAATATGCTAAAATGGATCAGAAATCCCTCAAGATGACATTTTTCTTCAAGCATTTCAGCAATTCTAGAAGTATAGAACCCACATAAATGAAAAATAAAGGGGATAAACCATTAACTAGACATTTTCAAGTTACTAGTTACAAAGGAGGAAGGTTCTGGGATTTTTTATCCCAGCTTCTTTGTCTCATAGCACAAAATGAGATCACACAGATGATATAATATGATACTATTAACAAACACTAAATTTGAGTCTGTAACATTGATTCATTATAACTTTTTGTCTATGTTCTTCTCTGGGATTCACAAATATGTTGTCTTACCATAGATGTGGTAACCATAGATGGTGACCACAACAAATTCAATGAATGAAGCAGCTTCATCTTTGTCAGCGCTTGTTCTGAAAAGTCTCACAGAAAATCCAAGGTACTGAAAGAAATGGCAGTGGTGGTGTTTTTCCATCAAGACCTAATCCAGACCCCATTGACCTCACTGGAAAGATTCCCATTGATTTCACTAGTGTGTGATGCACCTCAGCCAGCACTGAACCACTGCACCAGGAGACACTGGGCTGAGAAAGACGTTATATTTTTAGATAAGGCATTCTCAATGAGCATCTCTAATATTTAATTTGTAGAACCTGTCCAATGTTTTTAGCCAAAATTCAGCATTTGGCCATCCATTTCTCATTTCAGCTGCTGATGGGAAGAAGAGGAGCCCTGGCAACCCAACAGATTTCTCTGATCCAAAGGCCAAGTGAGGAGGAAAGGGGAAAAAAATCCTCTCAAGGGTCCTCCTGGCATTCTGTCCCTTGGCCAAAATGGGAAGAGAAGATGGCATTGCTCTGGCCAGCTGGTAGAGCCTCTTTCTTCTGATACAAGGGCCTAATTTAAAGCCTAGTGAAGTCCAGAGATGTCTTTCCATTGAATTTAACAAGTGAAAGATCAGGTTGCAATTGAATAAAAGGAAGAAGAAGGTTTTTGAGGAGTCAGTAGATACCTCTGCTTTCCTAGTAGAAATTGAATGTAGGAATAACACACAATCCTAGATCCTTCACTCCTCTGAGTAAGAAGTGAGCAAAGAACTCCAGCTAGCCAACCACACACACCACACACACCACATACACCCACGCACTCAGAATAGAAAAAAATGCAATCTAGTTAGGTCCCTTTACAAAGTGGCCCAGTTTCCGTCCATTTTAATGATACTGTCTTGGTGCGGAAAGGCAGCTTAGTTGTTTTTCATCCATTCATCTCATGAAGACTTCAGAAGGCCACCCATCTTGTCAGTTCCAACTTGTAAAGTTCCAACTTGTAAAATAAGCAAGGTACTGTAAGGCCAGGAGTACACCAGCAGAAAAAATTGATGAAAGATTCGCGACTTCATCTACATGAATTGAATAGGTGCAGTCAACGTAACTTGTACTGATTTTCTAGGGTAGCCCCACAGCAGGAGGTCAATGAGAGAAACTCTCCTGTTTACTTCTTTTATTCCTCATGACTGTGAAAAGTTCCAGGGTCAATGGGGGCTCCCTCAGCATTTGGATGATCAACCTCAAACATGCCAATGTTCCCAGAAGTGAAGACAAGATCTGAGGAAGAAAACCGCATTGTACATCCCATCCTCTTTGATTGCTACATGATGAAATGGTGAATGGCACCCCTCCACTGAAAGTATCAAAGTGACAACAATCCTTTTCCTCCTCTTACAATTCAATTAAATATGTGAGTTTTAATTCAGAAACAGCTAGCAATATGATTAAATTATTGTATCAAGTTTGTTTTAACACTGCATTTCTGGACAATCAAGTCTTTGCAGCCACAAGAATGTACCAATAGGTGAACAATCCCTAACACCAACTGCACAGCTAAACATTGAAAAAGAAGAAAAATATGATGTGCCTAAGGGCATTCTTGCACTACAATCAGGATTATAAATTCAAATCAGTATGGGGAACATCTCAACACCAAAGAAGAAAAGCTAGCAGGGGGACAGCAAAAGCAGGAGGAAAAAAACATCCATTCAAATTGCTGTTGAATGTAGCAGAGAAACCTAGCAGGATTAAACTAGGTGCAGAAGTTTAGAAAGACAGGGGCAACTAAGGGAGAAAAGCTTGGGTTTGAATGAGATTCAGTGTCAGGGTGTCAGTTTTACCAAATAGGTACTGTTTACTGAACAGGACAATTATCTGAACCATAGCAATAAGGTACTTGCCCTTCACTCTGAGATGTCACACTGAGGCCCTGACCACTTCTGATCCCTAAAACAGCAGTTTTTGTAAGAGACAGGATGTGAACCCTATTCTCGAGGGCAAATTCCAACTTGGCTAATAGTAGTCTTCCAACCAAAAAACAAATTGTCCCTTCTCTTCAGTGGGAGAAGTTATTTTCATTTTGTATCCTAACATCTTGTGTGACATTGCTGTGTACTGCTGATGGCTGTGTTTATAGGGGCAATGATTCTATAAAGTTTATCAAGTCTGTAAAGACTTAAATAAGTTTCTGTAAAGCTTGTCTCTTCTGCCAACTGAAGTTCGTCCAATAAAAAATATTACCTCATTCACCTTGTCTCTCTAGTATCCTGGGACCAACACAGTTACAACAACACTACAAAGCAGCAAGACTAGAAGTCCTCTGAATAAAAAGTTATGGTCTGTATGTAAGTCATTATCATAGAGCCTCTGTAGAGCTGTAATATCAAACCATATTCAGCACTGAATTAGTTTCCATTTCACTATGTTATAAGTGATACTGACAGCTAAGAAGTGAGTAGTGGCATATTGTTAATGCAAAATAAAGACGGCAAAGGGAAAAATCCTTTATGCTGCTTGAAAGTATGGCTCAGACCTAGTAGTCACATTGAATATGGAATTCATTTCAATAGCAAATCACAAACATGACACCAAGGTACCTGATAAACTTTTAAGTAGAGTCCACAGGTTAAGTCCTTGCATGACAATTGAATTTTTAGAGGGTAAGCACTGTGCAACAGAAACTCCACCATTTTTAGCATGCCATGTTATAGCTGTAACAGAAACAAATAATAATAATGTATAATGTTAATAATACAGGACAAGTTGAATAGGAAGCAAAGTTATATCTACTGCTTAAAACAATAAACATTTCTTCTCTATTTATGTTACATATTTACATGTGTTATTTTCCCATCTTAGGGTGTAACTAGACAGCACCCTTTTGTCGGAATAAGCTCCGCAATTTGCATAGCACAAATTGCATAGCTTATTCCGAGTCTAGGTTGAAAGAGCTTATTTTGAAATTTGGTGCTGCATATACAGTGCCAAATTTCAAAATAAGGCACTATTCTGACAAATCCCTTAATGTTACAGCAATGCCGGAATAGCAGGCTAGCTATTTCAGGAAAAAAATAGCATTGCAGGCAGTCTAGATGTACCCCTACTTTCTGATTCTGCAAGTATGCAGAACCTGGGCTATGGGCTCTGAGCAACAAAACCCTTCCTATGAGGGAGATGCAGTGATGATCTAATGACATGAAATAACGGCAACCTGTCCTCACTAAGTGGAAAGGCTTGAAATGGCCTGTGAAGTCACAGGATGAACATGGCTGGTGCAGAAGGAACAAGGCACATAAGTAGGTGCCCTGGATCACTGTTATGCATGGATTCCTCACCTCCTCTAGGGAGCCCCTTCTAGCAGCACAGCTACCATCTAGTCATGGCCTGAAGATGTAAAGATACTTTCCTCAGAATGAGTTCCAACAGAGGAGGGCAACAATTCTGCTGTTTCCCATTTCCTGAGGGTCAAAGCCTTCTCCAGCACAATTGCCACTGCAGGCAAAGTGGCATGCAAACTAAATCCTCTGCACCCACAATATTATTCTTTACCACTGTTTTTATACTTTAGTTTAAGGCTTCACAATTAAGAATGTGTTGAAGCAGGTTTGGAGAGCTGAGCTGATTTTGCTATGAAGATCTTTCTCAGAATTTCTTTGAACTCCTTGATCTCAGTGATGGACTGGGAATTATATAAGAATGAATTGTTTCACAGAATTACTGACATTGTTTGGCATAATTGGGATGCATATTTTGCAGGTAAAGTTTGGTTTGGATGAAGGATAGAACCAGCTCTTACTTTATTCATGCCAGATGGCCAATCTTTAATCATTATGCAACAAACCACCTCAACATTACAACCAAGCAATCAACATGACTATGGCATTGCAATTTTTCACACATTTTCTTTTTTGCTGTGACTGTGTATCATATCGCACTAAAATCTCATCTCTGGTGCCTACTGCTATGAGCTACTCATCAATAATACAGCTCAGCCTCAGAAATGTCAAGCAGGATGAAAAATGTAAAACTCATAAAAGAGAAACTTTACGTGGCCATAGCCACTCCCATGAAATTCTGTCACTGCCTCCATGGGAGGAGAAAGGGTACACCTTTGCCCTTAACTGGCTGACCCCGGAAAAATAATGCAGGGTTAGTACTTGTTGTGAATATGAAAGAAGTATCCCTACTACTATCAAAATAATCCCCCCTTTTTATCTGACATTAAAACAATACCGGTTCTTGTTTAATGACCTAATATTTCTAAAATTCTTTAATCTTCCCGATCTGTGCTTTTTCCTAAACGGCTTCATTTCCCTAAAAGTACCAAAGCCTCTCTGATTTTTTTCATGCACATTTCCTGTTTACAGTAGCTGCTGTCACCCAATAAGAGAATTAAGAAAAAATTCCATTTGACGTATGTGGCTATTCCCAAGTAACCATCAATTTGACTTTCGAATATCCAGTACAGAATGCTTGCAGCAAAATATTTCTGGTATTAAAAGAAAAATTAATTTTAAAATATGGAGAGTAAATTAGAATAATGAATGAATTAAACAAAACCATGATCTGCTCATAGAAATTTGACAAGTAGAAAAAGAGGCTAAATTCCTCTAATAAATTATTTTGAATTATTTTCTCTGTTTTTGCCATGTGTATTCTGAAATAGTTATTAGAGAAATCTGCCAAGCTTCCAGTCTACGTGGTCCAGCTTCTCTGAACTAAATCTGCCAGGAAAACCTATGATGTCTAGTAAATATTTGTTCTAAAGCTCACACTGTGATCGATTTACAGGAATAGTTACACCACTGTGCAGCTGGCTAATGTCCACAGCCTCCAAGCCTCTGACCTTGCGACCAGGAAATGGTATCAGCCTAGGGGATGAAAGCTATGCGCATGTGCCATGTTTTGTACACAACATAAAGTTTACTGATGACATTTCTACATCATAATGAAGGGTTTCTATAGGACTGATATCCATTATTCTGTAAGGCCGGAAAAGTCCTCAACTATAGTATGCGTAGGAATATAGAGCTTGACAAAACACCTGTTTAGGTAGAGGATTTTTATGTCCGTGGAAGTCTATTTTCTTTCACATGACAGCATTATGGAGCAACAAAAACATATTTTTTGTTGATACTCTGTCCGATAGCTATTAGATTCATACTAGTAGTTTTGTTAATATTCCCCCACCATTTGGACAGGATACTTTGGAAATAAGTATCCATAATGGAATCAGATTTTTGTACCACCATTTATCTGGTATCTGAAATCAAAGGAATGCTATTTCAGTTTTACTGGCAGAAAATCTACTCTAGCTTTGCAGCAGCGCTCACTTGAAATATTTGAAAATATTTCTGTTGGCAGCATTGACTGATCAATTTTGTGAGAGCAGGGTTAACAAATACATCCACCCCATGGAGACATAAACAAAGTGTTGGAAGCCACTCATCATACCATCCACCTTCTCCCCAGCTTCCTTGACAGGAACATCTCCTGAAACAGTGTTGTTTTCAAAGAACATCAAAAGGTGCAAATGTAACTAATAAAATAGTGACAATCCCACTGTTCCTACAAGGACTAAGGCCTATAAAAGTAGCACCTGTATTATTTATGAGTTAACAGACTATATGTACTGATCAGAGCCCTTTCTTAAGGACACAATTAGGGTCAAAAATAGATCCCATAAGAAAGTGTAGTATATTTTGCTCTCTAACACAATTTCAATGATGACTGTTTTATAAGATCAGAGGATTTAATGGATCAAGACCAAAAAAGTCAGATGGGACCAGTTGTGCCAAAAAGTGTTGTGCTTTATCTATGTTCATTGTGATGTACTCAAAATTCAACTACAGTGCTCCTGATGGTTTTGTAATTGGTAGAATAATTGTTCTTAATTCAGCTGTTGTTGAGTGTTTCAGTTTTTAAAATATTAATATAAAAACATTCACATATGATCTGCCTGCTCCTATCACATAAAGGGATGTTACAGAAAACACAGTCAGATGCATTAACTATAACTAAGTATTTTATCCTCAGCTGAGAAGTGCCCTCTTTAATTATCTATGAAAAAAGTCAATAATAATTTCTTTTCCTCTTAGACATATTTGATTATTGGTAAGCAGACACACTAAATACCAGATGCCTAATTGTGGTATTTTGTCACCCCTCTTTGGAGAGACTGTAAATTCCTTTGGATGGTGAAACCTCTATCTTCAGTATCCCTGGATAGATCTTCACATCATTGTGTACTGAAAATGGGGCCATAGCTCTACCTGCTGTTCATACACTTTGAGGAGGTTTGGATGGAGCAATCCCAGGGCTCACTGAAGCACAGGAACTGCAGCTGGATCTGGAACTGGAATAATTTCCATCTTAGTCATGAAAAAAACAGGAGAGACAAGCCTCTAGATATTAGTTGTATCCCACCAGCAGCCCTGTTACAGGTGTAAGTGCTGATCTTTTTGCAGAACACAATGTTATGTTATGTGAGGAGGTTATGTGATGAAATTGAGGTTGAGAGGGGGAATGCTAGAAAGTGAGAAATCTAAGTTTCATAGAAGACCTTAAAAAAAATCTACCCTTCTTTAGTAATGAGTTTTCCTGCTGATTCTTAAAGTTGTCTCTTTCTTGCTAGGATAATAGATCTAAGACGTGACGACACAAATCCTGGTGTGAACACAAGTAGTCATTTTAGTATTTTCACCAAGTACTAAAACGTTGACTTAGACTGTTTTGGTTATCAGGTGGCACTTGGGTGGACGGTGTATTTTGAAACTTGTTTCTAGATGGTAATTTCAAATCTCCCCTCTCTGGTTATTAAAGTTATTTGCTTTGCATTTTCCCAGGAGTCAATGACATTATATTTATCTGCCTTTTTAAAAGCTGTGGAAAATATAGTGAGTGTTTCACATTAGGCAGCTGCTGAAAGCTAGTAAAATAATCCAAACCCCTTTTACTTTGCCTGTTTCTCTAACAAGCTGCAATGGATGCTAAGAGTTGGAGAGAATAATGCATTCTGACCAATGCCTTTTGGCATAAACCTAGAGCACCTGATCTCAGAGGAAGATTCATTATTGAGATTTGCTTTTTTGAAGAGAGATTTGGGGGGGCACTTTTGAATATATGCAAGAGGAATACTACAAAGATTATGTCTGAATCTGCCAGTTACTCTGTTATAGATTAGCATGCATTTAAAACTGGAAGTGTACATCTGAGGAAAGAAAAGATGACTTTTCTGTAATTGAAATCACTGACTTTAACAACGCAGTCTATACACAAGCTGCTGAAGTTGAGTACTTTCACTTCTGAAACATATCTCTTGTGCTCCTGTACATGATAGCCAACTTCCTTACTGACACCTGTCTTATGACAAAGGTAAAACCAATGTTGGGTAGTTTCAGGATAGACAAGTGTAAGTCATCACTTTCTTGTGGTATCTCTGGGCCACAGACATAAGACATCTAGGATCCTAGCTGGTGCTTTTCCAGAGCATAATATTTAAAAATGAAGACTTTGCTCAGACAGCTAAGCTGACACATTGCTTACAGACAGTAAAGTCTTCAGTTAGAAAAGTCTCCAGACATTCCACAACAAGGAGAGAAAATATTTTCATCTTAGGAAATGTTACTTGTCTTATTAATATTATTGGGTCACACTGTATTGTTCCAGAAGCTTTAAAGGGAAACCTATCACCAAAAAAAGTTAATTGTGTTTTTAATAGCTTCATATCTAAATTGGCCTATAGTTCTAGAATTTGAACTTTTATAAAATTACAGTTTAATTCAGTACTGTTAGGCTTAATCATTGCTTGGTTTGAAGACACAGTATTGCTGATATTATTGCATATTATTACTATGTACCTGTGTATTTCACAAACTGTATAATGTCAGTACCAATGCTTACCACATAAAACATGAAAATAATTTCTGCTGAAAAGTCCTGCAGCTCCCAGTATTGACTCTGTATTTCCCCAAATAGCAAACAATACCCTGTGTTCTCTCCTATAATACTGCTTTCCTCTTCCCTCCCCTCTATGTGGAATTCATCTAATATACTTTCTTAAAGAAAATCAGAACCAGGGAATTACCAGTCAAAAGGAATACAAGATTCATAATTAGGAGAAAACTTTAAGAGTAGGGCTGTCAATAGACCTGTGTTAACTCCTGAGATTAATGCAGGACAGGGTTAATGCATTAATTTTTTAACACATTAATTGCAGGCCTTAATGATGTGCTGCCCCTTTGAAATGGTGCTCTGACGCTTCAAAGGGGCAGCACAAGAGGAGCCAGGGATCATCTGGGTACTCCAGTTGATCCCTGGCTCCACTTGCAATGCCCTTTTGAAGTGCCATTTTGATGCTTTAAAGGGGCAGCGCATTAGGAGCCGGGGATCAGCTGGAGTGCCCAGCTGATCCCCGGCTCCCCGTTGTAAAGCCCCTTTGAAGTATGGAGCTGATCCCAGACTCCCAATGCACTGCCCCTTGGAAATGCCACTGCGGCACTTCCAAGGGGCAGTGCTGCATGGAGTCTGGGGTCAGCTGGGGACTCCAGCTGATCCTGGGCTCCATGCAGTGTTGCCCCATTGACAAGACACTGTGGCTTTTCAAAAGGGGCGGCGCACGTGATTAATTTTGTGATTAATCGCGATTAATCACTTGACAGCCCTACATAAGAAATATATATTGCTGTGGGGCCTGATGGGAAATATGCAGAGAGGTAGTATCTAAGGGTATGTGTACACTACAGCGTTATTTCAAAATATCTAATTTCGAAATAGTTATT
>JANRFK010006693.1:38061769-38077731 GCA_030068395.1 Apalone spinifera | reverse complement strand
CTCTTGCTCTCTGGGGGGGGGGAAACAAGATGGGGTTCATGTCTGGCTACAGCACGGTACACCCCATCTCAGTACAAATGTAGACTAGCACAATTCCTACTACCCTCCCCATAACACAGGGAGAGCACATACATTACTACACATGCCTTTTGAGGATAAAGCATACATGCCACTGCCTACCTGCCCAGCTCTACATCCTCCCCTTTCCCTCTGAGTGCACCCAGTCCCTGTAGAGACTGGCTGTGCATGTAGGGAAGTGGCTCTGTGCCCCCTTATCACATGACATAACCTAGCTTTTAATTGGTATAACTTATATTTATGTCTGTTAGGGAAGAAGAAAAGACTTTTGTCTCTCAAGGCTGGAGGCTGCCTATTAATACTATATTCATATTCATTAGGAGACTTTATAGCACATCGACATCCAAAAATCCAAACCATCCCCATAAAATCACACAGATTTCACAAAGCTGAAGAGTTGAGCTCCACCAGGAACTTAGATCCCGTTCTTGAGCAGCAAAGCAGTTCCCCCAGTCAGTTCTCCAGTCTATACCCGTTGCAGCCTCTCTGAGCCATGTGTATAGTGTTCTGGAGCCATTGCTGTGCATGATCTTAGTGTTGTCACCTCCCTCCTTGCATGCCACACTGCTGCCCTTCACTCTGGCCTAAAACAGATAATCATGGCCTCCTTCTGCAGCACGCGGGGGATGAGAGGGGAGAACATTGCAAAGCTCTTCAGCCATAGGATGGCTGTATGGCCTCAGTATGGTACTTACGGTGTGAATGTCCTAGACCTGTCCTCTGCAAGAGAGGTAAATTTCATTGATAAATTTCTCTACATACTAGGGTTTAAAGGGCTGTACTTAGTTCATTTTGTAACTGCAACGTAATCTCACTTATAGTCCTTAAACAGACTCAGCAAGAAAAATATTAACAGTGTATGTCCTGTCCAAGCCTCGTATTTGTTTGTATTATGGCAACTGAAGACATATGGGAAATGTAGTTTCTTACAAAGTCATTTTTAGTTGGGATGTCACTGAACTCCAAAGGTTTTTATTGCAGTCCTCCAAGAAATTGTGTCTCTCCAATATATTCCTAACCACCACCTTTCTGATGGCTGAATTTAAGAAGGAAATTCTCATTTTAAACAGTCTATTTTTACAGCAACTTATCAAACAGTGGCCTTTAGCTGTTGTTATGTGACAGCCACTCTATTAAAATCCTGATGTAAACAAGTGGAGAAGGTGAACTAGAAGTGCAGATATTTACACAGCATTACTGTCAGGTAAAATTTTAAAGATAGGTTTTATGAACCCATTATTTGCAGTCAAGGCTTTTGACTACAGCATCTGAAATCATTTAAGGAGACAAAGTGTTTTGTCAAAACATACTGCTGGGAGTCAGTATGTAGCTTCTTTTTATGTAATTCAATTTAGTACTGTTGTTTGCATGAAAGTGGAAAATCTAGCTGGGCAGCCAGAGTGATGCTGTGTATGATCACAATGTGGTGACTTTCCGGTATGATAAACGTTAAATGCCTTTTGTTTTCATTTGGCACTTACAGCATGCATAATTGTATTGTGCAAACAGATCTAGGAAGCTAGCTGTATGAGGATTTTAAAAAACAAACAACAAAAACCAACAAACTTGTACCCGTCTTCCAAAAAGCAGGGAAAGACCCAAGAATGTGTGTTTGCTTGAAGAGCCCTGCTCGTTGGGTCCAGCCAAGCTTTGTGTGACAGAGGATTTGGGAGGGATGGGCAAAGGTGGCTGTATATGACACTTCAGTTCAACCTGGAAAACTTGGTCCCAGGGTGAATCATACAAAGCTGTTCCAACTTATGCTGGCTTGCATGGCCCTCTAGGGTTATTATAATTACAGAGTATAGTAAGCTCTGGCAATTCCTCTCCCAACCCTGAACGCTGCCACTGTTCTGGGGTGTGAAACAGCTGGGAGATGGTATCAATGAACAGAGTTGCTCATTCTATGAAGGGGCACTGGAATAATTTGTATAGTGGGAGTTCTAAGAGCCATTGAACCAAACTATATGCCCTGTATATGATGGAAACCACTTCAAGCCAGGGGATAAAGGGATATGGTAGCACCCCTAATTCTAGCACCTAGGGTTTTATGCAATCCAGATATTCCCCCCATGTTAGGGGAATCTTTCTCTGCTCTTTTCCAGTCCGTTTGAGCCACTGGAGTCTCAGCAGCAGCAGATCTGAGAAATACTGATCCTGAGCCCAAACTGTACTCAATGCTCTTGGGTCATACTGAGCTGCAGAGCTCTTCTACAATAGTTCAGAGCATCTGTGTATATCAAGTCTGTGGTCTCCTTGTCAGTCTCGAAGATGGCCAATCAAGGTCTAAAATCACTAGCCAAATCTTTCACCTGTCCACATTAGTTATTTTGAGTTGGATTTTTAAATACTCCACATATTTAAAAACACCTGGATCTAGACCAAAACTGTAGAAGTCATGATCCAACTATGCCTCACAGCTCACTGGGGGTACATCTACCCTGCACACTTATTTCAGAATAAGCAATTTCAGAAGGAATACTCCAAAATAGCTTATTTCAAGATAGCACGTCTATGCTACAGGGAAGCCTCAAAATTAGTCTGATGCAGGTGCCCCTAATGTGGACATGCTACCTCGATTTAGAGCCCCAGGAAGCACTAGGGAGTAATTACTTTGAATGGCCCTGGGGAGGAGCTATTTTGGAATAGCAGCAGTGGAGCATCCATACTACTGCTATTTCAAAATAGCAATTTTGGAAGAGGTGTTATTCCTCGTAGAATGAAGTTTATAGAAGTTGGAATAAGTTGTCCATTATTTTGAATTTGTTTTAAAATAATGGAATTGCTGTGTAGATGCTCACATTGTCATTTCAGAATAATGGATGTTATTCCAAAATAACACTGCTGTGTAGATGCGCTCTGGCAGAGCTGCCATAGTACCTGGAGAAATGTGAATGGTTATGATGAGGAGAGAGTACTTTATCAGAGAACTTTAATAATAAATGTAAGCAAAAAAAAGAGAAGAAGAGTAAACTTGGTTAAGTAGATGAAAAGACAACAAATTGGTTTAACAAAATTACAAAATGTTAATAGATTATTTCCAGAGATCTCTGTTGTTTTTGTACTGAATTTTCATTTGCTAAACATTAAAGCTCTATGGAGGGGAGAACTTGTAAAATCCCCAGGTTTCCTTTGCAGAGACACTATCCTGCATATAAATCAGACAATTGCATATGTACGGAACTAAGATAGAAATAGGAAAACCTGACAAAAGGTAGCAATCCACAAATATAAATGTGGGTCTTTAAGGGTTTGTCTCTATTATTATATGATTGAAAAATCTATATGAAACAGGACAGCCCTTTAGTGTGGACATAGTTATGCTAGTATAAAGATGCTTTTATCAATACAACTTCCTCTTATAAATTAAGCAGCTTTATATCAAATAACTTGTGAATGCACCAGCGAGTCATACTTCTTTAACTATATTGTTTTCAATATATTCTAGCAGTGCAATGGCTTTTGAAGAGGGAAAGAGAGGGAAAGAAGCATCTGTCAAAGAGGATCAGAAAGACCAATGTGCTAAGGAGAAAGTAGGGGAGAAATTGCTATTAGACGTAGTCAGAAACATTCCAACAAAACAGCGTTTTGTCAAAATTTGTCAATTTATTGAAACCAAAATGTTCTGTGGTGATGGTTTTATTTCAGTGACATTCCATAGGAACCCTGAGGGCTAGGCAGATTTCAAAACCTGCTTGCCCACCAGAGAAGTTTCCAAAAGAAATTGGCCTGGTTTCCTGCTGCCTCACTAGCCTGGCTCCTGAGCAACAGGAAGCCTGGGGCTTCAGAGCAGCCTGCCATGTACGCTTCATCCAGATTTACAGGGTCCATGGCCTGGAGCCACCCACCAGGCAGAGTGTGCAGGAGTCAGGGACCTCAGGTCTTCCAGGGTCAGTGGCTCTGCCATCTGCCTATCATAGAACGCCCTGGGGATTTCCTATTTTTAAAAAAATCAAAATGTTTGGTTCTCTCCTGGATTGGGGCCAAGCCAAATTTCAAAAATGTTGAAATCTTCTATGGGACAGCAAAGGAATGAGTATTCTTTGCATAGCTCTGATTGTGCTTTGTCTTTTCTTCAGAGCAGGGATTGTATGGTCACTGCTTACATCTAAATAAATAATAACATTAATAGCCTTAAATTGGAGGAATAGAGCCCTTAGAATATGCCGGGCCTGGCAAATCTATCCATGCGCATTGATCCTTTGTTATCAATAGCAGCCCCATTCAGCTTGAAATGCCATACTCAGGTGGGGAATCATACCTAGCAATATAAATGGAGAGTAATACCAATGTCATCTGGATTTACTGATTTTCATTAACAAATTTGAGGAAGTACTGTAAGTTACCAAAATTATAAAAACTTTTGGCTAGTTCTGGTTCCTGATTACCAGAACTAAGTGCTTTTAAAAACAAAACAAAACAAAAAAGTAGTCTTTGAGATGGCCAGTTTTAACCCAAGGTCTTTTCTGTCTATCTGTCTCAATACCCCTGTGGGTCTCAGATGTGTAGCCATGTTAGTCTATGAATTAAAAAATTTTAAAAAATAACACATGGTCCCGTATCATCTTAGGGTGTATCTACTCTGTACTAGCATTATTTTGAAATAACAATGAGAGCATCTACACAGCCATTCCTTTATTTCAAAATAATTTATGAAATATATTACGAAATCTGTAAACCTCATTCTATGAGGAATAAAACCTATTCTGAAACAGCTATTTTGAAATAAGGCGTGTGTACTCTACTGCTGCTTTTTCAAAAGAGCCTCTCATCAGGGCCATTATAAGTTATTCCTCCCCAGTGCCTCCTGGGGCTCTAAATCGAGACAGCACATCTACATTAGGGAAGCCTGGCTCAGACTAATTTTGAGGCTTCCCTGCAGTGTAGACATGCTATTTTGAAATAAACTATTTCAGAATACCTATTCCAGAATATCTTATTTCGAAATAAGCATGCAGTGTAGACGTACCCTTATAGACAAACAAAAATATAGATAGTATCATAAGCTTTCGTGGGCACAACCCACTTCTTCAGATGAATGGAGCAAGGGGCACAGAGGGACAAATAAAAAGCAGATAAAGAGGGGTGACAGGAAGGAGAAAAAAAACCTGTCAGTTAAAGTGTCCGTGCTAAATGAGGCTAAAAGAGTGTGCTGTAAGTGTCCAATACTTACCTTTGATGTCATTTGGGTGTTGATTATAATGGCCCATCTAGAAAATGTCTTTGTTCAGTCCCTGGGTAAATATGTCAAATTTGCATATGGAGGCCAGTTCTACAGTCTCTGTCTCTAACTGGTTCCTGAAATTACTCTGAAAGAGGATAGCTACCTTTAAATCCATTAATGAGTGTCCGGACAAGTTGAAATGTTCCCCAACAGGTTTCTCTGTGTTATCATTTCAAATATCTGATTTGTGTCCATTAATCCTTTGTTGTAGAGACAGTCTAGTTTGGCCAATATACATGGCAGAGGGGCATTGCTGGCATTAAATGGCATATAGAACATTAGTGGATATGCAGTTGTATAAGCCTCTGATGTGGTGGCTTACAAGGTTAGGTCCTGTGATGTTATCACTAGTATAGATGACAGAGTTGGCAATGGATTTTATTGCAGGGGTAGGCACCTGGGTGGGTATCTTTGAGCTGTGATGCGTTGTTACTGGAAATAATTTGTTTCAGGTTGGGGGTTGTCCATAGAGCACTGGAGTTCAGAAGGACCTCTGCTTAAAATTAACAAGGTATTGAAAAGTATGTGCATGTTTCACAACCATAATCCAGCACAAAAACAATAATGTCCTGGAAGTTGCCAAAAAGCAAAGCAAGGGGAGGGTAGACTACATTAGGGGAAAAAGTCACCTTTTATTCTTTTCTTTTCAGTGTTCAGAATTGTAGCTTCTGTCTCCTTTATACTATTTGGATAAAGGGAATTCATTATAAAGAGAGATGGATCCATTTCTCTACATCTGATTTCAATGGATACTCAGACTGGACTGTTATTTCTTCCAATTCTTCACTGTAAGGGTGTGTGGAGAGGAGGAAAGTATGAGCAGGCTTGAATAAGGAGGAAGGGAAGGTTTTATGTGGTGAGGCTGGATTTCAAGGAAAAGGTGAGTTCATGCAGACCAACAAGAAGAGATTTGGTTTGATCATGGGAGAATTCAGGTGATGGGATTAGAAATTTTGCTAAAATTCAAAACTTACAGATTCCTTTCCAAAGTGAACCAAACTTTTAAAACCTCTGAGATTTCCACAAGCTAATTTAACCCTAGATCCTCTAGGATGCTTACTGTAGACAGTCTCCAGTTAGTCACATTGATGCAAACCATCCACATCAATTGAGGCAGAACAAGATCTCGGGTGAGATGGAAAATAGGTCTTTTGCTTGTGTTTAGGTCAGTGTTGCTCACTGAAGCTCTGGATGTTCCAATGGGCTTTCACTTCATAACCGGTGCTTTGTACCCATGTCCTTCCTGTCTTGTGAAGGGCATTGGAGAAGTACTGAGTCTTTTTCTGTGTCCACACCTCTTTTAAGGAGGGTGGGTTTATGAGTATTCATAAGCATATGTCTGATCTTACCTCAGAAAACCATCATTTGAAGTTGGCAGTCTAGTCGCTATAGTTGTTATCTTACTTTCTATTAGAAGATCATATGGCAGCAGGAACATTTGTGGCATGGTACAAAGTTAATTTTTTCAGCCTCACATTTGCCTGACTTGACTTGAGTGAGATTTTTTGGCATTTGGTGGGTTTCTGGTGAACACAGAGAGGCTATTAGTACTGCTCACAGTTACAAGAACTGCTCAATGTTTTGTGTGCTGTGCCTGTAATGTGCTGTCAGAAATTGGTGCCTAATATATTATTAAATGTCATTTTGCCCAGTGTTCAGAGAAGAAATATCTCTATAGGCAGACCCTCTGGGTCAGATCTTGAGCTGGTGTAAATCAGCATACCCAATTAACACAAGCTAAAGAATTAGCTCTCTGAGTCTTGTTTCTACTCTTTGTCACCAGCAGTAGTCAGCTAACAAGTATGGACATTTTTATTCAGTCTATAGGTAGCCTGGTGAGTACATTTGCACACACATTGCTGCTGTTGGCCCAAATGCCCATGCAAAATTAAGAGAGACTCAGACCATGCTGTTCCTATTTTATTATCTAAAAATTTGCTCCCAGAATAGTCACACATATTTGCACATGTTTGTGGACATCTATTTCTTGAACCTGTTGCTGAAAATGCATCCTGAATGTGTCATATAGTTATTCCTTATTGACTATAGTAAACAGAAAGCTATTTCAAGAAAATATGTTTCATTGGCAGAGCAAAATAAACAGTGAATATACAACTGATACTTCATTAAATAAGAAGCATGGGCTTTTATCTGGATCTTCAAACACAATTTAGCCACTTCAACAAGATTAGAGAAACACTTTTAAGCCCAAAAAGAACCTGCTTTAATCACTTCCCTTCTAAGAAGATACCTGCATAAAAAGAAGAGAATTAACCTCTCTGCAGCTACTATTCTTTTTACTGCAAAAAGCATTTGTGATATTACGGGTACATTTAGTTCTGTCAGTTGGAAACAGCTGTTTTCAGAAGCATTATTTATAAGGGAAGAGTTGATCACTATTTTAAAGAAGATAACTTGCTGTGAAGTTATTAGTATACACTAGAACACTATTAGTCCACCCCAATGGGACAGGGAGAGACACACTACAGATCAGAGCAGTTTTTCCAAGTTACAGAAACAAGGTTAGCATAGGTGACATCATATTCCAACAGGAGAGCAGTGTATCATCGTCTGACATCATTCCTTTTGTATTTTCCCATGCACAGAAAGAAAACAAATGCTTTGGGGGTTAATTAAAACCAACAAGAAAGAACATAAGCAGAGTGTCAATGCTGTGTTGTCTGCTGACAAACTGCACTGAACTGGACCCAAAATGTCTGCCTGTCTCTGTAGATAGTAATGTCCTTGGAGACATAAAGAACAGTAGTTGGAATTAAAAGTGTAACCACACAGCTAAATTCTCTCCAGTCTTGAATACAGTATAAGCCATGAGGCTGGATATTGCCCATGAATGCTCCAGAATGTAGCTGCTGCTGTTGTCATGGATGGTGGGAGAGGCTGGTTCTCATTGCTGTTGTGTGGTTTTGTTGATGCTGACTCTGAAGTGAATAGGAATGTGGGGAGATGGGCTTGGGGACTGGCATCTTCCTTCAACATAGGGCTACTTTCAGTCATTTACTGAAGCTATCTTTAATAGCCTTGTGGAACAAGGAGCACCTGTATCTTTCCTTTCTGACATATGTGCAAACAAGTTCAGATCAAATAAAAAACAACCTCACAATTAATCCCTTGAACCCAGCCCATTCTGGGTTCTTTTTTGCAGGATAAAAAAAGTTCATGTCATGTTTTTGTTTTTCATTTTGATCCACCCTTTCACAAAATATAGTAAACAAGATTGTATTCGTGGTCTGTTCAGCCCAACCAGCAGTAGGAAGTATTCTCTATTAGTTTTATTAGATAGCCTGTTCTCATGAGATTTGCAAACCAGGCAGTGTCAGACTATACAGATCAGTATGTGAACTTCTGGATACTTATCCAACCTGAATTTTCACTTTTGATGCTTCCCCATAGCTACTTTAAATGACTCACCTCAGACTTCCCCTATCATTATGCCTAACTAAGGCAAATTATTGCAGTCAAGGGATCCGTTTTAGTGGAAGCAGCAGAACATCTAGAGTATATTCAAGGGCAATGAGTAAGTTCCATTTCAATAAATGTGCACATTATGCCCAAGAACAGTCAAAAGGGTTAAAATACAATCATTCCAGATAAGTTTCTCACCATATCAGGCTCAAAAAGTCAAAAGATTTGAAAGCTATTAGTACTTCTGTAGATCATCCTCTTCCAGACACTTTTCTTTTTTTTTACTGACAGGTTGCAGTTAAAAATTAAAGTAAAGAGGGGCCCTCTCTTTGCTACATACTTTTAATGGAACTGAAGCCAAAATAAGTCAGACTAAATTATGGGAGTAAATGACCTCCTGGGAAGTATAATACCAAATTCCAAAGAACTGTAAAGAGTTTCCTTTGATCTTTTTAGCTTCACAGCCTGAAATTCAAAATCTGTATTTAATTTTAGATTGCATATGCCAGCTTTTAAGTTTCCTTTTTAACCTGTTATATCATTTTAAATGATAGGACACCTTTAACTTGTATTTCTTGAAAATGCTGACTGTCCTTTCTTTATTCTTTTACACTATAAAAACAGATATAAATATTACTAATTGCAAAAATAATTTGGGTTTAGGTGCTATAATAGATAAACCACTGACCTTCACTTAAGAGACTGTGCCTTCCAGATCAACCTGAGTTTCTAAGTGAAATGACTGATCTGAGACACAAGTAACTTCAGTTCAGTGCCACAGAAGGATACAGAGCTAGAGAAAGGACAAGTAGAGAACATTCCATTCCACAACTAGCTACAATTGCAGGTGTAAACTAAGGACCTGTATCTTCAAATTATATATACAGGTTTATTTACTTGTGTGGTGAGAGAGGCACATTGAAGGAGCTCTATTCCTAAACCAGAAATCTCAAAATGCACAAAAATTTGTATTAGCATCTGTCTGGGGAATTTTTTGACCTAGACACTCAAGCATGGACTTATATGGGCAGGTGAAATAATCTCTTCTGAGTTCAGATGTGACATGCAAACATCCTTATACCTTATTCATTATGAAAGAAACTGCCTTTCTCAGAGAAAAGTGCATAGTAACAGGTTGGTAGAAAGCACAGCATAGAAGAACTGCTTCTAAACTGCTTGCTTCCTGTAGTAAAGCCCTAATAGATGCTGCTTATATGCAAGCTGTTGTGCTGTTTATCAAGTGATTGGCCAAGAGGCATAAACATAGTCCAGAAATTTACAACATAACAACATTATGAATTGGAGCCTGAGGGAATAATTTGTAATGCATAACATATCCTCTTAATTTAGCTTCTTTTTTCAACTTTCAGAATGTCCACAAGCAGATCATGATTTCCTCACATTTACTTGTGATCCAGAATTACTCAATGTAGTTTTTTAACTGTATGGACTAAAAATTCTCTGAGAGAATTTGATACCATTTGATCGTATAGGTTGGGTTAGTTTATCTGATTTGTCAGATAAATTACACAGTATTTTTCCTCTTTGACTGAGTGAGGGCAAAAACATTTCTAGCAGGAATATACCTGAATGCAAATTTAACATAGCATTCATTGAAAATATCACAGATGAAACTTTGAGGTTTGGCTACCCTGCACACCTCATAGCTCAGAATGGTGGGAAAGCTTCTTTGTGGTACCCTCATTTTCAGGTGAACTGGGTACTACAATGTTCCTGAAAACAATTTAGAGCAGACTTATGACTGCTGCAAGTTGCACTGGCTGCAAAAGCCCTTATAGTGACATTCTAGCTGTCAAGATTTGACCCTAATGAATATTCACGTTCCTAATTAAATAGTTATTCTTCTAAACAAATATAAAGCAGGCTTTTTTTCTTCAGCATGGACCATTGTGCTTGTAGTCCAGTAGGCTTAGTATGTATTTTTCTTTGTGTCCCACTAACTTTCATGCTTTCCTTTTGAATTGTTCCTTTGCTAGAGCTATTTTTCTGCATATTGGTGGATGATTAGTCTACAGTAATAATCAATCTTTGTAATCTTTTTGGGTTTCAGCTGGTATTGCTGGACAAAAAGAAGTTCCTTGCTTCTTGTTACAGACTTATCCCTGAGAAAAAGAGGGGATACATTAAAACAATGTTTTTATCCAGTCCTTTTTCTCTCAGGGCATGTCTACATAGCAGGGCAAAACTTGAATTAAACTACATAACTTGAGCTACATCAATTGCTTAATTTGGCTTTTGGGGCTGCCTACATTGCTGAAAGTCGAAGGAAGAAGTTCCTTCCTTCGACTTCCCTTACTCCTCGTGAAATGAGGGTTATAGGAGCTGGCGTAAAAAGTCCTCCAGCTCAACATTATTTTGGCACTATTTCTAAATAACTGCTTGTGTGTAGATATGGACTATGTTATTTCAGAATAATGTTAGTTATTCCAAAATAACACTGCTGTGTAGATGTATCCTCTCACTGCGCAATTATTGGCATTAAAATAATGGCAAATTCTTCTTTGTAAATCCTGTGTCAGAACTGAGTAACTTTGTATTTGATCCTCTCACTGACCTTGATGCATTCACGTGTCTCATTTTTTTTTCTAAACATTTCTCAATTTCACTTGTTTAAATTATGAGAGTATTCAAGATCAAACACAATTTATTTATTTCATTTGTGTGTGCCTGGTATCTAATTAGTATTCAAAATGCACTGTTACAATTGGCTGTATGAATAAATGCTGTATGCTAAACATGTGATTCATACTAACTGATACAGTGTAAATAGCATACCTATATTTGTTTGCATTTAACTTAAAAGAAAATGCTTTCTGACCATCGGGAATTTTCCCCCTCTCAGACTGAAGCAAGTTGCTGTGCAAGGAAACCTTCATACCCATTCATTTATTGAAATGTGGATCTGATAAGTTAAGGAGTTGCTTTGGCTTTATTGAGCTGGTATATTTCCCATTACCATTAAAAGGTGTTATATGTGAATATTATATTGCTGGTTAATAACAGCTCCTACATACTGAACTCCTTCCAGTTTTCCTACTGTCTATTTTAGCTGAGCTGTATCTTAAATGAAAGCATCTTTTATATCACAACTTTAAATAAACCCAGTGGATTCAATGATCATTTCAAGGTTACACTCAGTGTTAACTTTTGACCTCCAACAATGTAGCTAAATGTACTTAAGACTAAGGATATATATTTATTGCAAACCTTATAAATAGTGTTGGTTGGTCTAGCTGCAGCTACTAAATTAGGCCATCTTAGCATTCAAAAGCACTATAGCTATTTTTCCCCCCACTGGTTAATGATATTAACTAGTCATTTGTTCTTGTGAAGAGGAGGGGGAAAAAAGATGTGTTAGGCTCATGGTAACTTCAATTAGTTGTTAGCAAAAGATTTTATCCTAGTAGCAAAACCAGAAAAAAAATCTTTTAAATTAATTTGAAGATGCCTACATTTAGAGAATGGCATTGCTTTAACAGGGCTATGCAAATGAGTCCAATTTAGCATCTTGTATTCAGCTGGAAACCATTGCTAAATGATCGGGATAGCCAGTCACAGATATTAAAATGAATTATATCTAATCTGAATTTTAGTCACGCTACATTAACTAATAGAAAGTTATTAACATTTCAAGAGAAAAAAAGCTTTTGCCTGCAAAATTAACAGTGGCTGAGATGTGACCTGTGAGCCATGCAGCCTGATCACTGTAATGACAGTGTAATGGCATATTTACATTAAAATCTCTGCAGCTAATATGTGATTCAGAATTGGACGTTAAGTCGAGGATTATTTAGTCTGGCCTGTTGGCCTTTCTCTAAGTAGTTTTTTTTTACTTCAATACAAATCTGAAACTTTTCATTTCATGACTATTTATGTGACCAGTTTCTATGGCTATGTCTCTCCATCTTTACATCAGCTCCTTTAACAGCCAGCTTTCTCTTTCATTTTTTCCTTCCTTCTTTTTCACTATATTTATCATTTTTGCTGGTGGATAAAACTTCAAGAAACTGGTACTTAGTAGCAAACCAGAAAGGAAAAATAGAATGTTTTCCTACTTCATTTTTACTGCTAGTTTGCTTTAAAAGGTAGCATGTTTTCCTTTCTATACTTTTTTAAATATACAGCACACTGGGAAAAAATGAGTAATTCAAAACTGGTCTATATCTGGATAGAAAAGAATGTATAATGATGTGGACATTCTTATCCTTAGTACACAGTGGAAACCTAGACATTATTCTTGCTATCAGCCTGTTTCTGCAGAGTAAAAAGCTTGGAAGTTAAAGAGCTGACTACATTAAAAATGTATAATCTACAGCATTGATTTACTTTGTAAAAGATGTGCATATATGTATTTTGTGTCCTAATTTTAAAAAGCAGAGAAAGATATAATGAAAACAAGTTGAAATTGGGACGTTTATTGGATATTGTAAAAGCTTTTCTTAGATAGATATTGTTTTATTCTGAGATGTCCAGTTCATAATTTTAAAGGATATGAGCTTGCAGGGGCTCTTGTCAGTTCTTGGTGAACACCAGGATTTTTTCCCACATCCACACACAGACTCCAATCAGAACATCAGATCTGTGAGTGAAGCTGGAGCCATTATTTGCAAAATTATTGAAACAGCTTTATTTTTAATTTAAAAATTATTTTATTTTAATAATGCATTTACACTGCCTCTATGTGCCTCTCAATACATCATAAGTTGCTAGTACATCATAGTGATGTTGGTATTTAGTCAGGCAAACTTAGTTGTATTTGATAACCAACTGAAAAGTAATAATTACTAACACAAAGTCTTATGATTTTTGTTGTTGTTAATATTCAGATGTAAAAGCAAACTCCAGGGTAAGTAGACTATTTTGGATGTTTTTCTTCTATTTACAATAAGAATATGTACTGAACACTTCTTCAGCACAGACATATGTCAATCACATAAGCAGTCATGATAAAAATTCCACCTCACCTCCATTTTCCCAATTAGAAAAGAGAATTAATATAGGGCCATCTGTATGACTGACAATCATCTATGCTGAAATAGTGCCCTGCAGAATTGTAATAAACACAGGTGCTTCATTTACAGCAAGTTTAAAGCTTTGTTGTCTTTCTGAAATCTTTCTTACAATGCAGTCATACAATAAACGTTGATTGAAATTTGATATGATATAATGTAATACAATTTAACAGCCTGAATTTTATTTAATATTTCTGAATTCATCTCCTAACATCCACATTTTCTGTAAGAATGAAATGATAATACGAGACTTGCATTAAGTGACACCCAGAGCTACATTCTCAAATGTAAATGATTTTTTCCCCCCATACAGACAGTGATTTCTGGCTGTGAAACTGCTGTAGCTGGATCAGGGAAGATCCTGTGGTGGCATGGATCTTACACCAAACCCTTCTTTGCCTGTCATCTTATGGGCACAGTCATTTCCTGGCTGCCATTTGGGGCCATTAGCTGCAGGTAGAAATTACAGCAGCTCTCTAATTTACTCTGGAGGATTAGCCATGGACATAGTGGCTCCATGAAAGGAGGAGTGCGAAAGTAATCTTTACTTCCCCTTTGTCCATAATGCTGTATGCAAATACACAGACACGGGGACACACATGTACCCCCCTCGAGCTGTGTGCTCCTTGGAACTAGCCAAAACTCAGCATTTAATATTGTTCTCAAAGCTAATCTTTTTCACTATTGTGTTGGGTTGGATTTGCAGACAAGGTCCTGCTCTGGGCAGGGCGACCACTGCAGCACTATTATCAATTTTAAAGTTTATCTTGCAGTTTGTAGCACCGTTGTTTCCATTATGTGTGCAGTTTGTTTTTATTTCTCAAGTGCATTCCATTACATGTAGTATTGTTATGTTTAAATGTAAAACTAAATGTAAAAGCTAGTTTGCAGCTAAAAATATAAAGCACATAGTAATGAAACTGTAAATTTCTGATCTTCTGGCTGATTAACAATATCTGTGGAAAGAAAGAGAGGTTATGATAACAAGCCAGAAAGACTTCTAAACAAGAGGCATTTGGAAGCTCAAAGACATTAGCTTATGCTAATAACATTCAAAGCCTTGTTTGGGGAAGATGATGTGTCCACTGTGGCTTTAACAGCATGTTTCACTGTAAAGAAGCATAGGAGTCAGGGATACTGAGCTTGTATTTGAGATGGGAAACTGCAAAGATGAAATCCTTCTTAGATCTAAATGTTTTTCATGTTACATAGTTCTCAAAGGATATTACTGGAGCATACTCCTTTGCATCTATCAGGTGTGGTTCACAGGACATGAATAAATATATCGCAACAAGCTCCATCATTGTTTTTTGAACTTCCCATGAGGAACTGACAATTGGCTCCTCCTCCTGGATACTATTAAGGATGAAAAGAAATCAGCTTGATTGTCACAGAACACAAGTGTATTTCTCTTTCAGTTTGGAGTCAGAGTAGGCTAGATGTATTTGAACCCATTATGTCTCTCTTTGACAGTGCTATCTCCAAAGAAGGTAGATGCTCATGCTTCATCAACCATTGTTTGCACAAGCTAAATACTAATCTGTTACCCCCTACCTTCAACCAAAGTGGAATGAAAACCAAAGGATGAAACTCAAGAAAGCCATAACTTGTAGGACTGGAAGGGAATATGAGAATTCATCTAGCTTAGTACAGGACTAAGTTTTTTTATACCTACAGTCAGCAACATATGGCACACGTGCCGTACGTGGCACTCAAGATGATTTTGAGTGGCATATGGGGAGTCTGCGCTGGAGCCTCGTGGTTGGTGCGCAGCCACGAGGCTGCCGCACTAGCTCAGGGAGGACAGGCAGGGAGGTGAAGAAAGTAAACTTACTCCCCTACTATGCAGGTTGCAGAGCTACCCATGGAGGAGTGCCACCCTGCTCCCCCCATGGAAAAATCCCCCTCGCCACTGGGCATCTGCCTCTGTTGCTCCCATGTGTCAGGATGCAGATTGAGCTACACGGGGCCTGGCCAGGCAGGACAGGCTCTCGTGGTGCGCGGGAATCTGGTATCCTCCCTTTTCCCCAGCAGTAGGTTAGGCTGCACCGCACCCAGGTAGGGGGGAGGAGACGGTGCTGGGGCTGAGGACCCTGCACACATAGGACGCAGATGGAGGCTTGGGGGACTTGATCTGAGGGCATGCAGATCTGTAAATAGAAGTGAATAAGTTAAATCTTGGCACGCCACTCTGAAAGGTTACC
>JANRFK010006693.1:38032775-38061759 GCA_030068395.1 Apalone spinifera | reverse complement strand
CCCCCCCCCCGACATCTCTGACAGGTGTTTTTATAACCTATTATAGAAAATCTGCAAAGATGGAGATTCTTCAGACCTCTTGGGCAATCTGTTCCAGAGCTTAACCACCCTAACTGGAAGTTTTCTGAATGATCAGCTTAAACCACCCTTGCTACAATTTAAGCCCATTGCTTCTTGTCCTATATTCAGAAGTTGAGTGTAATTTTTCTCCCTCCTCCTTGTAAAACCTTTTAAATACCTGAAAATTATTATCCTGCTCCCTCAGGCTTCTCTTCTCTAGTCTAAATAAACCCAATATTTTCAGTCTTCCATCATAGGTCATGTTTTTCTAGCTCTTTAATAATTTTCGTTGCTCCTCCCTGGACTTTTTCCAGCTCGGGTGGGGGAGCGAAAAACCCCACCGATCCTCCCACATACACACATCATCTCTATCCAGGGGCTATTATGGCATTGAAAAACTACTTTTTTTTAATGACAGACAGCTTAGCAGTTAGCTGAAAGGAGCACTGTATCTAATTGCTATATAAAAGAAAGAAAATTAAATACATATTAGACCCACTCAGCTCTAATTCTAGCTTATTCTGATATCATGTGGCAAGTCTCTTAAGGGTCACTAGGTAGCCTTAAAATTTTAATATATATTCTTAGTTCGCTACTAACTGTGGAGAGACCCATCAGGACTCCTGGACTTTATTTTTTGGAAGTAGAGTGGGGTCTAGTAGGTTACAGCAGGGGGTGACACATTTCAACTCTATATAAGAACATCAAAATGGATATACTGGGTCAGAGCAGTGGTCCTTCTAGGTATGTATCCTATTTTCCAACAGTGGCCAATACCAGGTGTTTCAGAAGAAATAAACAAAAGAGGTGAACACTTGAAACTACTCCTAGGGGTACTCCAAGCTCTTTTGCCCCCAAAGAGCTTGAAAAAGAGAAGAGAATAAGATGCTGCACTCTCTGGTAGCTGACCCTTTAGTCAGAGGCATGCAGATACACACAGACAGACCTTCCAGGACACACAAATCAAATCATCACCTTAAAAGAAGTGATTTTTATTACAAAACAAAAGATAAAGCATACTTGGTTGCTAGATGCACAAAGCAACTAAGAAAAACAAATTAAAATACCAGAGAAACATCTCAGCACAATACTTAGATGGTAGTAAATGGGGAGGGGAGGCATAGATTCACACAGCGCAGTTCGAACCAAACCCCAAAATAAATAAAAATTACCCAGAATGCAACAGGACTCAGATTCCCTGGTACTCACTTCTGATTTTCTCTTTGTTCAGTTCACTCCCGTGCCCTGAATTTCATGGGTGGCGGGGTGGAACGGCATTAAATAGTAGTCCTGCTTGGGTTTAAATCATTCTGCATTTCTCAACTCTTGGTGTAACTCTTCCACACAAAGAAAGCAGGCAGGGAATCTATATCCAATTCAAATTTCAACCCGCTATCTTGATTTGTACTCCTGGCCTCCGGGCTGACACCTTTGCTAGATACCTGAGTTAACCCCTTAGTGACCAGGTGCTGATCAGCACTTCTCCTATTCATGACACTCTTTCTGTACCTTTTCCAAATCCAATATATCTTTTTTTTTAGAGGGGGTGACCAGATTTGCATACAGTATATAAGATGTGGATGTACAATGACTTTATATAGAAGCAATATGGTATTTTGTCTTATTATCCATTCCTTTCATAGAATACTAGCACTGGAAGGGAGGTCATTGAGTCTAGTCCCCTGCCCTCATGGCAGGACCCAGTACTGTCTAGACCACCACTAATAGACATTTATCTAACCTACTCTTAAATATCTCCATAGATAGAGATTCCACAACCTCCCTAGGCAATTTATTCCAGTGTTAAACCACCCTGACAGTTAGGAACTTTTTCCTAATGGCCAACCTAAAGCTCCCTTGCTGCAATTTAAGCCCATTGCTTCTTCTTGTATCCTCAGAGGCCAGGAAGAACAATTTTTCTCCCTACTCCTTGTGACACCCTTTTAGATACCTGAAAGCCGCTATCATGTCCCCCTCTCAATCTTCTCTTTTCCAAACTAAACAAGCCCAATTTTTTCAGTCTTCCTTCATAGGTCATGGTTTCTAGACCTTTAATCATTCTTGTTGCTCTTCTCTGGACCTTCTCCAATTTCTCCATCTTGAATCGTTCTTGAAATGTGGTGCCCAGAACTGAACATAATTCTTCAATTGAGGCCTAATCAGAGCAGAGTAGAGCGGAAGAATGACTTCTCGTGTCTTGCACACAATATACCTGTTAATGTATCCTAGAATCATGTTTGCTTTTTTTGCAACAGCGTCACACTGTTGACTCATATTTAGCTTATCGTCCACTATAACCCCTAGTTCCCTTTCTGCCATACTCCTTCCTAGGTAGTCACTTCCCTTTCTCTATGTGTGAAAATGATTGTTCCTTCCTAAGTGGAGCACGTTGCAATTGTCCTTATTAAACTTCATCCTGTTTACCTCAGATTATTTCTCCAATTTGTCCAAATTATCCTCCAAAGCAGTTGCAACCCCTCATCTCCTAATGATTCCCAATATTCTGTTAGGTTTTTAGACTGCTACTGCACATTGAGCAGATGTTTTCAGGGAGCTATCCACAAGAATTCTAAGATCACTTTCTTGAGTGGTAACAGCTATTTTAGCCCCCATCATTTTTGTATCTATAGTTAGGATTACATTTTTCTATGTGCATTTCTTTGCACTTATCAATGCAGAATTCCATTCACCCTTGTGTTGCCTAATCACCCAGTTTTGTGAAATCCCTTTGGAACTCTTTGCAGTCCACTTTGGATTAGTCTTTGTTGTGCCCTTTTTCAAGAACATTTATGAGAAGTTTAACAGCAGTAATCCTAATGCAGATCCTTGCAGCATGGCACTCATTCCTGCTGTTTTCCCCCCTATCTTTTAAGTGGCGTGCTTGGCAATGTTTTCCAGTTTGTCCACATCTTTACTGAAAAGAGACAATCAGAACCGGTCACAATATTCCAGTTGAGACCTAATCAGCCCAGAGTAGACTGAAAGAATTACTTCTTGTGTCTCGTTTACAACACTCCTACTAATACATCCCAGGATGATGGTTGCTTGTTTGGGGTTTTTTGCAACATTGACTCACATTTAGCTTATGATCCATGATGGCCCCCCCAGATCCTTTCTGTGATACTCTTTCCTCAGCGGTCATTTCCCATTTTGTATGTGTGCAACTGATTGTTCCTTCCTAAATTGAGTATTTTGCATTTATCCTTATTGAATGTCATTCTATTTACTTCAAATAATTTCTCCATTTTTTTTTTTGAAGGGGAGCTGAGATCCTTGTTGAGAAGCTGAGATTGCTTTGTGAAACTCTGTTCAAGCCAGAAGGTGCTGCTAATCTGCTTCTAGAAAGCCAGTAGCTGCTGCTGAGAAACAAGAGAGCCACAGAGGCTACTGCTGGGCTTAATCAGAGGCAGGGTATAGATTGTGGTTGCATGCAGAATTGACTGAAGCTGGCCTGTAGTATGATTAGCCACCATCTTTGTTGTCCAAGAAAGTGTTTGCAGGGGAAAAGGATAGCAAAGGAATTTACAGTGATTTCCCGAGGGTGCATCTACACTGCACCGTAACTCAAAATAAGATACACAATTTGCGCTATGCAAATTGCATATCTTATTTTGATGCTATTTCTAAATAGCTTATTTTGTTATTTGGCATTGTCTACACAGCACCAACTTTCGAAATAAAGCGCTATTCCTAAATGTCCCTTAATCTTCATAGAATAATGTTTACAGGGATGTTGGAATAGCGAGCCCTAAATAAGGACTTTCTGTGAAGACTCAGGATATCTATTTCGGGATACTCCGATATCCCAAAATAGTGCTGCAGTCTAGATGTAGCCCTAAGATTGTGAAAAATCACAAAGTGGTCTTACTGTCTAACCAGGATCCAGAGTTAATGACCTGTGGTGCTGATAACTCCCATCTTCAGAGCAGAGAATGTATATAGCTTGGAATGACCACAAGTTAGAATTGCTTTGCCCCTTGTTGCCTGAGCTGGACTGCTTTACCAGACCAAGAGTCCCAATCGTTAGGTATATCCATGCAAGCAAGGAGCTAGAACTGTGAAATTCAGAGGAATGAACACTTAGAAGTAAGGGTAAATGGTGCTAGTGCTTAAGTTTAATTTACTACTATAATCAGTGATTATTAATTGATTTATTGAAGAGCCTCCTGCTGATTTAAAGAGATTGTGACATTGTAATTGATCTCCGTCTGTTAGATCGTGTTTCTCTCAGTTGATAAGCAAAGGAGCATTAACTCCAATCTAAGTGCATATTGGTTGTATACTGTTTATAATTAGTACTTCTAAGTTAGACCTATTGCATAGATTAGCTCATGCTTGTTTCTGGAGGCTGCCAGTAGTCTGGAATGGGCACGGGAACCACCAAGATTAATTTCCTTTATAAGTAAAAGTTCTGCAGCAGAGGAGTGAATGGAAGATTCCCACTTGTCCATCATTACCACATCTTCAGCATCTCCTTTACTGTCATCAACATCAGGCACTCAGTCACACACATGAGTGTTGCCTGCTCCTGTGAAACCAGAAAAGGTACTAACATGTAGTTAGTCTGTGTAAAACATGTCCCTTATTACACTACTGCAGTTACCCCTTTCCCTTCAGTCCATTTCACCCAACTGTTATGTCTTACCTTTGAGACTGTAACTTCTTCTCTTTTTCTATATATATGTACAGCATCCAGGCTCTTGGTATTCTGACCTGGTTGGGATCTCTAGGTACCGCTGTAATACAAATAAAATTAAATTAAATTAAAATTAAAATTTGCCTATTTCCTATTAATTACAGGATCTGAAATACCTAGTATGTAGTCTGCCTGCTGGGTTGACTTTGTTCTTTACAATTTTACTGTATGTTGGGCCAGGATGTTCTTGTATTAATTTAGATGGAATAAATGGACCAAAGGTGTTAACATAATCCAGTCACTGTGTAGCATTAAACAGTGTGAAACAAGGTCCAGGGTTTGATATAAAGAGACTTCAGCCTCCTTAGTACCATTGCAATCTCATCATTAAACTTCCTCTTAGCCTTTAATTGAAGATAAAGAAAAGAAGGAAAAACAGTTAAAACATTTGAATAGCAAAGTATTAAATACAATTTTCATTGTAACAGCATTTTTTTGCTCCATTTTCCTTTGGCTGGAGAGAGTTTTAGAAGGCAAAAACATGTCTAACTGACTCATTGATGGTAATATTTGTCATCTCAGGATATGTTTAGGATTCACCTGGAGATGGAGATGGTGATATTGTCTCCAACCCACTTTTTCTGGCCTGTTCTGATATGGCACATTTTAGAATCAGGATGTTGAAAGCCTGAGGATCCAAGAAATGATGTGGGTGGCAGCCATGGTGAAACTCACTCAAGAAGCTGCTGTCTGTTCTTTCCATCTGTTCCTCTTTTTGTTCTTTCATCTTTCACAAAATCATTCTAAAATGGAAGTGATGAATTGTCCACTTATTAGGCCTAATATCTGACATACTAATCTTGGTTTATTAATTTCTGTCTCCATATCTATTTTTAACAGCACAAATTCTGCACAGTCCTTGAATCATATCAACATAGCCTTTTTGTTTTGACTAATTTAGTTACTCTATCTTCCTTTCATATATTTTCCCCTCAACATTTGTTATTATATGTTATTGTAACATCTTAGGAACATTTATGTACTTTCGACAATTGAGCTCACAATTCAGGAAAATTAGTAGGCCCACTTAGTTACAACAGTACTACAGAGTATTTGGAAACTTGCATTTGCACTTATTCTAAACTATGTAAAATTTGTGAAGCTCTTGTGGCGATAGGCACCTTAAAAGTTATATTATATTTATATTATTATTATTATTGTCGTTGTTATTATATAACTTGCTGATATAACATGAAATATCTTCAGGTTACTGTAGAATAACTGGGTGCCAAATTGAAGGTAATATAATTGGAGACAATTTTTACAGAATTCTAAGCTGTGATAAATTGGCAAGTATTTTGTTTTGGCCATCGTATTCTTATTCTTTGTTATGTATATGGCATCAACAATGTATAAGTCACGTTTACAGTCAGGTAGTAGGACAGATACCTTGCCCCAAAGAGCTTACAATTGAGATAAACAACAGGGAAGGAGAGGAAAAGAATACACAAAAAATTGTGTGAGTACAAAGTGAAGCCTTGCACGTATCTTTTTTTAGTCCTAGGACTTTTGTGGGAACCCTTTGTTTCCTTTTAATGATCTGGGAGGGAAGGGAACTTGCTGGAGAAATTAGGAATCCTTATATCTATTATTATGCACAAATACTACTATGAGCTTAATTTAATTTTTGATTTTTGCCTTACCAAAACCAAACACTCATCCTTTGCACTTTGCAATTATGTTGCTTACACTAGCCCAAGTATTATCTTGTCTAATATACAATTTCTAAGGATTGGCCCATACAAAATGTTTTTATTTCATCACCTCCACCCCTGTGTGTATCTCTGTCAAACACCGTTTCTTCCTGTGCAAAGAGTGCCTGAGTTAACACTCAGATTTCAAGAGGATGTGATTAACACATGTGGTCAACAACTTGTCTAAGTTTCTTGCTGCAGTATAAGTCAAAGAGGCTAACATAACTCTTCTCCCAGTGAAGTATTCTGTTTTCTTCCCTCATCTGCGATTTGAGAACAGGGGAGGAAAATTTTATGTGTATATGTAGCAATGGTAAGCAGCTGTACAAACCTTCCTTTCTTAAAGGCTGATGAGTATATGTTTCACTAACATTAACACATCTGAAAGACATTTGACACTTCGGAAGATCAACTCTGAATCTTTAAAATGCTTTGCCTGAAATTCCTCTAATACACTAACTTCTATTCCTTTTTTCATCTTGCTCAGATCTTATAGTCTCTAACAACTAAACACAGATAATCAAGTGCTTTTGAACATCTAGAAATTTAGGAATATAACCTGACTTTTTCTATGGTTTCTGAAATAACTGGCTCCTGAGATCATTTGGCAAAAAGAGAAAAAACTTTTAATATAGAGTTTTAGATTGATCTGGAATATATAATAGGAAGATATATTTGTGTTTTTATAAGTTTATAAATTAAAAGATCTTCTGTCATGAAATCCTAGCTTCTGAATACTGTACATCTGAACAAATATGGCAGTATGTTTTTTGCAAGAATATGTATAGAAAGTCTCACAAATACTTATGTGAACATGTTTCAGCAAAGATATGTAACAGAACTATTTGCATGGCCATTCTGAAATCTCTTTGATTTTCTTCCTCTTGTTTATACACATTTTAGTTCACACATCCAGTCTGGGAGCAAAACCAATGATATAACCTAAGGAATGAATGATACTCTGTGAATAGAAAACAGTTGACTATATAGTGAGAGCAAGTAGTTTATGAACAGTTTTGAATGCAGAGCATATTTGTATGATTCAATATCTACTAATGAATATTTTGCATGGAAATACAAGGGCTATGCTGACTAGATAAAATAATAGCTATCGATAGTATTTCCTATGAGTCACTCTGCTACTGACTCAGTTCTGGAGGAAGGTCATATACCTACTCTATGTAAGGAAAGAACTGTTCTCCAATAGGGTCTTATTAGTGGTACAAGTGGAGCTCCCTACAGGACACTTGTCTCACACCCCTAGAGGAAATGGTGGCCTCCACTTGTACATATGCCAGCACAGAGGGCAAGCAGGAAGGTTTCCATGCAGACTCAGGTAAGCTCAAAGGCTTTTGTCCATTCAGAATGAAACGTACATTGTACTTGACAATAAACCTGCCATTTTAAAGCTCTGGGGTTTTAATCTTATAAATAATAGAGTTCAGAGAGGGAGGGTTTGCAAGTCTGCATAGTTCTGCCTGGAATTCAGATTTATGTAATGCACTCTGAGGACTGTTGTGCTGAAACACATGCAAGTTGTAGGGTATTTGAGATTCAATGCCTGTATTGCGCAAGAATATGCATCGCAACACTAATATTTCTCTCTCTTAAGCTATTTTCCCCCAGCTGCTGCAAGACCATCCATCATTCAATGGCAGCCCAGAGCTATCCAGTCCACCGCATGCATTGACATAGCTTTTTTTTCCCATTTCTGCTGAAGATTCTGTTAACAAGCACGAGGTCCACAGCCAAGGTTCTCTTGAAATCTGTGAAAACTGCTGAGGTGAAGATACAGCATTTCAGTGAGATATAAAAACTATACTTCCACAAACTTGCTATTACTGGGAACATCTACTTATACTATGTGACAAATGCCTAATATACATTTTGTATAGCTATTAGACGAGCAGGAAAAAAGTCAACTTAGCAACTTTTCTGTATTCAAGAGAAAAAAGGGTGAGTTTGTATAGTATACTGCAGTATATTATCATTTAGGTGCCTAATTTAAAAAAAAATTAATATCTGAGTAAAGTTAGTGACACTTTCATTAATTAGATACGTATCACTTGTCTGAAATACTCAAGCTGATTCAGTGCAACAAGAGGTCCCCAAATAGTTTTATTTATCAAACTATGCAAACTTATAGACACACAGCCAGATCCACTCATGTCATGACATCTTTCTAGTGTGGTCGCTGTTATGTCAAATTACAAATAAAGTGTATGTGAACAAACTTTGAAACAATTCACAGAGCTCCAGTGGGTTCTTTGGGAATCTTCTACAGCAACAAAGTGAAGGTCAATGAGTAAACTAGCCATCCAGTATCATAATTTAACACACAAACATACCTCTGGGGAACTGTAAGATCATTAGAAGCCAAGTCAGAACAATGAAGACATTCCAAGCCAATGTGACCATTTGTCAAGGTTTGGAAATAATTTACAATGTTTTCAAAACTTTGGCTCAGGTCAGTTCATTTGTATACTTTCCCATCTGGTACTGCTGCTTCTATTTCCTCAACTATACCTTTTTTTACCTGGGTAATAGCCAGTGGTCCCTGTAAGCTGTGCACTCATGAAGCCACTCAGGAGAGATTCAAATGCCACCCAGCAGATTAGCAAAGTGCTCACAGCTAGGTTTTTTTTGTTTCTATTGGTGATGTGCATCCACACATGCCACAGTGAACATAAAATTTATTCTGCACATGGATGGAAAAAATACTTTCCAGATGGGAAAGTATACAAATTAGAAGGAACATTGGTAGTAACTGTAGAAAATATTACATTGTTTGCAGGGAGGGAAGGAGTGCTCAGTGAAGAATAACTCTTCAAGATAGGTGTATTGGTATATATGTACTGGTTTGCTCAGACAAGGAATGAAAGCAGCAAACAACTTGTTTTCTGCTTGTGGAATATCTGTAAGCAGACCCTGGGTCAGATTTTGTGCTGTGCCTTCAGGAAACATGGTTGGGGGCGGAGAGGGCAGTAGCTGACTTTGAGCCACATTTGTGTCCTAATGATTTTGAGCTGTTCCAGGGTTGAAATGGCCCCAGGTGTTTTTGACACATCCCATGGAACTGCTTTAAATGATGACAGCTTCCTTGATTATGCCTATTGCTTGCACACCTTCCTCCCGTTTGGACTCTGGGAGCAGACAGGGCCCAGTTGGAGGTAGATCAGTCTCAGGCTAATCTTGCACAGGCTGAAATGGCCCATCTAGAGACCACTTCATTGGCACACAGTATGCTCCAATGTCATTCCTGCTGGAGGAGGGCAGAAGTGGCTGGTTTACAGCTAAAGCAGTGATGGGCAACCACGAATAGTGAGAGGGCCACATAAGTGGCCCTCTTTCAACTCAGTGGCTGGCAGCAGCCTGCAGTCCAGTGAGGTCCCAACTGCAGCCCACAGACACTCATGTGTGCCACCCTCCTCTACATGCCTTTCATGCACTTGGGCACTGGAGCCCCACACTTCCTACCTCTCCTCCCTCACAACACTTCCAGAGTCACCTGATTCATGCTCTGTCCTTGCTCCTCCTCCTCCGTTTCAGAGCCTGAACAGCTGATTCACAGCATTCCAGTTCTGCGAGGGAGGGGAAGGAGCAGGGAGGGAGTGTGATTTGTGATACTCTGAAAGTGCTGGGAGGGAGGGGGGAGTAGGCAATATGCCCCATTGCTTGAGAGGCTTATTGCTGGGGGAGGGGAGCAAAAAGGAGGTGCACAGGCCACAGGTGAAGCCCCAGTAGGCCACAGGTTGACGACTGGCTTAAAGTCTATCAGGATTTCCTTTCACAAGAGGAATCTCCAGCTGACTGCTTAATCTAGAGTGGGACTGAAGATCTTAACCAGTCCCCTAAGTGCAGGAATGTAAAAAAATTACTACAGGTCCTAAAATCATACCCCAAAGGCTAATTTCCTCCAACATTAAGAAGGCAGGCATTCTCTGCAGAAAGCACCAGTTACTCCAGTTCTGAACTAGATTAATTTGAAACATTCAAAGTGCTTAAGAAAGGGCAAGTTTCTGGTCCTAATGAATCAGGCAGCCTGATGTCCGCGGGAAAGAGATTAATGAGGGTGAAGTCTCAACATCTTTTTTGGCTCTCTGAAGAAGGCAGCCATGGAAGTGAGAAAATAAAGCTTCCACTGGAGGCCTAAATTTGTATTGGCTCATCCAGCTCGTTGTGAAAGCCTGAGCCAGGATCTGCAGTTTCGACACTGAAAGAAAGCTGTGGGATTTATAGTAAACAGAGTGTTCATTGATGGATTAATTTAAAACAGAAAACTGCAGTTCTAGTACGCTCTTTAATAAAGTGGAGTAGAACACTGTGTCAGAAAATGTAAATGTATATGGAAATAAAGACTATCTTCCCATTACTTCACACCAAGAAAACACTTTTACGTTTATATGTCAGTGAGACACACAATTAATGCTTTAACTGCTATCAGTTTATTTTTGGGGTTAGGATTGGTGTTATCAGTATTTTAAGCCTAAAATATAGTGCCAAATTCAGACCTGACATAAGCAGTCATTGATGAAGTTGCTTATGCCAAAGCTGAATTTGGTCCATAGTATTCAAAATCACAAAAGTGTTTAGAATTAATAGGAATTAGCTGTAAACCCATATACATTTATTAAATCCATGTGCAAAATGCATACGTTATTTTAAAGTGAAGGCCATTAAAAATGGACATTTAGGGCTTGAACTGAAGATGTGAAGCCCTCTTATTAGGTATTGAACAACTTCAACTCCCATTTACATGAGCGGGGGTTGTAGAACCTCGGTACTTCACATGAGTTCACGGTACCTGGCAGGATTGAGCCCTCGCAAAACCAACATTCAATACTAGTAACTCTGCGTTTGCTGCATTCCCTACAATCTGAATGGAAAATCCCACAATCGTAGTGATACATTTTGGCTGCTTGTGAACATAAGACATTTTTTAAAATAAAGACTCTGATCCCTCAGATGGAAGGCATTTGTTGCCATCTTGGAAATGCAGGTTTCCATCTATCTTCTTGTACCCAGATTCTCATTTCACTTAGGGCTTGTATACACATGGCTTTATTTAGGAATAACTATTACAATTTGGACCTCCGTGGTCTGGCACCCTCAGGACCTGACCAGTCCCAGATGAAGGGAATTGTCAAACCAGGGAAGGTCCTCTGCCATTGACCTCCCAGCCCACTGCTCCTCCTGCTGCCAGCTGCTTCTGGCCCGTGCCTGGTCCCGTTGTCATCAGGCTCAGGCTCTGTCCTGGTCCTGCTGTCACTAGGCTCCAGCACCAACCCCCTGCCACCGGCCTGCCTGGAGCTCCCCAGGGCCAGAGCTCCCTGGCTGCCTCTGGCTGCGCTGCCAAGGGGTACTCTGCCAAGTCACTGTGTGCCCCTCACCTTCCCCCCCTCCCCGCCATGCTTCCAGCCCTTCCACCAGCCCTTCTTGTTTCCTGTGGCCCAGGATGTTGCCAGACGAGAGTGTTCCAGTTTAGGTAGGTACAATCTGTATTATATCCTGTTATTCCTGAATAACACCAGGTATACACGAGCCCTAACTGGAATGAGACTCTGGGTACAAGAGGATAGATGAATCCTGCATTTCCTCTATGGCAGCAGATGCCTTCCATCTGAGGGATCAAAATCTTTATTTTAAAAAAATGGAGCTCAGAACAAAGCCTTGGTAGCAAACCTAGTGGCCTACACACTTCTTGGCTCTTCATCTAATGAATAGGTAGGTGTCTAGTAAATATTTGTATAGTGATATGGCATTGGATATATTGGGCTCTAAAGGCATTAAACAAATTAACATCATTCCTTGGAGCATGCTCCCTGAATTTAATTATGCTAAACACATATAGGAAGATGAACTATTTATTATAACAAAAATGTGCTTCTCAAAGTGGATCTTTAGCCAGTTAACCTTTTCCCCTCAGATATGCCAAAACAGTAGTAATACAGTGCACTGCAATGCTCTGCATCAGAGAATCTAAAAACTGTATTAAATCTCATCACACCTCTGCAAAATAGGTAAGAATTCTTATCCAGAAAGTATCAGTTAAGAAAACTATAGTCTGAGGCCTTTGGGATGAGAGCATAGACCCTGATTTTTAAAGTATTTAGGTGCCTGAACACGAGATCAGCTCTTATTGGGTCTTTCAAAAACCCCTTAAGTCCCTAATTCCCATTGATTTCAATAAGACTTAGTTACCTGGGAGCTTTTGAAAAAATCTTAGTAGGAGCCTAGCTGCATCTTTAAGCACCTAAATACCTTGTAAAATTTGGTACTCAGTGGTGTTTCCAAGAAGACACAATGAATCAATGGAGTCACTGGGAAGAACCTGAAACTGGGAACATGAAACTACTCCACCCACTAGACCGTGCAAGTGATGTGTTTATTAAAACTCTGTAACTTAATTAGCATATTAAATAGGCTTTTATGATAGATGTCCACAGTTATGGTATTTAAACTACTCTGATTATTTCTTTCTTATTTAAAAATGACGGGCCTGAGTATGAGTAAGGATCTGATTCAAATCCATGAAGAGACTCCTGTTGGCTTTCAAGAATTTTGGCTCAGGCCCAAGATTATAGGCAAAAATTTGTGTGCAGCCTGCCTTTTGGATGTGTATTTCCATGTGGCTAAATAGTCAGCTGTCTAACCATATACATTTCAGAGATTTGTGTGTGCATTTCTAGTAGTGGGGATGCAAAGGAGGTACATATATGCAATCTTAGGCCCGAGTCCTATCGAACAATTCACCCACCTAGATACCCACTGAAGGATGTATGGCCTGTGTGTGTGGATTACTTTACAGGAGCAGACCCTTATTTATTAAAACCTACTCTGGGAGATGTGCAAGTACTGAATACAGAAAGGCCTGTTAACTAAAACAGACAGGCTGCATCTAGACTGGCATGATTTTGCGTAGATACTTTTAACGGAAAAGATTTTTCATTAAAAGTATTTGCGCAAGAGAGCATCTATACTGGCATGTGCCTTTGCACAAAAGATTTGCTTTTGCACAAAAGCATCTGTGCCAGTGTAGATGCTCTCTTGCGCAAGAAAGCTCCAATGGCCATTTTAGCCATCGGGCTTTTTTGCGCAAGAAATTAACGTTCCTGTCTACACTGGCCCTCTTCCGCAAGTATTCGCGCGCAAGAGGGCTTATGTGTGAGTGAGAGCATCAAAGTATTTGTGCAAGAAGCACTGCTTTTGTACATTACAAAGTCAGTGTTCTTGCGCAAATTCTCGCGGCCAGTGTAGACAGGTGGCAAGTTTTTGCGCAAAAGCACTCGCTTTTGCGCAAAATCTTGCCAGTCTAGACGCACCCACAATGTGTAATAGGTGGTACCAAAGAAAGGCATTGTTGGAATCAAAACAAATTAGTTAATGGAGTGACTGTAAGATACCAAGGAACTACTTAAAATTGGTTTCTTGATGAAGTTGATCTTCTATGTGCAGGGGAATTGTATTAATGGGCCTGGCTTTCCTCTCATATATCCCAGGTGAACCAGAACTCCAGGGACGGCACTAGATTTAAACTAGTCTTTTTAAAAGAAAAATCATATCCATTATGTTTTGGGATGTCTTTGAGATGGTTGTCTAAGACAGGAAGATGCCCAGTTATGGTGGTGACTTGTTCAGATGCATTAGCTGTTGCTTGGCTTTTATTGCTCCCAAATACAGGCATTGGTGAGTTTGTGATTACTGCTGTCTTAGAGGCACCTGTTAACACCTCATCATTGTCAGATAGACATTTTAGTTGCTATCTGGGGCAAGCACTGACGATGTCATAGACTTTACTGATTTTTTAAAAAATCTCACGGGGTTAAAATATAAGGAGGTGTGAAAAAAATTGCCTCCTTGTTGAAGGTTTGCTTGATTGACTGTCACTGAATTTGTAGCCATAACAAAGGTTTTTATACACTAGGGAGAAAAAAAAATCATGCTTTTACCTAGTCCAACCAAACCACCCTTGTTCAGATTGATTCAGTTTCCAGCCTTGGCTCTGACCTCACCCTTACCCTCAATCCTGCCTTACTTCCATGCTGAGAATTTTATACAGCCTCTGTTTTCTCTCTGCATAGTTTTTTTTTTTCCCTCGGACAAACATCTATGTTCCACTCATCAACCATTGCTTTAGAAATCTTCAGGCTGGATGGTCAGGCATGCAGTGCTGGCAGGTGGTGTAGCTGTTAGGCAGCCTTGTGTATCACAAGAGATCTGATGCTATCAAATTTCTTTTCCCCCAAAGACTAAAGAGAGTGAGCTTTTGTAAGCATGCAGGAGGGGGATGAAAACAGTTTGTCTCCAGAGCAGCCAGCCTTTGTCATTTTACAAATGAAATCACTTCGGAAATTTAGAGAATTAATATCATAATGAAGACGGGAGTACCCATTAGGGTGGTCTAATGTTGCTCTGGAGATATATGATGGATGTCCAGTTGCTGCAAGCCCTTATTTGCAGAGAGTCACCTCTGTAGTTGCCATTATTAGGAGGATGTCTGAAGCAGAGGATCAGACACTACCATTGCAAGATGAGATAGTGTTTGACCGGTTTCCAGGGAACCGAAGGATACAGCCTTAGTTGTACCTGTCACTATGGCTCCCAGCTTCCCCCCCCCCCCCTTAATGTCTTTTTTAGCTGTAGGAAGTTTCTCTTTAAAGATTCACTGCTTCTCTAATGGCACAGAAACAGTAATGGAAATGCATAGAAATTTTACCTGTGCATAAAAATTTTTCCCTGTGTTAATTGCAAAACAATATGTTTTATTTGGCATTAAAGGGAGGTTTTATGTTATATTAGCTAGCTTTTTAAAATAACGATAGCAGTAAATCTAGACACCAATGCACCACAAGAAGTAACTGGAAATAAGCAATACTAAAATGCCTATCTCCTGTATCCACTTGTGAATGCACCTACAATACTGACAGAAGAGTGATGCTGTTATTGCCATTCCTGGAAGGACAGCCTCAAGAAAATAGTACTTCCAGGAATTATCTTTATATGCAATTTAATCATCATTTTTAGCACTCCAGAGTCTTTCCCAGAAATATAGTTTTCCACAGACAATGATTCTAGTTAAGAGAAAATGTGGGTATACAAAACTGATTACTGGCCCTTTCTCAATGACTTGTGGAGAACTTAAGCTTTGTGGAGATTTTAAAATTAGGAAGAGGGGAATATAGGACATGTTAGGCTGAAAGGTGTCAGTTGAATACATTTTGCCTGCCTTTTCTTTGGACTAACTGTTCTACCCACATGATTTATTTTCTTCCAATTAGTTATTTTGTTTCTACTGGTTACTTGTGTTGCTGCCTTGTTTTCTTGGGGCTGTCTACACAATGGGGGCATTGCACCCTACAGCAGTGTGATTTCTAAAGTTTCTAAAGTGCATTAACATATTGTACATTAATTTGTCTGGTTACACCCGGATGGAGTGCACTAAATATTCACTTGTGAATTGTTGGACTACATCAAAGTGCACTGGGCAAGGTTTATTGTAAACTAGCAGGATCTACACACACCAATTAAAGCACAACACATTAGTGTGTTTTAGAACTCACTATACAAAATAAAAGCTTGTCTTATGGGCTACTGTGCATTTCGTGGGGTGTAAGTATTCTAGGGCAGCTCCTTGGCTGTTATAAATTGTTATAGCTGCATCAACTTCAATGCATTGTTTTCAATGCCTATCCCTTTCCTCAAATGAGTTTATACCTTTGTGGGTATAAAAGGTAACTCCTTCTCCCAACCCTTTGAGATATATTTGATTTTATGGGGAACATGCCTATAAATATATGTACAATCAGCACTAATTGGGAGGGGGGAATAATCAGTAATAAACAGAAACGAGCCTTGCTGAAATATCCTTTATGTGTTTCAAGGGTAAGAGAAGCATAAAAACGGTGATCGGTAATTACTCATAAAATGCAGTAGCAAACTGCTAGCCCTGGTAATTGGCAATGTTTAGAAGACCTTTTCTTTCCCCAAAAAGAGATCACATTTTTACATTTTCCAAACATCTCAAAGGATGGTTCTAGCCCCCGAATACTCAGTTCACAGTCAAAATTCAACTTAGTGTAAGTAGATGTTGACTGGAACACAATGATATCTGCCTATATCACTGGTTAATTTGGCCCCAGGTTTATTGCAAATACTCAGCTATTGTGATTTGATGTGGTAAATCAAGTTCAGAGTAAATCAAGCAGATAAGCTATGGCTGCATCACTATTTTATAGAACACAAGTCACAATGGACAGGACAATGGTGTATTGTGAAATTCAGTGGTAAGCAAAATAAAATATTTCTAACCTTTTATGGAAATACAACTCATGCGGCCTTAAAGAAGGATTTGGGTAGAATGGCTGCTTTTGGAAACATTAGAGACATTTTAAAATCTAAGACAAAAATATATTATCCAAGAGGTAAGCAGAAATTGATATGGGATTCTGATGTTTTTGCAGTTCCACAAATCCCATCCAATTGTTGCACATGCCCTCGAGTAATAAAGATATTCATTCTCACTACGGAAAATGAAAGTGATGCAACATGCCAGTTTTCAAGACTGCAAACAGTAAATGCGATATCGGACAGAGAAGAGCTAATGAAAACAATCACATTAAACATAGCTCTTCAGTGTTCAGTGCTCAATAAGTGAGCAGCAGGCTTTCTCTGTCTAGCTTACAGAAAACAGGAGGTAGCAGTTTGCAAGGAGCAGCGTTTTAATGTGATTGGACTATAACAGACAATCTATTTACAGCATGCTCTGGGGAGCTTATAAACAAATGTTGAGTAATTTCAGCCAGCAGTAATTACCCTTGCAGCTGACAAGGATAGCATGATACTTTCTCCTTCACCTTCAGCCCAGTCCAGAAGGCACTGTACACAATGGCACTTCTAATTATTTCTGCATTTCTATGGCTAAAGACCAAAGTGTGTTATTAGAGAACATTTTAGAAGCTTTTTAAAAGCTTGTTTGTTGGGACAATTAAAAGTCATCACTATGACAGCAAATCAAAGGTTTCATTCGTAGGAATAAAGTTTACCTTTTAAGCCATGTCTACACTAGGGAGAACTCACTGACAGCCATGTTTCACTATAGCTAACACCAGTTCAGCTGCACCACCATTGTTAGCAATGTGAAGAACCCTAGACTAGATAGGCTGCTGGGCTTTTCAAGCACACTATATTATCTAACCCTGCTGAGAGCAGGTTCAGTATTTAAAATGCAGTGCATTTGTCTATGCTACCACTCCTAGCAGCAGGGGAGATGAATCAGTGTTAGCAATGATGAGAAATTGTTTGCTAAATGCCTGTAGTGTAAACAGAAAGTAGGAGAGAGGGACTTTTTGCTTTTTGTTTTTTAAAGAGCTCATTCATTAAATGTTAATTAGTGGTGAATATGTTGGCTTGCATTTTATTCATGAGTGTGGCTTATATTCTTCCAGACATGAGAAGGAGGTTGAGAACTTTCATTCCAAGACAATATTTATAAATTGGTATTATTTTTTAAAACGCATGTTTAATTTGAATCCTGATTAAATTAAACAGGTGTGTAATACCACCTGTTCCGATTGCTACTCCTTAGAAATGTAAACTGAAGGGATTTAGGTTCCCAAGGGCAAATCTTAGTCTCACTAAAGAAAGAAGGAGCTGTGCATTAATTTCAGATTGACCAGGATTTGGCCCTAAGCACATTTTTTTTCAGTTCTCATGTGTCACACACACAGAGAGAGAACATATTCTTATTGTTTCTATTTTTAAGAGAGATGTTTAAAAAAAGTGTAAGCTGCTTTTCAGCAGTTTTCATTGTTCCTTTAAGCATTTATAATTAACAATATAATTTACTCTCACTAGTATACATCATGAAAACTTTTGTTTAACATTGTAATACATTTATATATGTGCCAAACTATCCAAAAGTAATTGGGCAAGTTAGTGAACTGTGATGGGCGCTGGTTCGCAAACACCATGAACAGTTTGGTGTTCACTGAGCTTCCATCCGCCTCAATAAATTCAGTTCATAGTCTTGCGATAGGAATTGACAGCAGATATCTAATCCCCAAAAGTGTATTATTTACATTTTTTGATACGTTACATTGCATTACAGGCTGTCATGTTGTGTTTCATCAGAAACAGATACAATATTGCATAACACGATGTGACATGATGACAGACATCAGAAATACTTTTTGGTTGAGATATTATAGGGGCTATCTGAAATGTTTTGGAATGATTTCTAAAACATTTGGGAAGCTAAGAGAAGTAGATTATACTTTACTACAGCAATCACAAAGCAGCCTCTTCCAGCCAGCGTTTTAAATAAAGCTGCATCGATTTGCAGTTTCATGAACCCTCAGAAACATATTTTTGCAAATATTTTAAAAGGAGTCATTAAGAAGTAAATTGCTAAAGCACATGGTCAGTAACACCATAAAATGACAACAGCTGCTGCAAATTAGCCCAGCTCAAAGGAAACCACAGAAATATATTGCAAACTTTAACAACGGACTGGAGCTGGTGATTGTTCACACCATTGCTCGCCACTCATTTCTGAGATACTGTTGGTGGAGGAACATTAATTTGTCCTTGTTCTTGAGACTGGCAGGTGTCACTTTGCCTAGCGTGCGACGTGAGTGACAGATATTTTGCAGCTGATGAAATGAGAATGCAGAAATTCAAGAGTGCCCCTGGGATTTCACTGGTCATTTGTGGCCAGCGCAAGGGCAGAGCATGCTGCTTTGCTAATGCAGAGCTCACTGTTGTTGCTACTGCTGCAGGCTGCTGCAGAATCACACCATTTTAAATAATATTTGTATTATGAGCCTTTATTCCCTCACCACCTTTATGGTAGTATGTAGTTTGCTTTTTTCCTAGGTTGATATTGTCTTGAAAACTATTATAATTGCTTTTTTTCTGTGCTATATGCCAAAATCTGATTTCAAAGGAAAATTACCTATATATTTTTCAGTCTGTGAAATTCTTTATATATCATTAATAAAATTAATCAAAAAATATGACAGGCATATAAAAATGTAATGTATAGGTACTGTATTAATATGAGAGGATGAGGGAAATATTGCATCAACTAAAGTATTTCTTTCATGAATATATAAATCTAGAAGAATGTTTTCCATGCAGAATGGGCATTGTTAATGCCTAAATAACAGAAAAGTCTGGAACAAATATTGTAATTTTAAAGAATTAAGACTGAGATTTGCTGAATTCTTACATGTTTTCTTTCACATTTTTCTTTCTTTTAACACTGAGATAGTGTTTGGGAGGGCTTGGAGAAGTTTGTGTTTTAGGATTCTACACTGAAGAAAATTAATATTTTCAATAATAAGTACAAGAAAAAGGGACTGTATAGTTGGTAGCTTATATCATTATTTTTGCCCTACCTTAAATTATATTTTTATGTCCAGCTTTTTATTCAGAAGGAGAGAAAGGGTTAAAGTATTCTATAATTTTTTAAACAATATGTGAACTTCAGTGCATATGACTAAGGAAAAAAGTACTGTAAATGAAAATATATTATTTTTAAAATACAAACTAATTTACAAGAAGAATGTTTTTTAAAATAGTACACATTTCAGAACATTTTCCCATTTGCTTGTCATTTTTAAATTGTACGTGCCGCATGATATAGTCCACATAACCTTTCACCATAATTTTAATTGTGATGCAATCTTATTAACATATTTGTCTTAGTGATTTATTGTCTTTGAATGTTAAGAGATATTACTCAGTCAAAATCAGAATGAGTCAAATCGGAAAAAGGTTGAGCTTTTAAAATCTTTTTTATACATGTGGTATCTTTGGACATCTATTCGTATTTTAAAAGAAACAAAACATTATAATCTATTTATAAAAATCATATTGGTTACATATGAAATATGGTGATGCATAGCAAGCCTGTTGGTAAATTGCAGGTCATATGTCAGGAATTATATGGAGAAGATAAATAAAAACTCGTAAATTTTCCAACCTGATTGTTTAAAGGAAAAATTATGGATAGCAGTATGTTATTACAAAGCTTTAGCTATATATAGACTCATCTGACTTCATTTTCTATTCATGTCTTTGACTAGTACTGAAATAACATCCGTTTGTAATAAATAAATACATAAATAAAGCCATATGTTTATTATGAAAATATGTAATTTCATGGTGAACTTTTCATATTCACGGAAATAACTGACATTAACAATCCTCTCAGAGAAACAATCCTCTCAGAGCTTAAAATAGTGATACAGACAGAAGATGTGAGAATGTTGTTTAATGTCATTTGCCAAATGCTGTATTATCATACATATAATTATTTAGGTTAAATAATTTGAAACACATATAAGTGGCATATGACATTATAAAAATTAATAATTTATTATAATTCTATTATCACAATTGCAAAAATTCTTTGGAGTCAATAAATATTTTCCTCTCAAACCTTCTCTTTCTCTTGAAACCAAGACTGTAGTGTAACTGAACAATAAGCCATACAATTATATTTAATTTTTCCCTGCTTACAATACAAAGATAAATTGTTATCCTTTGGAAAAATCAAATATTTTTTCTAACCAGTGTGTTTCTTTAATTAAATTATATTCTTTATAGTGAACAAATATAATTAGGAGTAACAAGTATTTAATTAAAGCAAACTGTTTCTCTGAAACCTTTCCAAAATGCTTTGCTTTAAGTCCAATAGCTGCTCCAGGAGATCACAACAAATAAAAGTGAATATAGTTTAAAAATGAATTTTATCTGCATTGTATCATTTTAAAAAAGTAAGATGAACCCTATAGATCTTGAATCTATATGAACCTCTTGTACAAATGATGCTATTGTTTAAGATATTTCTTCCAAACAGTTAGTGGTTCAATGTATTATAGATCTGTCCGTTAACTATCCCATCTGATATCATTATGTACTAAGTCATTACACCAGTATCTTTGATTAGTACTGAGTGACTCAGAAGAAAGTGTGCTTATACTGGACTCATTGACAGTGAGGTACTATAGCAACTCTCCTGTAATTAATTGTGAGGGAAAGGGGGTTTGGTTTTTGCAGCCTCGTAAAACTTTTCCCACATGGCTGAACCCACGGTCAGGAGACGTTAGGCAACATTAACTGCCTGTACATTTCTGCAAGGCTCTGGAGGAAGCGGCTAGGCACTGGGGCTCCAATTCCGAGAACCCTGGGACATGAGACATCAGCATCTACTTTCATCTTAGCTGAGATTTGGAGAGGGTTCAGACCACAGAGGCTCCTTAATTCTCACTAATTCATTTGCTTTCCTGATTCACTTGGCTTGGGATAACCTGCGAATGATAATGAACCTGTAAGGGGAGCGCTTAGTCCCTTGCCTTTGAATGTGCTCGGCATGGATTGAGGGCTTTCTGTGAATCTTGCAAGAGGAAAAGAATCTTATTAGCACTGATTGCTAGTCATGAGGTGTCTCTAAAAATTGCTCTTGTATTTTTAACTCTTGCTTGCGTGTAACAACCACAGCTAAAGAGAGAGATTTCTTGTCTACTACACATAGTGTACAGCACTGTTGTCAACATTTACTGATTTCTCTTTGTAATTTGATCTCATCATAACAATACATTTGTTTTCTCCTGTCATTACTACACTGCTATGAACCCTTCATCATTTTCACCATGATTATTCTGCAAGTTTATAGCTAGCCAAGTCCTTGTCTCTTCACCCCTAGCTAAACACCCTCTTCGCATAAATGTATGCTCTCTAGAATAAAGGGTCTAATTTTCTTTTTTCCTTTTTTATTAACCATTTCAGCAGTGAACATATAGAACTGTAATCCTGTTATTAGTACATTTTTTGTGTCTCTGAAATTCTACCTTGCAGCTCTTTTTCTTTTGCTGTAAGTGTGCTGTGGATCTGTAACTCCTACATAAATAAGAATTTGTCAGTTTGTTTATTGTATTTTCATTAGGGGCACAAAGAAAGAGGCCTATTTTAGGGAAAACAGTAAGAGGGTATTCTGAGTCTGTTTGTCAAAGGAACATTGGTCTCTAACTCTCTCTGATGTTCTGACAAAATAACATGGTTATTATTTTTTATTATTATTTTGCTTTCACATATGCAAATTACAAATTGCTGTACATAAGAACTTGGACCAAAAAAGCTGAAACCTGTGAAGGCCAAAACAGTTCAGCTGAGACCATCAAACTCCTTTCTAGAGATGAGCCTGAATTGAAACCCTGGATCTATGTTTGGGGGATTTGGGATCCAAACCTAAATTTTCTAAGTTAACCTACAATGGTCTGAACTAAAATTCCAAACCTGAACACCTTCAGTATTTGAGGCCATTCAGCTCCTGACTTGGTGCCTTGTGCCCATCTCTATTCACTCGACTAGTTAATTAAGTTGTCTAATAACCCAAATCTCCCCAGTGAGAACTACACTTTAAATTTTTAGCTGTGACAATATAACTTACCATCAAGTTCTTATGATGCTCTCTGCTATGGCTCCTAGGCTGGTAATATAGTGCATATGCCATTCATGAAGTCCTGGTGGTCTTGCTTTGGTGATCACACTGCAGAGTGCATGGTTTAGGTCAAAAGAGCAGTTACCCCACATGAATCCCACATCTGGAAGAGCTGTTCTGTTAGCAGCTGTGAATGGTGCATTGAACTGAGATGAAGGTAAAATTGTTTTACTTCGATTTTATTTTCACATTTATTTGGGTGAGGCAGTACTCCCCATACCCAACCTAAGGATCTGCCACTAGTTTCTCAAGTGAAAATGTAATGAAATAACATATTGTATTCCCCTCATACATTAAAACTTTTTTGATCAGATACACATATTTTGTTGTTTCCTCAGTTGACTTCTAAATGTCAAAACATTATATACAGTCACAGGCTATTTTCTAACAAAATATTGGAACAATTCTGATTGATCTTTTCAGTTATTCTTTTTAGGGTAGGAATACTAGAGTTGCTTAGAAAATGAAATTTTGTTCCAAAAGTATTCCAATATTTTTGATATTTGTCAAACTATTGAAAAATGTCATGGAACAAAAACTTGGTATTTTTCAGACTGATATGTCAACTTAATTCAACCCTAAAATACCACATTGGAAAAAATCTCTAAAATTTCTACTTTCCATAGAAATGTGCAGTTTCAATGAAACCATATTTTCTGACCATTTTTCCATCCTTATATTTGTGAGCCGCTGTAGTGAACCCTGTATACATTAAGGTTGAATTCTCCCCTAATCCAAAAGGTTGCACTCAGTTTTTATCTTGTCACCAAGAATTCTTGTACTAAACATCACATTAGATCTAAATTATGCAGCCAAAACTCAGGGCTATGTCTAGACTGGCCAGTTTTTCCGGAAAATCAGCCGCTTTTCCGAAAAAACTTGCCAGCTGTCTACACTGGCCACTTGAATTTCCGCAAAAGCACTGACTTCCTACTGTAAGAAATCAATGCTTCTTGCGGAAATACTATTCTGCTCCCGTTCAGGCAAAAGTCCCTTTTGCGTAAAGCTTTTGTGCAAAAGGGCCAGTGTAGACAGCTCAGATTTATTTTCCGCAAAAAGCCCCGATCGCGAAAATGGTGATCGGGGCTTTTTTGCGGACAAGCGCGTCTAGATTGGCACGGACGCTTTTCCGCAAAAAGTGCTTTTGCAGAAAAGCGTCCGTGCCAATCTAGACGCTCTGTTCCGAAAATGCTTTTAACGGAAAACTTTTCCATTAAAAGCATTTCCAGAAAATCATGCCAATCTAGACGCAGCCCCAGTAGTATGGAGTTATGCCATCACAATGGGAAAACCCCCTTCATTACCACCAGCCTGCTGCCATGAGTCTACCTCCCCTTTGTAGATTGGCTGATTATAGCCTAGACATTTTCCAAAGCTAGCTGTGTCAAGTGAGCCCTAGAAATCATTTTCCCTTGAAGGTTGTGTGACAACAGAAGGAAGAATAATTTTATGATCAAAACTGTGGCCCTAGGCCAGGGGAGGGCAAATACGGGCCTGTAGACCCCCACACCACCATATTTACCTGTGCCTCTGCAGGTACAGGGGAACACAGCTCCCCCGTGGATCATCATTTTGAGGCAATGGGAGCTACGACTGCCCGTACATGTGGAGGTGCAGGTAAATATAGCAGCAGCGACCCACCAGGGACGATCACTTGAATCTGCTTGTGCCTCAGTTAAATACACTGTAAAACTAGGAATTAGTCCAACCTATCCCTCAGGGGCCGAATGTAGCACATCCATTAAAGTTTATGAGGCACTCTGAGAGGTACCACTGAAAAGCTTATATACAGTAACATACGTGGAAGGAGTAACTGTCTCTCCTCAGACATAGTTGTGGGGAGGCCTAAGAAGGGGATCACAGGTGGGCTCTACTAAAATTAAAACTCTAGAGTGAGAAGACTGGAAGGAATGACTGATTAATCAGTGGAACTCTGTCAAAGGAGAATCCCGACTCTGGTCAGATATAGAAACACTATGGAACAGGAACAGACAGGGCCATAATAAGGATGGGGCAAGCATCATAAATTGGGGCCCAAAGATGCAGTAAGTAAAAATAATAAGCTACAAAAGTAAAAAGTGCAACGGATGCTAACCTAAGAGGGGGGGGAGGGCACATAATTAATATTTTGTCCCAGGCACAAAAATATCTAGTTACGGCACCGGGAACAGGAACATCCGCAGCTGTTTAAAAGTCTCAGAGGCATGGCCATGTTAGTCTGTAACTTAAAAACAATGAGTAGTTCTATGGCACCTTAGAGACTAACAAAAATATATAAATAATATCATGAGTTTCCGTGAGCAAAACCCACTTCTTCAGATGGCCTTGAATGGAGAAAAAAAAGGGGGAGACCCTCACAATTTATAACAGAAAAAAGGCAGGGGAAAAAGTACCTGTCAATTGTAGTGCCAGTCCTAATGAGGCTAAATGGATGGGCTGTAAGTGTCCCATACTTAGCTTTTGATGTAAAATGGTTGTTGAATATAAGGAAAGCAGATTTTATAATGGCCTACTCAGTTAAAATCTTTGTTCAAGACCCAGAAAACAATGTCAGATTTGCATATGAAGGTCAATTCCACATTCTCTCTGGCCTGGTCTAAACTAGACCAGACAGATTGGCTTAAGGCATGCCATCCAGATACACAAAATGCATTGCTGGATTCAGCTTACATTAAGCTAAGCCACCGCAGAATCTACACTGTGGGAGGCCAACGGGATTGGCTTCCCTTACTCCTCACAGAATGAGGACTATAGCATGTTGTGGGTCTACACTAGACCCACTAAATTAAACACTAGAAGATCAAACACCGGAGAGTCGATCTTCTCTATAGTGTAGACATGCCTTCTCTGTATTTGGCTTGTGAAATTCCTTTGTAGAAGAATGGCTACTTTTAAATCCATTAACGACTGCCCAGACAGGTTAAAATGTTCCCATACAAGTTTCTGTGTATTACCATTTGTAATAACTGATTTGTCAAAGGGACTGTCCAGTTTGGCCAATATACAGGCAGAGGAAAATTGCTGGCTCTTGATGGAGTAGATCACATAAGAGGATGTGCAGTTTTATGAACCTCTGATATGATTATGTGGTTATACCAACCTGCAGTACTGAACATTCATGCAAATCTTGGTCCCCTTGCAGTCAGAGGGAATTTTAGACCAACGTTAGACCCCTGTTTGCCAACATACTAATGTATAACTTACACTGAAGTTTGTCACCTCTGAATTTCACAACACACTTCCAATTTCACTGGTCAATGATGTGCAGTTTCACAGAAACAAAATTCCTCAATGTGCTTAACTGACCTTACCCTTCAGACTACAAATGGGTGGGGTAGGTGCAATCAGAATGTAGCATTCACCACATCCTCCAATTCTTCTTGCAAATGTGCTATAGGAGGAATTATTTTCTGCTCTAACATTCTAGTAAAAAAAGCATCCATCTGCACATTATGCCCATTTACATACATTTTCTATTAAACTTTTCTATCATAAAAATTGCCTTTATGATCCAGACACATAATTTATTATGCAATGCACCACCATCATCATCACACTGAATTGCATTTTACATGTTTATACTAACAGAGAAGGTGATCGACTTTAGCCTTTTTTTCATTATATACATCATTCATCCTCCACCACCAAGATCTCTGGATTTTGTAGCATATCCATCATTATCTAACTGCCAACTGTTTTCAGAGGTTCCACTGCTTTAAGCTCATTATTTCTTCAGATTGGTGAATCTATAGAGAATCTCTCTTCAACATACAGCAGTCAGCATGGTACATGTGTACAGATGAATGGCAGGGGTTTGTCCTTCATAGTCTCTTTGTACCTAGCTTAGCCCCAGAACTGTAACATGTAATGAGCAGCAAATGCATACTCATATGTCTAAAAATAATAAAAAGTTAAATGATGCTAAAATAATAGCAAAATAAAGATCTCTTTTTATAATGGAGCTGTTGTGAACAAATCTAGTTTCCAGCTTGTATAGTGGTTTTGGGTAGTAGTTACTCTTTTCCTTTAATGCAGGTTAAAGCACAAAAAGCTGTGGTAAGATAAGGGATTTCTTCCCTGTTCCCATTTGCCTTAGTGTATTTAATATAATCAATAGCAGAGTGGGGATAACTGGGGGACTAGGATGGTTCAGGGAACTGATAATGTGATATTGAACCTTTCATCTCTAGATCATTGATTCAACACAGGAGTTGACATACTGGATCAGAGCAGTGGTCCATCTACACAAATATTCTATTTCTCACAGTGGCCTGTACCAGATGGATTTCAGAGGAAGATGCCAGAAACCTTGTAGTAAGCATTTATGGAATAACCTTCCCATGGGAAAGTTTCTTCCTAATCCTGATAAGTTAGAAATTGGTTTATGCTCTCAATCACAAGGATTTATATCCCTTCACATTTTTAAAAACTATCTAATATACATTTCTCAACTCTTTTGAATCATACTAATTTCTTGGCTTCAGTAATCTCATGTAGCAATTAGTGCCAGGGGATAATTATGCACTGTGTAAATGTTAACATTTCCTTTTGTTATTTTTGTTGTCTCTCTAGTAATTGAATAGCCTCTCACTATGGTATTCAGTATGTTCTCCATACCTCTGATTTATTTAATGATATTATAAAATTTTAAATACTAAAAAATCACATTCCTTATGCATCCTACCATTTTTGTTACATTTTTCCACCCTTGCTCTGTAGAGAGCAGAGATTTTCATTGAACTGATTTCTATTAGGTACAAGTCTTATTTTTGCATGGTCAGTATGGTGTATTTGAATAGTTCAGGTTATCTTCTTTAGGTGCACTACCTAGCATTTGACCTACCAACACAGATTTTCACCCTCCATTGTAGAGATTATACAACTGACTTTGGAGGGTCCTACTGAAAGTCCCCATAGCCTTCGCTAATCTTGAATAATTTAAATCATTTTGTGTCATCTACAACTGTTGCCACTTCACTGTGCAGATCACTGATACATATATTATTTAGTTCTATTTACGAAATTATACAAAAATGTTAAACAAACAAAGGCCCCTGGTATGAAACCTTGGGTCATGAAACTATCAACCTTTCACATGTTCAAAATTAACCATTTATTTCTCTTCTTTGTTTTCAGTCTCTTAAGCAGCTACAGATCGATGACTGAATTTCTCATATCATTCTGTGATTCAAAAAGCTTCCTCGAAGACGCTGTCCAGGAAACTAAATAAAGTCCACCTATCCTATGGGCTCTCATTCTCTTTCACACACTATTCTGCTGACATATCTAAACCATTCTAATCTTCTCAATAGTCTATCATTTTTATCTGAGTGTTTTATTATTCTATTATTATTTATAGTTTCAACCAGTATAATTAGTACTGAAATAAGGCTTACCAGTTTAATTCCCAGGCACATTCCTAATGCTTTAAAAAAAAAAGACAGTAGTAACACTTGCTACCCTCTTGATAGCCACCAATTTTAGTAAGATATTGCATACTTTTGTTAGCTCAGTTACTTATTTCTTAAATTTCGTTCAGAACTCTTAACATATGCCATCCAGTCCTGGTGACTTATTGGTCTTACTTGGGCAATTTGTTCCAATACTTCTTCTTTTGACACCTCAGTCTCTGACTGTACTTGACCTTTCTTACCTCAAAAGAATAGGCGTGTCTCCAGCATCCTCTGTGGTGAAGATTGCTATAAAAATTGCCTTCTATGACAAGGTAACTGTCTCTGTTGTCATGGCGAAGGTGGTGGATGTGATATACCTTGAATTTAGCAAAGCTTTTGATACGGTCTCCCACAGTATTCTTGCCAGCAAGTTAAGGAAGTATGAATTGGATGAATGGACTGTAAAGTGGATAGTAAGCTGGCTAGATTGTCAAGCTCAATGGGTAGTAATCAATGGCTTGATCTATGGTTGGTAGTCGGTATCAAGCGGAGTACCCCAAGGATTGGTTCTAAGGCTGGTTTTGTTCAACATCTTTATTAATTACCTAGATGAGGGTATGGATTGCACCCTCAGCAA
>JANRFK010006693.1:38006382-38016928 GCA_030068395.1 Apalone spinifera | reverse complement strand
ATTTGCATAGCTTTGGCGCAAAAGCGCGCCAATGTAGACATAGCCTTTGTGTTTTATTTTGGAGGGAGGAGTAAAGAAGACTAATAACATTTCAGGAGCAAAGAACAAGTTGGCCCCTTGCACGTCAGGCTCTGCTATCAACTGAGCATTGCAACACCTCCTATATTGTCGGGGTATGGTTTAAAGCTCAAGGCCACTATCACTTCCTTCTTCCCTACAGTCACTCCTCCAATGGTAAGGACAAAAAAATAATCAGAGTAACTGCTACTGTATGTACAAATGACTTAACTGTGCCTGTGTTTATTGGAACAAGAGGGTTATTTACAATTGTGTATATTCTAGATGGTGCTGTGAAAAATTTTTTGGTTTTGCTTCATGGTTTTTTTCTCAGCAGAACCAAAACACATTATGGTTAAACAAAACAAAACAAAACAAAATAAAAAAAACAACAACAACCACAACCCAGGATCAAATTATATCACATTCCAGAAAGATTTCTTCATCTGAGGGAACCATTGTGAAATTTAAACAGCTGGCAGAGCTCAAAGAGATTTGCTTGTCCTTTTGTGGTCAAGTTGTGAATGTGCAAATGGTCAATGCAAGGTTTTCATTAATGGAGCAAGGCGGAGCTGGGCAATAGCAGAGTCCCCTAGCTGGACAATAGAAAAACTCTGGCAGTATGAGGCACAGCCAGCACAGCCTGTGGGCCCAGACAAAGTGTTCACCTTGAATCTGATGTCCCTATTTAGTTTTTATTTAGCCTTTACTGAATCCCACTGACTTCAAGTAAAAGTCACAAGCTTTGACCCAGCGTGTAAGCATGGGTTTTAGTCCTTAGTCCACCACCAGCTTAACACGGCCTTGGGCAACTCACCTTATTGCCTTTCTGCCTTGGTATTCGTACATCTGTTAAATGGGGATAATTATAGTCACCCACTTCTTTAAGTGCTTTGAAATCTACAGATCATAGAATCATAGAACACTAGAACTGGAAGGGACCTCGAGACGTCATTGAGGCTAGTCCCCTGCCTTCACGGCAGTACCATCTAGACCCTGATAAATGTCTGTCTAGCCTACTCTTAAATATCTCCAGAGATGGAGATTCCACAACCTCCCTAGGCAACTTATTCCAGTGTTAACCACCCTGACAGTTAGGAAGATTTTCCTAATGTCCAACCTAAACCTCCCTTGCAGCAGTTTAAGCCCATTGCTTCTTGTTCTATCTTCAGAGGCTAGGAGAACAATTTTTCTCCCTCCTCCTTGTGACACCCTTTTAGATACCTGAAAATTGCTGTCATGTCTCCTCTCAGTCTTCTCCTTTCCAAACTAAAGGACTCTATAATGTAACAGACTCTATAATGGCAAAATATTAAATTCTTATGGCAACAACATTTACACTTAAATGAACATTTTAACATGAAAACAAGTTTTAAAAGGTAACCAATACATGGTGTTATAACACTCTGTGCTGAATACACATTAAGGAGTAAAGTAAAAATTCCATTATTACAATTACTCACGTTCACGAAACAGATAAAATTGTCAGAGTGAAGTAGCAAAGAACTGTTTCTTAGTCCTTTAAGACTATTTTTTCTGCAAATGCTACCGTGTTTCCAATTCATTAAGCTCACTTTACAGCTAACTTACCTGTAATTCTGTATCTTTGGAATTACCATCTCACAGCATTCCCAGCTGAGGCTATACTTCTAGCACAAGAGATGGAGACACGTTCCTAGCTCTTTATAGGATCTAGGAGACATGCTCCTAGTTGTTTTTTCAGGAATCAAAGGGTGTCAGTGAGGCCCCCTCCTCCTCATATTTGATCCAATAATCAACCTCAAGTTCCATTCAGCCAGTTTCTTTTGATGCAAGAAGGGAACCCTCCAAGTACAATTAAAAACTTGGAAAGATATCACATGCAGAGGTACAGTCCAGACTAGTGAATGGTTTTGTCATCACCTGCTCTGCAACACTGAATACCTCACAAAGCTTTACTGCTGTAGCTCCTAATCTGGGCTCCTCATAAACAGCACGCAGGTCACACACTGCAGTGTTTGTGTATAGCTGCAACCTGCCAGCACATTCCAGTCACCCTCTGGCTTTTACCAGCCTTGGTTACCACTTGAAGGGTGACCCCAACATGCTCACAGGCCTGGATTTTTCCCAACAATGTGTGTTCTGCACTGTCCAGCCCTCTCCTGGATAGTTCAAATATTAGATGTTTGTTGTATATCAACCCTTTCAGGGGCAACCATTTGCTACTTTAATCAAAATGATTCCAGAGTTGTGTTTAAACTCAACTGTTTGGAAACACCAATTACACAATAAAAGAAGTTTAATGCCTTAGATTTTCATCTCTTTGTAGTTAAATAAAGTCAAAATGGCTACAAGTATAAGTGAGAACAAAAGAAATAAAGATAAAAAGAAAAAAGACTTAACAAATCAAACTTGGTTCAAAGCAAGTTATGCTGTGTTAGCCTTCTTTCAACTGACCTGCCTACCTGAAGTGGGTGGAGTCCAGAAAAGGTGTATGGCCCCTGTATCGAAGCTAAGAAATTTATTTTCCTTTTTTCTCCTATTTGAAAGTGGCTGAATCATTATGAAGTAATAACAAATGATCAATAAAGCAAACTTCCTATAAAATATGTGTGTGTGTGTGTGTGTGTGTGTGTGTGTGTGTGTGTGTGTGTGTGTGCGCGCGCGCGCGAGTATGCGAGAGACAGAGAGAGAGAGAGAGAAAACTAGAAGGAGAGAATATCTGTGGTGTTTTTGCCCGCTCACTTTTACAGTTCAGTCATTCTTCGAAATGCCCTTTACTGAAGGTTATCCCCAGATAAAGTTCCTTCCTGCTGTGAGAATGGCAACATGGAGTCTCATAGTGGAAAAGGTTCCATGTTGTTTGTTAAAATGGAGCTCAATCTGCTCCTGTTCCCCTTTGTCGCCAAAATACACCCACTTGATTGCCAATCAACTTGGCTATTCAACGTTAGAGGTGTCAGTTTGTCCTTTGTCTTTAAGAAACAGGTTTACCCATTCCCCAGACTTGTCACTCATAATTTCAGTTTATGTTCATAATTTTACATGCAATGCTGCTACAAGCAGTTCACCATGATATTATTGACCAGCAAGGGATTAGTTTTCAAATGATACCACCCAAGGCATATTTTGTACAAAGATTAGTACAGCAGTGTTTAGGATGTGGATACAGGGTGCATTTACTCACAATAAAACAGATAACATTTTTTTTTTTCAATTTTACAACAGTACAAACTGTTTTAAAGGATAGGCAAAACATATCCTATTAAGGTAATATGTTACACAAGAATAGAACATCAAACTCTGGAGAAAGGTTGATATGTGAGTGGAAATCCCTACGAGATGATACCTTCAAAGCAGCAGGTTTATAAGTAAGTAGCTCTCCTTTCCTGAAAAATACCATCTCAACAAGATTTCTACTTTTGAAGATTAAATGGCTCAAGGAAAGGCTAAAATAAAAAAAACCAGGTATTACAACCAGAAATGGAAGGTATATCAATGCCAAACAATAAGAATGATATGAAATTATTATCACTAAATAAAAAATAAAGGACTTTTTAATGCTGGGTTGTAAAGAAGGACCTTACAAGGATGGACATATGGTTTGGGGAACAATATTAGCAGGAGGATTAGCTCATTAACGTGTAGCTTCTTCCGCACCTTTGTGGGAAATCTGAGTGAGTTTGTAATACCACTTATCTTTGTAAAACTTGGTATAAAGTGGATCAGCTTGAAGCTCACTCATTCTGTGAGCTGAAGTCACCTTCTGTTTAAGACTCTTGAGCTCATAAGTGGCTCAAAAGGAGCTTTCATCAGCTTTGTCGGGACCACATTAATATACGACAACACAGGAAGCTTTTTAATGGGAGGGTTTCAAAGGTACCAAACCCTGCATGAAGTCTGTGACTTAGGGCAGCATGGACATTAGCCTTTCTTCAACTGGCCTGCCTACTCAAAGTGGGTGGAGTCCAGAAAAGGTGTATGGCCCCCATAGATATTGAAGCTGATAAATTTATTTTCCTTTTTTCTCCTATTTGAAAGTGGCTGAATCATTACGAAGTAATAGCAAATGATGAATAAAGCAAACTTTCTATAAAATAAAACTGAAAGAGTTTACTACAGCTCTCTAGCTTTTCTCCTTCCTCTTCTCTTTCTCTCTCCTGTTGTATCCTTTTTTTGTCCTCTTATTAACTCTCCCCACTTATTTATTTATTTTAGTTATTTATAAATTGCCTTTCACTTCATATCCAAGCACTGTCTCCACTTTCTGCATACCTTATTCAGCCCCATGACTACTCGCCCTCTTCCCATTCTACCTTTTCTACGTCCTCCTATTTGATCCTTTGTTCCTATCTTTTGCTCTGTCATTTTGCCCCGTGCTGTCTTCTGCACAGATGGCAAGTTTTGTGAAGCTCTAGAAATGGGGGGTTGAACAAGCCAAGAGTAGTTACAGGAAGCCAGGGTGATGGATTGGGGGAGATTGAGAGAAGCTGAGGGAAAAGAGGTTGAAGGAAATCAGGGAGACCAAGCAGCTGGAAAGAATCTGAGATAGCCTGATAGAGTGTTCCCAGAGGGACAGGTTTACAAAGTGAACTCTGAGGGCTTGTTGTGGGGGTGTTTGGCAAATCCTGCCATAGCCTCCCCTCTTCTGCACCTAATTCCCCATGAGTCTCACTCTGTACCTAAATTGTACCAGCCTGTTCCATTTCAATACCTGCCTTATGAATGGCTCTTCAAACCATCTGCTAGTTTTTAACCCTTGCCACCCGTCCTGTGGTTTCCCCACCCTGCAAAGGCCTCCTACGATCCTTCTGCCCCACAGCAAGAGGGACAGAGCTGGAATAAGTAGAAGCCAGGAAAATAATTCAGGTGTCCTAACTCCCACAGTTCCCCTCAATATGCTAGACCACAATCTTTCCTGGGCTTCATTTAACTTATTGGATAATGTTATTCGATAACTTACTGGATGTGCAACTCCAAGCCAATTCTCAAAAAATTATATTATCAACCATGAAATATTTCTTTTTTTTATACTAGTACACAATGTGTCAATGTACTCTGAACTCTCAGAACTGCAGGTTGAATAAGCAAACATCCACTCATAATTTAAAATCATTCATCAGTCTGGTTCACCAACAATCCATACCATTGCATGCATTTTCCCTAGGTGAACTATTGATCACCTCTGCTTCCAGGAATTTGCATCTTAGACACAGAGGGTATGGCTACACTGCAATTAGAGACCCACAGCTGGTCCATGCCAACTGGCTCAGGCTAAGGAGCTGTTTAATTGTAGTGTGGACATTATGGCTTGGGCTATAGCCCAAGCTTTGGAACCCTCCCATCTCACAGTGGCTACAATGCAATTACACAGCCCCTTAGCGCAAGTCCTGTGAATCTCAGTCTGCAATCATGGGCCACCCATGGGGTTTTAACTGCAATGCAGACAAACCCCTCAAGTGTACAAACAAATCACAAATCAGCTAAAGGTAAGCATGAAGATTTAGTTCCACAAGAACTTTGACTCTCACTTTAGTATATGAGGTTTCAGGGCAGTTTTATTCCAGGGTGATAAATGTGATTATGGGTACAATAATAATAATTTGATCATCTCTACCAAAACAATAGTGATGATGAATAATTCCAAAGTTAGGCCAATAGCTTCTGTGCCTGGTATTTTCATGATGATTTTGCAACGCCATTGCAAGATGAAATACCCATCTGTGAATATGTGAAAGAAAAAATGGGTTCCATAAAGGAAAGTGTTCCATAAATGGTGATGGCCTTCATAGTGTTCCTGCTGTGCTAGCGACATCTGGGCAAGAATATTCAGCCAAAACCTCTCTCAGCTGATCGAGGTCAACCAAAGCATTTAGCTAATGTCAAAGTTGCTAACTTATTTGGGTTAAAAGAAAATTACTCCAAAAGGGATACATTTTGAATTTTCAATCTGAAACAACATCTGTTCAGCAATGTACTTTAACTTGGTTTAAACAAAGTTGAAAAACTCAACAATGAAATGCTTTGTTCAAACCCCAAACAATTTTTTACAACTTTTTCAGTTTACCAAACAACAAGGACACTTTTCATTTTGGTGTGAATTAAACATCCCGTGCATCATCTGCAACACAAGCATTGTAGCCTTATTCATGGGACCAAGAAAGGGCAAGTGAAGAGAACCAGAAGTGAAGCAGGATAAGCTGTCATTGTCCACACTGAGTGAAACACAAAACTGCAGACAGGTAATGTGATGATGAAAAGAAAGTTAGAATTTCAAAATTAATTTAATTTTTCTAATTAAAAATATTCCCAGTAACAGATCCTTGAATGAAATTCTGACCCCACTCATGTCAATCGCAAAACCCTTTAATGGTTTCATTGCAATCGGGCTGTCATTCCTGGTTAACAAGTATTAGCTGTTGCACAAGTATTAGCATTCAGTGTGGACAATACCATCCTGATCACTGACATGACATCAATTGTTCTAAACACATAAATAGTGAATGTTGACACATATTTAACAGCAAGTTAATATTAACGTGTGTTAATATCACAATTAGTGCCCAGATAAGGACTATAAGAGGCATTCATCCTTGGGAAACATATAGGCTTTTTCAAACATATGCAATTCTGGTCACATGACAGAGGTGTCAGGGTACAAGGTCTGGCCATGTGGGACATGTGAAAATAAATGAGATATATTATATAGGAGTGTTTTATATTGACCTAAAAGGTGAACAATGACCAGATGACACAATGGTAAACATAACTGGCCTTGTCTTCAATGAATTATAACACAAGTGTTAGTTAATGTATCTTCTGGTGATCTTCTGGGAGTGGCTGCCTAAGGTATCCCGAGCACTCAACCCCTCTCTCCAATCTAGAGGCTCATGCTATGTTCCACACCACTAACTGATTATATCAAGGATGAACAAAGCTGGCCCAGCACTTTTTGGTCTAAGGAGAAGCTAGATTCCTTAGCTACCTGGCAGTTTGTTGTGAGCAAAATAGCTTGAAAAACAGGCTGCATGCCTGAAATGGAAGCTAATAGATGATGGCTCTGAAACACACCTGAGAGCCAGACTGTAGCTATTGCCTAGGTGCAATATTGCCTATCTAGGCCATGTCTTTTTTGTTCCTTGGTATCCAGAAACAGTGGACTATTGTTACCTTGCAGCACCAATTTTATACAAATTGCTTTCCAAAATGCTTTACTGTAAATAGATATTGTATCACGTAGTAAATAACAGCACAGAGAGGAGAAACTGAGGGATAAGCAAGGGGGAAAAGATACATTTTCCTACTTGCAGCCCAGACTTTTTATTATGTTTGCTCTCTTTGGCTCAGACACTGAATCACAAAACTGCCCTTAAATCAAATGTTGTCATGAAAAGAAGGGAATCCTATGTCATTTTAAGCGTGCTGCATTGTTGGCAGATTTTGCCTTCAGATTTATGCATGGCCACCAGTGATGTTTAAAAGATTATGCTTTCCACCAAGAACAGCATATGGTTTAAGTTAGTTTTCGTTTGTCCTATATTTAGGCCTTGGTATGTTGAGAATAAAAAACCAGGTCCATCCCCTCCCCCTTTTCCCTATTGCATCTCTGAGGCTATGTCTAGACGGCACGCCTTTTTTTTGACAGAGGCTTTGTTGACAGATACTGTCGACAAAGCCTCTGTCGAAAAAGAGTGTCTAGACTATGATCAGTATTGTCGAAAAAGCAAGCCACTTTTTCGAAAGAGAGTCTAGACGTTCTCTTTCGAAAAAGCACAGTTTCCATGCAATAGCGCCTTTTTTCGAAGGAGTACTTTAAAAAAAGGCATTATTCCTCGTAAAATTAGATTTACCACTGTCGACAAAACTGCCGCGTTCTGTCGACTTACTGTCAACAGAACGCGACAGAAGTGTAGCCACAGGTATAGTTTTGTCAACAAAAGCCAACTTGAGATATTTAGCTGTTGAATCATTCTAATCAGATTTTTATCTTTAGTTTAATGTAACTAATAATATCATTAAGTGCGTTTCCATTGTCACTATCATCTCCCTGTGACAGTAGAATTGTAAATAATGGTTATGCATCCTAAATCATTTTCTTAAATTATCTTTTTCTAGCATGTTTAATTTTATTTGCAACAGCTTTTTGTCTCTTGTGCACCAAATGAATTTACAGATTATATGAGGAATTAAGATGTTTGGAAACTCCACTAAAATGTTCCCTGATTAGCTCAGATTACCAGCTGCCTGCCTTACTACTTTTCAAAAATGAGAATTCAAAGGCCATAGAAATGTTCTTAGGTTTGCACTGTTCATAGTGGGTTTCTTTATAACTTCACATAAATAGCAGCATTTTAGTCATGCCCATCACTGCTCTTGTATTTTTTGCAATACAGAGTTGGTTGCTTGCTAGATAGATGTCTTTGCAGTGTTGCTTCACTGTAAGGCTATATCATATGTGGCAAAGAATGTAGGCTTTGTTGGCTATTTGATCTTTGCCTTTTGGATCTGGTACAATGAGTTCCTTACTAGCAGTTTTAAATCTGTATCACTTTGAGGTTTTGATAATTTAGCTGATCATTGCCTAGCCTAAAATTCAACTCCCAGACAGGATTATTTGGTGAATTATCTCTTTAAAAGTACTAAAAGTTTGGTAACCATGAAGCTAGGTTTGCTAGAATACAATTACATGAAGCTGGATTTAGGAAATTAATTGACATATTCTTCTGTTATTCTTATTATTTTTTGTTGTTGTTAATGCACCTAAGACAAAAGGTTCTGGGTTGTTTAGAAAGTTACTGGTAAAGTTGAAATGAGAGTTGTGAGGTCATGTATATGATCTTTGCATGCTACACCCTATAAGTAAAATAAGCACTAAACTCACACAGCTTTCATTCTATTTATTTAATATTCTTGAACTATGAAACTTCAAAACAAAAATAGGATTATGTGTCTGAAATATTTCTCCTGCCTAGTTCAGCATATTTTAGTGCTACTGTAGTCACAGCATACACAGTGCTTGCTTATATGAATTCTCAGTACTGGTATGCAGTTTATTACATCCTCTCCCCAAGCTTCACTTTCCTAGGCTAACCTGTTGAAAGTAAAGTATCACTCCAGATCCATTTCTGTAGGGGAATTTAAACAAAACAAAACAAAAAACTTGAAGAAATGGTAGATCATGCTGTTGATTGCTGACCAATGCAAAGCGAGGAAGCCACCTGTCCTCAAAGAAGATGCTGGAATCTGTACTGTGGCTCTTGTGGTTTGTAATTCAAATAGTGGATGTGTTCCCCCCTTACATGGTAATTCCCAAATGTGTTAACCAGTGAACAAAGAAATGAGAATGCATTGTGTATTTTGCATGGAACAGGATGGATTTAGAGGGAAGAAGTAAGGAAATTCTAATGTAAAGAATTAAAAAGATTGCTAACCATTTAGCTGATTTATGTTTTATTACTTAATATTTTGAGCATGTGATAACACTCCCTGTATTACTTTATTAGATGTTAAAACTGCTACTCAGCAAAATAAAGTTCTTTGTGAACAGAAAGCACATGAGTGGTCTTTGAAAGGTCCAATTTTTAATAAGGATTTCAGCACTCTAATATCATCCACAGACATGTAAGACTCAAAATTTGATTTAAGCAACAGTATCTTCATATTTACACGAGCCCTCTATCCAGCAGAACAAGAGTAGTTATCGACTGGTTTTCATTAGACAAATAATTTGGAAATAGAAAAGTGCTACAGGTTGAATCTCCCTACTCCAGAACTCTCTGATCCAGCAACATCCCTAGTCTGGCATGACGTTATTTAGTCAGATGTCCGATTATCTTGGGTATGGCCACGTTTCCCAGGGTCCCATAAAGTTTGTTTACAGCCACTAGTCCAGGTTCTCACCGTTCTGTACTGTTATTTAGCTCTAATTAACCACTAAATGTCTTCTAAGATCCATTGAGCAGTGGAAGTGAAATGCTGCAAGACAATATTAAACTTCCGTGGTTTGGCAAATTCTCTGGTTCAGCACTGGTCAGGTCCTGAGGGTTCTGGACTAGAGAGATTCAATCTGTAAAAAGGCTAAGTATTAAACTTGAGCAGAGAGAAACCTTAACAATTTTTGGATCAATAGGGCATAATCAATTTTTGTGAGCGAACAAAGTTTACCTTGCACAACAGTTGTCATCTAGTGTCACATAATGCAACATGGATAATTAGTTTGAGTTTTACTGCACTCCCTAAACTAACTTCCCACAGATCACATGCACTCACTACTACTTATTCTGTAGAAACTCCATTATTATTAGTTATGTGTAGTGCAACAGTGTCCAGGAACCCCCATCATGGGCCACATTCAAACAGATAAAAGAGCAGTATTTTTCATTGAGGAGATTCAATGAAAAAGATACTTCTTAGAGCAAGATAAAAGGGTAGTCATAGAATCAAATTCAACTTCTGGATAACTGTATCCAGTTCCCATTGATTTCCACTGTCTCTGGGGAGAGAATTTGCC
>JANRFK010006693.1:37971193-37991731 GCA_030068395.1 Apalone spinifera | reverse complement strand
CATTTGCATAGCTCTGGCGCAAAAGCGCGCCAGTCTAGACGTAGCCTAAGGGTAAATTAAATACTCACAAATCCAGCAACGACAACAGCACAAAGATGCAAAAGAAATCGGAGCATGCTCAAGATTTGTGCACCCCTTTCTTGATTTGGTGGGTGGGAAGCAACCTCGGGTGATCAGTCCTAAGCCAGACTCAGATTCCGTCTTCCAATATTCGGGAGTCCTCCCCGAGCTTAGGGCTCGAGGGTTTTTATGCTTTTGGTGTTTTCCTGTTACCATATTTGGCATTGTTTGTGCTCTGCTGTTCTATTACCATAGCTGGTGTTGCTTGTGCTCTGTGGGTGGTATGGGTGTGGTGTGGATGCCCATATATGGTGTTGGGTGTTGGCTTTGATAAGCTCCATTTTACTGGCAGATAGGCCTTGTTCCTGCCTGCGTGACATGGTGAGACTGCTGGGTTGATCTTGGCTATGCGCACAAGGCCTGGCCAAGAGAACCCATACTTGACACCTTCCATTTCCTGTACATATCCCTTTTTGGTTTGTAGACAGCTAAAAAGCTCGTGATGCCATGCTGGCTTCCTGTGGATCTTCTTATCATTTCTCTGCATAGGAATAACTTGATGGTGAGCCTTGTAATATTATCTCTTTTAGGAACTGCCAGTCCTTTCATTCCTTTTCTTCCTAATTGATCTTTCAATGGGACCTTGCCTATTATTTCTTTGAGTTGGTTGAAATCTGCCTTTCTAAAGTCCAGTATCCTTATTTTGCTGTTCTCATGTCCTCCTTTCCTTAGGATCTTGAATTATATCAGATCATGATCACTTCCTACCAAGTTTCCAACCACAAACACATTCAGAACTAATTCATCCTTGTTGGTCAACATCAGGTCCAAAATGGATCTGCGACCTCTTATGTGTTTCCTCTGAATGAGAAAGTTGTCCCATTCAAGGTATGAACTTGCAGGACATACTATTCATTACAGTAATAGCCTTCCAACATATCAGGGAAACTAAAATTCCTCATTAATACTATCCCACGTATAGTATGACTAATCTTACCTGCTTGTGGAATGCCTCGTCCATTTCCTCCTTTTGATTTGGTGATCTATAATAGGCCCCACCATATAGCACTACTATTCTCTTTCTTTTTAGAAACTCAGAAACTCTCAGTAGGTTTGCCACTGATATCCTCTCGGATCTCATCTTTCTGGAACAAGCTATATGCCTCAATGCGGGTACCCCAATAATAGGAGTTGTCCTACCAAGTCTCAGTAATTCAACTAAGTCATCATTTTCTTCAGATACCATGATTTCCAGTTCATCTTACTTATTCTCCATGCTCCTTGCATTGGTATACAGTCATTGAAAATGTTTGGCCAACTGCCCTGTTGCTTTTCTTCTTGCCTTTTTTAATTCAGCTGTCCCTTCTCCAGAATTTAGCCCCTTCCCCTTGACTTCATTACTTGCATCTACATGCACATTGGCTGGATTTTTGTCACCATTCCACATAAGACCAAGTTTAAAAGTTTCCTTATCAAGTGAGCCATGTGATCCAAAGATGCTCTTCACAATATTTGATAGATGTACCTCATCCCAGTATAGTAGTCCTCTTTTCTGGAACATCTGCTTGTTGTCAAAGAAGTCAACACTGTATTGCCAACACCACTTGTGTAGCCACATATTTACATCCATAATTTGGCAGTGCTAGCCTTTTACTTCAACAAAGAGGATGGACTCAAATACCACTTGAGCCCCAAATTCTTTTCTTCCTTCCCAGAGCCACATGGTGTGCAGTGATCCACTCAAGGTCTTTCTTGGCAGTATTATTGGTGCCCATGTGGAGAAGTAGGTAGGGTTAGTGGTCCAAGGGCTTGATGAATCTCAGCAGACTTTCTGCAACATCCTGAATTCTAGTTCCATGCAAGCATCACATTTCTTGGGATTTCCAGTCCAGATTACAGGTGATGACTCTGTCCCCCTTAGGAAGGTGCTCCTGACTATCGCCCATTCTTCTGCTCCTCTTGGAAGTGGTGGTCAGTGAAATCCCATCCCTAAGACAACATATCCCATGTCTTCTGGTTAATGGGGTCTCCTGGTTCCTTCCCTCAGATGGCTCTTCCAAGGTATTATCAGCAGTAGTACCTGTGCAGACAGCCTAAAAGCAATTGCTTACCCCTACATACAGGTATACTGGTTCTCCTCCTTCTTCTGGAGCTCATATCTGCCTTCAGAACCGCATGGAGCAGCACTCTGGTGGCAATTTAAAGGGTGTGAGGCTCCGGCTGCTGCTGCTGCCACAGTAGCAGTGTCAGTAGCCAGGAACCCTGGACCCCTTTGATTTGCCAGACCACTGGAAAACTGCCCTCTTTGCTTCCCCCTGTCAGCGGGCCTGGCCCACAGTACCAAATCCTGACTTCTTTCCAGAAAGGCTTCATTTTCTTGGATGCAACGTAGCTCATATTTGTGCCTCCTGTCTTTTAAACTTCTTCTTCCAGTTCAGAGATGAGCTTCCATTCCATCCAGGTGAAGTTCTTCAACCTATCCAGGTCACAAGAGCTGATCCCTCACTATCCATATTTTCTTCCTTGTAATATATCAAGAGACTGTATTTACTATTTCCAAAGTCTGAAAGGCAAAAACACTGTGTTGCATAAGTGCTTGCATTATGAGACTGTATGAAAGAAAATTGCACAATAAGTATCTTTTAAAAGAGCCCAGTCAGGTAGTAAGAGGTGCCATGCTTGCAAAGATTTCCAGATAGACATTTTAATTGCATTAAGTTGTGACTAAGAAATGAGGCTGGTCCTGAAGTGAATACATTATGTAAATATTATCAATTTAAGCAGAAAATTATGGACATTTAATGTAAATAAAGAAATCCTTTAACTTGTCCCTATGAAGAGTCCCATCAATACTGTTCTGAACTTTGTGATACAAATTTTATTTCAAAATGTGGAAGATATGGAAGACAATCAGAAAATACTGTATGGAAAAATTCTGCACTATCCGCAGGCTGGGAACCAGGGCCCTAACAACTTAATCCATTCAAGTCACTGAGAGTTCTGATGCTGTGGGACTTTACTAAATGAAGGCTTGATTCTGTTCCCACTAATGCATTCAAAACAATGAAGTTAAGCATGTGACCTAAGTAGCGTCATGGATAGAAGCGGGTGTACCACAAGCTCAAGTGCTTTCCTGAAACCAGAGCAGGGGCTTGCATGACCTAATAATTCTTTTTCATTTCTGAATTCTATGGTTTATTCTGCATAATGTTGAACAATTCTGGGTGGCTGTTCTGAATGAAACAAAGGTAGAGCCAGACCCTGCAAATCCTATGCAGCAATTTTCTCTGTAGAGAATGGGAGTTTTGCCTTCATATGGATTCCAATATCAGGCCCACAGTGTTATTTAATGGACATTAAGCATATCAAAAGAAGCTAATTACTTTCCATAAACCATATAAGACACGTATGCAAGAAGAAAAATATTTTTTGTTTCCTCTCTGAATTCCACTTCCTGCCAATCTAAATATACTGCATACCACTGTGGGAAATGTTCTGTAAAAGACTGTTGCTCTTTAAACCTTCATCAAATTCTTAACTATGAAAACATAAGTTTTAGACAAATGAATGCTTTTGTCAAATTGTAGACAATTTAAAAAAAGCAGAGTAAAATTTATTGTAATTAAACACATGCATCAGTATATTCTGTGCAAGCAAAAAGGAATGTTAATATGCCTATTTTACAGATAGTGTACAGAGATTTTTTTTCTAGGACTTGTTCAGAGACTATAAATCTCAGAGGTGTCTGTTTCCTGCAATTTAATTAATTTTAATTTTATTATAAAGACTTTTTCTGACTCTCTCACTTTCCAAGTCAGTCTTCTTAAAAGACATATGGAAAAACCTTTCTTGTGCTTATTAATAATACAGCTAATATGCAGAAAGTCTGTGTAGGGAAAATATTCTTTCAGCACATACATACAGAACTAAATACTAGAGAAGTTGGTTGTAGTTAATTTGATTTTCTTAAACATTCTAGCTATTTAATAAGGAAATAATTTGAAAAGGAAATACCATCTATAGTATTTAAACTTGTCTTTAGCATAAAATATTTTAATGTTTTTAGTCTATCTTTGACAACTGAAATGGACTCTATTGAGTACTGCCGCGAGTTCACTTTGTAATAAAAAAGTAGTCACTCACTCTGATCACTGTGTCTTTTTAGTATGCAGCCCGGAGGATTGAGAGAAAGATTACATTTACCATAATTAACATATATGTAAATGGAGATCATGGCTATGAATGATAAATTTTCATAGCAATTTAAACCTTGTTCAAATTAATCAACCATACAGACACTTGATTAATGAAAGGCAGCGTCACTTTAAAATGCAACATGTTAATATATATTACTGTTATCGCTGATCAAAGAATCTTTAAACATAAACCAATTAAAGCAAAGTTCAATCTACATTTTTACTGGTTTAATTCCTACATAATTATAAGAGTATGATAAAACATAAGCATTTTATTCTGCTTTGTATTTATTTACTAAATTGACAGAAGTACAGAAGCACACCAGTAGAATTTTGCTACTTCATTAATATGATTGGATCAGAAAATGATAGGATTAATTTTTCAAGCTAAGCGTATATGTAAAGGCTGCTTAAAAAGTAGGACAAAATACATCCACTGCATTTTTCACATATAAAACCTGAACCATTGTATATCTCCCATTTTCAGTTCAGTGGTCAGTAGAACAGTTGCACAGACAGGGATTAAGTGACTAATGACAAGTAAGCTATTTAGGAAGAGAGCTATTGTGGCATTTTACCAGGGACTACCTATCTTCTAAGAATAGCAAGGACAGACAGCTTTGTGGTAATACTGGAGTCCTTAACAGGTCACTTTGGCTCTATGCATAGATATGTTTTTTCTTTTCTGTTTTTAAATCACAGCGGTATTGGTATGTATACTGCAAGACAACTTTATTTAATTTTCCTGGAAAAAATCTGAGCATATTTACATTATTTACATTTATAGTGTTCTTTCATTGCACGCTTTCATTTAGCAGCTAGATGGTAGTGTACATTATACTTTGTGAACCTCCCATAAGATTTCTATGAGATTTTCTTGATCACAAATAACTTTTAGTGCATATGCTATGATCATGAGAACAATAACGCCCATAGAGATAGTTAGAATTGTGAGCTGAGCACTGATTTTTGACTCCACAGCAATTTAAAAGAGTTCTATCTGTCTTATATAACAGGAATAACTGCCACACATTAAGAGGCTATGTAAAAGGTAAATATTACTTTAAGAAATAAGGTAGGGTTGAGGCCTGAATCCTGGTCTACACTAGAGGCGAAGTTCACAGACTCATAGAATCATAGAACACTAGAATTAGAAGGGACCTTGAGAAGGCATCGAGTGCAGTCCCCTACCCTCACAGTAGGACCCAGTACCATCTAGACCAGTGTTTCTCAACCTTTTTTTTATAAAGTACCCCTTTAAAAAAATTATAAGTATCCCCAGTACCTACAGTTTCATACACACAATTTTTTTTCTACCATTGCAACTAATTTGTTTAAATAACTTAATCGTAGCTGGGTGGGCGATTAAATTTGAGTGTAAAAAGGACAAAATTAAATAAAGCACAGTAAAACTTAAAACAAATATTCATTTTTCTCCAAATTTCAGTTGTGTTGATGTACCCCCCCAGAATTCTCTTGAGTACCCCGAGGGTACTCGTACCCCTGGTTGAGAAACACTGATCTAGACCATCCCTGATAGATGTCTATCTAACCTGCTCCTAAATATCTCCAGAGATGGAGATTCCACAACCTCGCTAGGCAATTTATTCCAGTGTTTAACCACCCTGACAGTTAGGAAGTTTTTCCTAATGTCCTAACCCTAAAGTTTTTCCTAATGTCCTAACCCTTGCTGCAGTTTAAGCCCATTGCTTCTTGTACTGTCATCAGAGTCCAAGGGGAACAATTTGTCTCCCTCCTCCTTGTGACACTTTTTGAGATACTTGAAAACCGGTATCAGGTCCCCTCTCAGTCTTCTCCTTCAAATTAAAATTCAAATTAATTAAGTTCAAATTAAAATATGCAACTTCAGCTACGTTAATTGCGTAGCTTAAGTCAAAGTACCTTAACTCAACTTTTGGTGCTGCCCACACTGCAAGAAGTCAAAGGGAGCACACTCTCACTTTGACTTCCCTTACTCCTCACAGAAGCAGAACTAGCATGAACGGTAGTACCCTGTCAGTTCAAATTAGTGTGTCTTCACTAGATCCATGAATTCAAACCCTGGAAGACTGACTTTGGCTACTTCGATCTTCTCTGTAGTATACACGTGGCCCAGTGTGTAATAAACTAAGTTGTCCACTAAAATAGAATGATAAAGACCACACATAGATCAAAATGGGCAACGTGTATATAATGGTGTGTAAAAATGAGTTTATAGTTCTAATTAAGTTATTGTTTTAAGATCCTTTAAATGTCTTCCTAAAATATTGAAGTGTTCCAATGTTTCCATTCTAGCAGAAACATAAATATGTACACATAACTGGTGATATTGAACATATGATAATAAATTATCAAGCCACACAGTAAATTGTATTTCTTGCATATTGATAGTCTTGTCTGAACACTGTACATTAATCCATTTATGTCAGAATGATGACTTCTACCACTCCAAACCATTGAACAATTTCAAAAAGTTGCCCTTAACCCCTCCCTCCCAATAAATAATCTCATCCTGGCACCAAAAATATTTATTTCTCCCCAGAACTATGGGTACAGCTCCTTAAGAACTATTGTAGGAGGCATAACTGAGAAACACCTTTAACCTGCTCTAAAGTAAACCAGAGACTTTTTTCTGTCCCCAACCTATTCTGGCATGGAGTAGAAAAGGCAGACAGCTCTTCAGCTGCACCCGTTTTATTTATTATTTTAAAAAGGATTTCTGTGTCTTATCTATTTTTGAGTTATTGTTAATATCATCCCCCATCTCATATATTAATGGATTTTATTCTTTTTATTGTGCCTTTATTCTTAATGTAGTAATATAAGCCACTTTTATTATTGCTCCTAATCACTTTGGTTAGCATTAACTCATTTTAGATTTTGAGGTTGCTGGGTTTTATTTTAGCTATTCTTATCTCTTTCCTGCAAGCTGTGAGTAATTTTGTATAAACTTCATTGTTTGTTTCCCCAATTCCCACTACAGGTTGTTGGGAACATGGTAAGGGTTATCTCTTGAGGTAAAGGGGTGCATAGCAAGTGGAAGGGAGAGATATTTACATTTTTGGTGCTGTCAGACTAGGACAAAATACACTCATTTTAAGAGTATTTGAAAAAGTTGTATTTAGCAGACAAATAAGCAGGGGGAAGGGAAGAAAATGGTAATGTTTTAACAATAAGTATCATTTTTAGGAAATCTTCAGTTTTCTCTTGTAATGGATTCCTATTTGTTTACTGATTGGGGAGCAGCAGCTTCTAGTACCTGAAAAATATGGCTGCAACCTGATATCAGTCTTCTTTTGATGGAAACCAACTGTGTCTATGGACTATTTTGACACTTGGCTACCTGTCAGCTAGCATTATTGTATTAATATCCAGTCTTACCAACGCTGGCAGTAGTTGTAACCACTCTTAATGAAGGAGGTTTTGAAACAGACCAGTTTTGTATGAGCAGTTGTCAATATTTCTAAGCCATTAAGTGATGGCATTGACAACACCCTGAATGAGTGCACCCAAAGTGGTAGAAACATACATTTTTAATGTCTTCATGTGAGAAAAATGCAGCCTCTAAAAATTGTTCTAGACAAAATTGGGAATGTGTGTCGAGTTCTTGGGATCAACTTTTGGTAGAGTGAGAAATGAAGGGTCATTGGTCAGGCAGATTTTTCTCTACTGGACACACAAAGTCAGTGGGAGATTTCTTCAATCCTGGATCTTCATTCCTTTTCACCAGCTGAGAGACATTGTTGAAGTTTTATTCTTCCCCATTCTATTTTTGTATCTGAATGCTAAAAAATACAGTAATATTTTCCCTGTTATATTGAACCACACAATTCAAACCTGTTCATCTGAATGTATGCTTGTGGGCAACTAATTTTGTTAGCAGTGAGCTCTTTTAGTCCAGACACTGATACAGTACCTTTATATTTCAGGTCAATCTCTGCAATGCATGAGCTTTGAAAAATGTTTCCACTTGATTTGGAGAAAAAACTATGATGTGAAGAGAAAGGGTAAAAGGCTACTGATTTAGGCCATAGTTTCAACTGCAGTGGAAATATGCTCACAACAGCTCTTAAGCACAATGGTCGCTAGCGGGATTCTGCCATAGTGTGCCTCTCCTTCGTGAATGGGGATTATTTTCAAGTAACCCTATTAGGAAACAATGCTATATTGACAATGTTGGGGAACCTAAATAGGCAAATTCAGAAAGTGTGTGTAAATGACATTCCGTTATACTCAGATTTCTTTGCCCTCTTTTATGCAGTGGTATGTAGGATGTAAGTACATGCAAAGAGAGTGCAACTTGTACACCTAGAAGCTGGAGGAAAATGCAAATTAGAATACTCATTTTAATTTGTATTGCTGAAAAAACATTAGGTTATTGGATACTGTTATTGTCTTTAAAAGAAAATTGTAGGGTCTTAAAAATAAAGTTGCATATTATATGGGCAAACAGGCAGTAGAGTTATCAAGAACCCATCATACAATACTTGCCATTGCCCTCTGGGAAATTGACTCTTGAAATGTACTATGTTTACATGAATAATTCCTTCTTGCTTAATGGAATCTCTGGAAATACTGGGTCAAATACAAAAATTATTAACAATATTGTGCTCCACATCTACAACAGAGTTCAGTCAGGCCTGTCAAAATTGATTTAAACATTTTAGTAAGGTGTTTTAGTACATGCAAAACAAATTAAACTACAAAGTTCCGGGAAATTTTACTGCTATTTACATCTATCCAGTCCAACATAGTCACTAAAAACAGATATTGTTTTAGGGAAACTATTAAAAGTTTGCTAATCTCAATGTTTGAAATATATTCTCCACAAACAACTGAGAAACATCCACAGCTATGACTATTTCTGGCAATTAGGAGAATATTTTAAGGTCTCTTTCTAAAACTCCTCTGTAACAATTTTACCTTCATATGTTAAAATCACTGCAGTAATCCTTTGGAAACTGCAGACATTTACTGTAAGTCTTCAGATTCATTCATCTGACTTTATGTAAAATAACATTTCAAGAATTAAATAGAGGGTTTCTTTTATATAGCTCTTTAAATATTTTAAATCTTATAGTGGATAGATATAAAGAATTAGAGAACTGATTTAGCAGGTGATATTCACAGCTGACATCACCACTTTTCATTCCTCAAATTAGTAAAAAAAAAAAATCTTATCCATCCTTTTTTACTACTTTTCTATACAGCATGCACCAAATTTTCAAGTTCTGACCTCCATTTTTGTTGGCCCAATAATTGCAGTCACTCTTATTTAGATATCTAATGCCTGCAAAAGCAAGGGCAGAAAAATAGAGATGCATTGACTCTCCAGCTCTATGAAATTTACTTTGAAAAGATATCACAATCTTTTTGACAGAGATTTATCTCAATACTCCAGAACAGGGACTTGGGGCACGGCCCCTTATGGGTTTTTCATTGACCTCATCATCCGCAAAAGTTTTTTCAACCAATTTCGCAGACCAGATAAGTTCGAAGCATATATCCACTTTGTAGGGTCTCTTTTTACAGAGTGTACTCCACTTCTTAGTCACTCAAGTTCACACTCACTCTTGGGCTATATAAGATTTCTTAATGGTTTTCTTGCCCACATTCAGGAGGCCCCTGCCTTCCTCTCAGGGATGGGTGGTACTTCCACCAGTCCTTCTCCTTAAGATGTGAGTTGTCATCTGTCTTCCTTGGAGCTGATTGTAATTTAGGTCAGCTGTAGCACCTTAGCCAGCTCCTTCTTCAGTTGGCTCTTTCCCCCATCAGTCCCTGGGCTCAGAGTACAGGATATATGCTAGTCCTCTTTCTTAAATCTCATCCCAGTTGGTTGGGAGAAAGGAGTCTTGCCCACCCACTCTGCAAAGCTCTTGGTCCCAGACTCTTTAAGACACAGTGATGAGATTTCCTCCCAAGCATCACTTATTACTGGTACCACTTCCTGTCTACCAGTATCTCCTAGGTTCTTGTAAAAAGTCAGACAATTCATAATCTGAAGGGTCACACTGAGATGAGGGTGGGCAGAAAGCATTTCCCTAAAGATGCTGACTATTCCATCAGATAGCTTCTGGAAGGGAGACTCTTAGTAGAATGGATCTAGCGCAGCTGCATAGTCAAGGATATGGTAGGACTGCTGGAGGCCAGAGTCAGTGCATGAGTCTGACAGGTTTATCAGCTGGCTCTACAGTCTGTCAGGCAGGGAAAGAAGCTCCGCCCCCATCCCCAAAGGAATGACAGGGAACAAGGTGAGAAACTATTTAAAATCCCTCTTTAGGGGAGAGGATCAGGGAGAGATTTTCATTTCTGCCTGAGCCCCTGCTTGTGAGTTTTACAATTGAAGGGAATGAGCGAGGCCAATGGAATCACATTACTATAAAACTAGCAGAGTCAGGGCTAGGATTTCTGCAGAACATGTTTTCAACAAACAGAAGCAAATCCCCCCTCCATTGGGCAGAGGGGTGGATAAATTCACTGCTGATTAATTACTCATTCTTTATGGCATTTCAGATGGAAAGCTCATTACTGGGTAAATGATTTAGGATTCAATTTCAACACTCTTTTTCTATTGCACATTATTGCAGGTAAACTGAATACTATTGTCCATTTCCTATAGAAAATGGAATTCTAGCAGCCTATCACACCAGAAATATTACACCATGGTTATGGCATATCTGTGCTTTAACATGGTTTGTCTCTTTGCTTCCATTGCTTGAAACAAGTGCGATGTTCTACCCATTCACTGGAACTATGTTTTAGCCCAACACATATTTCCTTCATATTGGTTGTAACACCTGGTACTTTTGTTCACGGAAGAAATGTCTTCCAAGGCCAGACAAAAACATGTTATAACACATGCAGGCCACAACCACAGCTCACAGCTGTGTATAGGTTGGGTCCATGTTAGCTTTTCTTGAAAAAAAAAAAATCTCCCCTAGTGAGTCTCTACCAGAGGCAGCAATGATAGGAAGCTCCAGGCAAGTGCTAGAATTTTTGGTACCATGCTGTCTAAACCTGCTGCAAGTGGCTGTTAGCAACTGTGGGAACATTTGCTTAGACAAGGTGCAATTGCTGGTAGAGCAGCTTCAGGGTATTAGCAATGATGGGATTTTTTTTTTCTGAAAACAATTCTAGTGCAGCCAAGGTTTTATTTATTTTTTGTAATGTATGCACGGCCCAGGATGAGCCCATATCTCAATAGATTACAATCCATATCAGCTCACGTTTGGCAAAAGTGCCAATTGTTCAGGGCTATAAAGCATAATATATACTGAAGTTCAGTCACACCTCAGTCATTCTGTGTGTCATCTTATAAGAGAACCAAAGAGACATATTACTCTGCATTATGCAGGACTGTATCTGGCCTGGATATACATCAAAAAGTATTCAACTGCCACAGCTCCCTTTGTATCTCCATTTTTCAAATTCTAAAAACAAATTAAAAAGGGGAGGAAAGATTATAAACTTTTCTAAAAATGCATAAAAAGTTCAGGAGGAAAAGGCAATCACATTCTGACTTGGTGTAAACCATATGATCATAATATTATCGTACATGTGAACATTTTAAAACTAGATCGGTGTTCATGGAAAATTTATTTCCATCTACTTTATTTGCATTGCAGTGACAAAATTTGACACCTAGTGATATTTTAAGTAAAAAGATTTTCATTAAGTGTTTTAGATTGAATTTTTATAGTAATTCAAGTGTATGTAAACTACAAATGCAAAAACTGTGACTGCAACAAAGAAAAATCCCAAAGTAGATTTATCTGCCATTCAGGTTTGAATTTCAACAGGCCATACTGGTTTTGTGTTCAACTGGATTTAAAGCCAGAAACAATATCAATATGCACTGTATTATTTAAAACACAGAACTTATTATTTTGTTAGCACAACCCACCTCCTCCCCCTCTTTTTTTTAAACAAATAGAATACTGTCCATAAGGAGTAAATCTGAATCCCTTCCTCAGTCAAATTCACTTCATTAATAGTTTTATTTAATTAAATGCTGAAAGTCAGCATCAAGATTTGGTCTGAGGGTCTTATCCGACAAGGTGCTAAAAGCTCTTAACTCCCAATTACTTCACCGGGTACTGAAAGAACAAGTTTCTCCTAAGTTCGATGACTAACTTGCAGTAAAGATAAAATCCATGGCATGTAAGGGTCAGCTTTGTAAAGGTATTTAGCTGCCTAAAGATGTAGCTCGGAATTTCAAAAGCATTATCACCTAAATACCATTACAGTCTGAGGTGTGCTTCTTCATATATGCTGTTAGCTCTTGTTTTACCTTCTTTTATAGAAAATAGGCCAAATCCTTTGTGGGTTTTAATTGGGGCTTTAACTGAGAAGCTGTGGGGCTGGCCCAGTATAGTATATCTTAAGAGAACAAAGTCAAAGGTCAGGAGTGGAGGGTAACACTGGAAGAATCAGTTTTCAAGGCTTAATTTCAGCCATTACATCATATTGTTTATTCAAGAGCAATTATATTAACTCTATGTACAAATCTAACGTTCTGTCTTTAGACCTAATTTTGTAAAGATATAGACTTGATGTTCATGACTTTGTTGGAGTTATGGCACCAATTACTTCATTATTCCTTCCAGCTGTGTTCAGAGAGGTGGTTGTAACAAGGTTTTGATTTCATAGGGTAAGCACCATCATAACAGTTCTCTCAAACCATGCTAAGATCCTGAGAAATGATTGGGAAATTGGGTCCCAGAACATAGCTGTATTACTGGCTATCTACTTACACATCCCCAATCACTGTCAATCTGAACATCGTTAACGTATCTATCCTCACATCTCAGTGAGGTAGGGCAGTAATATTACTGAATGTTACTGAAGGGGAACAATGAAAGAATACATGACTGGATGAGGGTCACAAAAGAAATTTGCAGTGGCACAAGGAATTAAACTTGGCTCTCCTCAGACTAATGCCGTATACATCAGAGCACACTTCCTGTCTTGATCTCAGACTAACACAGTTGAAGCCATACTAATACTAAAAATGGGATCCTGCACACATACAAATTTAAAGCCAGAATGATATGTCCTTGTTAAAAAGGTGCTAACTCTTTCAAATCTCATGGTAGAGAAGCACTGATAATAGCAAAGGTCCAACCTAGAATACGCATATTGTTTCTGCTACCAAAGCAGCAAGGTTTGTATAAATCCTATTATAAAGTGATTAAGCCCTATCTACACAGAAATTTCAGACAATGCTAGGCACCTCTCTGCAAAGGTCCATTTTTAAACATGGTTAGAACCCTAGCAAAAATGCATGGATTCCTTTCCCATTATAAACAAGTTATGACAATGTTTATAGCCTTAGTGGCGCCTACCTACCCTGTCGTGTTTAATGCTATATCCCTTTTAACCAGACACCCTGGTTTGCATTATCCAGCTGTTATATCTTGTTTTTAGTTATAAGCTATTTAGGATAGGAACTGTCTTTTTCTGTATGTTTGTACAGCATGTAGCACAATGCAGCCCACCCTAGTTGACACATATATGTGCTAATGCCACGTCAATGTTAAATAGTCTCTAGGGACACAGGGCTGAAAAGTTCTTTAGGGTTTGAGTTCAGAATTTTTATGTAATGAGCAGCTTCTTTGCCTTATGCATGGTAACTTTTTTCTACCTTATATTTTCTTACCATTGCTAAAACAGAGTAGCACACATTGGGAGCTACTGGGGAGACCAGGCAATGTAGTCTTCTGTGTGGTTTAGATCTGCTTTGAACAGTTAGTTGACTTGCTAGTTCAAGTCCCATAGCCAATATACATCAGTGCTCGCCTGTAGACACAGTCTTTGTCCAGTGAATAAAGCCTTCTGCATCATTGGTGTATGCAGCTTTGGTGCATCACAGAAAGGTACATACTGAATATACAGCAAAAACCTTCCTAATATCATCAGAACTTACCAGGTTTTCTTTTCCATATTCATTTATGTACAGCGATTAGCTCGTTCTTTTCAAATGCCAGGGATGTATTGCTCACTAGAGGAACTTCAGTACCCAGCAGTCTTTAATGTAAAAGGCAAACCTTTCCACTAATGAGCAGTTTGTCTAGTGTTCTTAACCTTATCAGCAGCTCCTGAAGTGATAAAGGCTTAACTATTATGCACTGAAAGGTGTTGATAATTCTCAATCTTCATGCAGAAAAAGGCTCTTTTTTGTGACTTCTTAGAGTCTACTGTTAAACTTAGCAGACTGCTTACAAATTGTCTTGCCTTTCTGCAAAGCAGACAGCTGGAAGCATTGGTGGACAGGCGGCAGGTGGAGCCTCTTCTTGTCAGAACGAAAGTGATACCTGCTGCTTAATAGAAAAAGAACCATTTACAATTTAATGATGTAGACTTGTCCTAGGAAATGGACCAGGCTTCAAAGAGAGGAGACTAAAAGTGGAACGGAAAAAAAAAGGGGGGGGGGAGGGATGGAGAGAAAGGAATTTGAAAGGATAAACAAATATACCAATAAAGGACTCAACACAGACTGGCACATTTGAACATGGAGAGATAGCCAGAGTGGAAATGGTAGAACCCTAATATACCCTCAAGCCCTGACAAAAAGAGGAGTACAGCTAGTTTAGGCTTAGTCTTGAAGGGTTATGGAATAAAGAACATAGGACATCATTGTTTCTATGTAACTGCAAGAGAAACAATAAAAGCTTGATCAGCTGAATGCTTAAAGATGGCTGAATGTTTGATGAGATGAAGATGTAATTTTGTCTATGCTCCCCAAGGATCTGGATTAAATATGACTACAGGGCCTAATCAAATAGCTAGTCACTGAACAACGGTCCCAACTGCATTTTTCATTCTAGGCATGGCAGTTTCCCCCTCCTCCCCCACCTCACAAGTACATTACTTATTCACTGGTTTGTCAGCAGTGTGCATTATTAGCGCTTGAGAGATAAAACTTTAAGTGTTGCTCCCAATTAGCACAACAGTGACCACGCACCATGCTCTGTGCTTAATGCCTGCTCTCAGAGAGGAGCTGGTTTTGAAGGTCTGAGGTGGAGGAGAAAAAAAAAATGAAACAGCTTAAGCATTCATTTTGAGTGGAGAGACAGCTCCTATTAACATTTAACAGCATTTGTGCAACTTGGTGCGGAGGTTATGATGCAAATGAGGAGGAATTAAAAGTGGCCAGGGGTTTGTCATTGATGGATTGCAGTCTGGCGGTGTTCACACTTCTGCCGTGTCCATCAGAAGCGATTACTGTGTAATTAAACCTTATTTCTCGACTCTTCAGTGCATAATTACTTTGTGAATGTAACCATCATCTAAAAAAGCTACCAAAATGCTTTAGCATTTAGTCTAGCAGTCATTTCCCTAGCTTGTGTCAGATATAACCATCAGACAGTGCAAAAGAACTGTCACTTTTAATAAGAGGCAAAAAATTAAATGAAACAGTATGCTTATTACAGGAAAATTAGGCGTTCAAGTGGTAGAGTCCTTTTCTGCTATTTGCATAATTTATTCTTTTTTGTCCCTCACACCAGAAGCTTCAGGCAATTTTCTTCACATTTAAATAGATCGCACATTTAAGGCTACTTAAGGAAAATTATCACTTTGCATATTTTAATTGTTGTGAAGAAAGTGAATAGAAGAGGTCTGCAGCTTGGACTCTTGAGTCGGTCAGATGCTCAACTGTCTGATTCTGGAGCTCCCCACTGCTCCACTAGAGATAACCCTACAGTTCACAGACATCCACTTGCATTTCATCAGCATGCAAATGCAGCTCCAAGCACTACAATAAGTGGGTCTTTGATATTTACAAACTAGCTACTAATAACTAAAATGTAATTTGTTTGACATAACTTTAGATTCTCTTATCTGGCTGCTTTTTTTTTTTAAATAGATAAGTCCTTTAGCTTTAGAAAACCTAAGATATCATCCATTCAAGTGGCAGCTTGCCCTATAAGGTCCAGAAGCATTATTTGTAGTGAAATTATGTCAGGTTCCGTCTTTAGTGGAGTTTCAGCAACACAGCTCTTCGATTATATTTTGAATTCTTTAGTTTAATTTACCATCTTTAGTTTAATCTACCCTTTCTAATAAATGAACATTCAAATAAGATCTACAGTGAAAAACCTTTCCCCCAATTACCTACAGAAATACATTTATTAGTCTGGTGCTATGTAGAAATGGATGTTCCAGTCACTCAGGAAAAGGAGGCAATATGGCCCTAAACTACTTTGGATTATCTAAAAAAAGAGAAAGAGAAAGGGTTAGGGTACAGTATATTATAAAGCAAAAAGCTGTAAAAAAGTCTGATGATTGTACAAATTCAGTTAATTATGAAGCCAATAAAAAATTAAAAGAGAGTTCTAGTGAAAAATATGATGAATTGTTGCTCAGATTATCATTAAGTTGCTGAAAAAAGGTGCCCCAGGTATCTTTTAGCTTGTTATCTTTTTCACACTTAAATACAATAAAGTTAACAAAGAGGCTATGTCTACATTGATGGGTTGTTGCACCAGAAGTATGCAAATAAGGCTAAGCGTAGAATATCGCCGAGCCTCATTTGCATACCTAATGAGCTGCCATTTTTGCAGAAGAGGCTCTTGCGCTAGAATCTGTCTACACTGCTGCCTCTTGCACAAGAAAAACCCTCTTGTGCAATGTCGCTACGCTGATTATTTTCAGGAATAAGGGCATTGCGCAACAGGGTTTTTCTTGCGCAAGAAGGGGCAGTGTAGACAGCTTCTAGTGCAAGAGCCTGTTCTGCAAAAATGGCAGCTCATTAGGTATGCAAATGAGGCTCGGTGATATTCCACGCTTAGCCTCATTTGCATACTTCTGGTGCAACAACCCGCCAGTGTAGACATAGCCAGAGTGAAAGCCATAGTTTTCTTTTTGATAATCTACTGTCTCTTAGCATGTGAATTTGATTACATCAGCATCACTTTTACTTAATTGCCAACTATTGTGTTCCCTTTGGTTGATGATCACTCACTATATAACTATTTTTAAGCGCAGTCTTTATAAACGAATGAATGATTTTTTTTAGCATGCATTTGTAAATACTGAGATAACACTTATCTTTAAAAAAAGTAAAGTAGAATGTAGTTAACTGAATTCACCAGTGAATTGCAAAAGAAAAATGAAAAAATACAATATTAGAAGTGACAATGCTCAGAATAAGATATAACCCCATGACTTAACAAGAAAAAATCTCTTAAATATGTTTGTGGCTTTTCTTTACCACAAATGTGATTGAAGCATATCATTTGGATAATCAAAAATTAATATGTATACAATATATTTCTCTTCCTCTCACTGTTTATATGAATAAAATCAAGTAATATTATGGAATCTAGGATGTGAATAAAATGGAAACCATGAGTTGTTGATTATTAGGTCATTTGAAATGCTTTTCAATACAATCGATGTTTAAAAAATGTAGCATGCTTTCGAGATTATAGTATCTGAAGATGATGCGTATGAATCATCTCTGTTCAGTCGTGCTTTTGCCTGCATTATCAAAATACTAATGACAGAAAGACACAAGTAATCCTGAAGAATATGCAGATTGGACCAAATCCCCAGACAGGGATACAAATGTTTAGATTGTAAAACAAACTAAAGTTTCAGCACTGAATTTACATTAGAAAATTATGGTAGTTACTTGTTATTTATCATTGCATATTTCTGTGATTACAATTATTCCATTATGAATCTTTACTTCAATTTACAGAATATACTGCATTGATCTGTAGAACCTGCGCTACAGATTAGTGTGTGGGTAGATACTGCTTTCTCTCTTCATAGCTGTATGCGTTTTCCAGACAAATGCATTTAGGATTTGTCTGTGAAACAGCCTCTAGTCCATCTTCACTTTTTCTAGGTTCTTTTGGAATGAGGATGGCAGTTTTAACTTTGCCAAATCCTTTTCCTTTGATGAGCAAGGCCAAGGACATAAGATTTCTCAGACATATTCTGTCTGGATTTGTATTAGAACAACAACTTCTTAGAATGTAGATGATAAACACATTGGCCTGGCACATTCAGATCCAGACAGTTACCACAGTTGCACTTACCCATCAAAGTATATGAATAGGGAATCTAATTAGAGCTTTTTTTTAACCTTCCTGCTCCCTGTTGTAATAAGCAATCTCATTTGAGCTGTTATTCAAGAGACACAAAGAGTAGTTTGGGTACCTTGCTTTAAAAGAAAAATGGGAAATGCAAAAAGACCTTAATATACCCTCATTACTTGGTATTTAAAAAGGTGCAAATTAAAAATACAGATGGAATAGGTCTGGACTACTTTACCCACATGGCCATCTTCCACGAACATTCCACCCAACAATGAAAGATTAAGCTGTCACTAAGAGCTTGTCAGATTTGTGCCCTTCTCTGTACATGACTTCTTTAGTTTCCAAAGATACTATAGCATCAACCAACACTCATTGCCCAGTGAACGGACTTAGCTCTTTCCAGTAAAACCTGTTAAGAGAACATCAAAAATGTGTCCGTTTTGCCATATACCTGTTCAATGGGGAGAATGTATTTTCCTGAGCTGTAGTTGCTGTGGAACATAGAAAGCAACCAGCTAGTTAGGAGAAAGAAGAAAAACTATGTCTAAACAATATATGCACACTGCCTTTCTTCTTAAAGGTGGAAAATATTACGCTGCCGAAAATGGGGAACAACATAGTATCATCATAGGTAAAGAAGACTTATTAGTTCATCAAATAAATCCCTCTGCCAGGGCATCATGGACAGTGGTTATGCTTAAAAACTTTCTAGTTTTGCTTTTGAAACTCAATATCATTATCATAATAGGAATAATATTGTGCTAATGTGAACTACTTCCAAAATGTGCTGTGAAAAGTGAGTGGCTGGTATCTTGCATGAGACACTCAACACTCCATAGGAATTACTGAAAAGCCACATTAATACCGAGTACTTTGTTTAATCTTAAAATAAAGTAGAAAACAATGTTTTGTAACAATTCTTAACTTTGGGAAGAGCACTTCTGCATCAAAAGCTCTGTACATATATTAACTAGTTAATCAGCAAAATATCCCTGGTGTGGTAGAGGAGTCTTAGTCCTGTTTTGGAGCTGAGGCAACTGAAATAGAAAGATGATATGACTTGTCCAAGGGCACATGGTAAGTCAGTGGCAGAGCCAATATTGGTATGCAAACCCTGCTTCCTCCCAATCTCATGTTTATTCTTCCATATCACATTGATTCAGCCACTATAGCACCATAATGCTAATTACTTTCAAATAGTAAGTACCTGCTTTTAATGGCAGCCCCCTTAGCTCCCCAATATATTACAAAATATTGCAGTCTCTCATAGGTCAGTGCCCAGGCAGCATGTGGTTCTCCAAATGCTAGAAATACACAAACTATTTGAACTCCACTCTCTTAAAATAACAGAATATACTATAAAATTACTGCATAATATCCAGAGCTCTGTACTGTCATTAATTCCCACATGTGGTACTGTAGCATGAAAATGTCCAAATTCATCTTAAAGGAAATATCTGAATTTGGCCTAATTTTGGTCCTATGGATATTTTAAAATTCAAAAATGCTGAAGCAGCACTTTTCAAGGTACAATGTAAACCTAGTTGTCAGGGAGCATGTCACTCGAAATGGTATATATTGATGGATTTGGAGAATCTGCTTAAACCAACAGTATGTGACTTTGGATTTTCTTTGCTGTTGTGTAATGCATTAATGTAGGTAATTCTGACAAGCTCATCTACAAAATACTGGCACAGGTAACAAATCAGGAAATGGTTAATCCCTATATCCTATCCTTGTAAATATTTGAAAGCGGTATTGCCATGCAACTTATTTTACGCATCCAGAATAGCTTCTCTTTCCTTCACAATAAAAACATGTCTGTATTTTATGTGAATTCCTCAGAGTTAAACATACAGGCTGCCTGCCTGGCCTGGGGGGCCCAGGAATTCCAATACTCTCAGGCTGCTGCTAGTCGTTTTGCCGTCAGCGCAGCTTTAAGAAGGGGAAGTGTAGAGGTACCAAAAATGGAACAAAAAACAACGGGATTTCATTTATAGGGCACATGAAAAAAAAAAATCTCTCAAATCATAATATTTGTTTGTCCTACTCATCCCATTTTACCAGGAAGCTAAAATGAAATCCAGCACAGCTTAAGGTCAGTATTACAACTTGTTTGCACCAATATAAATGATAAATGTTACCTTGCACTTTGATGAAAATAAACTACACATAGGTCATTACAACCCTGAAAACTCTGAAGACACCTTTAGTGTGCAGTGTCTCTGGCCATA
>JANRFK010006693.1:37936193-37968693 GCA_030068395.1 Apalone spinifera | reverse complement strand
AAATACTTTTGATTACAGAACTTGTGAGCACCTTGACTCCATATGTGTTAGATCCTTTGGGAAGTGCCTTTTTTTTTTTTTTTTTTTTTTTGGTTTATGTTAAAACCTTGCCCGGACTCTTACAACTAGTTTGTTTTCATTAATTATACAGGAAGTCACAGCATTACAGTGTGAGACATTTTACATCACTGAAGACTGTAGATAAAAATAATTCTAAGTACTATAATTTGTTTAAAAATTTAAGAGCCGAGTACTTTATGTCAGTCAATAGATTATTATTAAAAAAAACTAACCAGATTGCCAATGCAAAAGAATTCTTCAAACAGCTAAAATTTCTCAGAGGAGGGTACAACCAAATAAAGCTGCTTTTTCTAATAGCATTCAAAAAATGGAACCTTGATGAAGACCTACACAGTGCATAATTGCCTTTAAGTTCCTATAAGCAGTCTTGTGTTATGAGTACAATTAAAAGTCCATCAGTATCCCAAGTACTCTTGCATTATCTACCCTGCCACGCTTTGCTAATACGTCTTATCATTTAGGATGTTAATACTGTTCAGTGTAAAGACAGTCTTTCTGAGGTAGACTGTTCAAGTTCAAGGACAAGTCTTTTTCTTACAAAATGCATGACATTCAAAAAAAGACAACAAATAAATACTACATGTACAATATGTAGCAATGAGGTAGAAATGGTTTTAAAGAACAAAGGTCTGAATACACATCTGATGAAAATAATATTTTTTAAAAAGCAAATGAAAAGTTTCTAGCGACTGTATATAAACCACAAGTACAACAACAACAAAAATAGAAAATAGAGAAAAAACAAACTACACAAACTTTAGGTTTGGAAATAAACTTTTGCTTATTTTTCTTCTATTATAAGACAACAAGAAGGAATGAATTTGCTCCCAACCGTGGTGTAGTACAGAAGCATTTTTATAAATATTTAACATTCTATAGGACTGATTCATATATTCTCACACAACTCTGTGGCAAGGCTGACCCATACTGCCGACATTCTACATATCACTGAGACAGGGAGGTGAAATTTTCCTGCTTTCAGTCTAATTGTCTTTGACAATTGCAGTGCCTACTGCTACACTGCTTGTGTTGTATTTAAAAACAGGGGAAAGAGTAGAGACTTGTTCATTAAAGATGCAGTATTCTTGGTTCACAAAAATGCATCTGGCAGGTTCAAAATCGAATGTCAACCAAAGGTCTTTGCAGAGTACGAGCTTCAGTTCATGTATTGGTTAGTCACCAATACAGCTGGGGTTTTTTGTTTGTTTGCTTGCTTTTGAATTTTGAAATATGAATAGCGCCATGGTTGTCCATGTGCTTCACATAATTCTGCAGGTAATTAAACAAAAAAAGTTTTTACTTCTCAAAGGAAAGAAAAAAAATTACTTGGTGTGTATGTACATATAAATATTATATACACATATGCACACATTATCAGAAGAAAGGGAGTCTGTGCTGTAAAGAGCATGCATGGGAGCCCACAGATCTGATGATGAAAACCAACAGATACAGCTAATACATTTTGGAGTTGACTCTTTCGGGTAAAAATCAGGAGTAAACTCCACTGAAATAATTGGAGTTATACTGATTTCACACTGGTGTAAGTGAAAAGAGGATATTAGAAGTTTATTTCAGTGGCCTCATTTTATCATGTCATGTATCTGTATCCAGCAATTTTATAGAATGGGCTGATGATTCGCTGGCTAAGAAGAAATGCATGGGCTTGTATGTATTTTCAGACAACAAAAAACCTGTATGGATATCAAAGTTTGCTTTTGATGTGTAAATATAATGAAGTTTACAAAACAGCTACTGAAACAATTTTGAGTTTTACACTATATTATTTTCTTTTGAAAACCACACAGAAAAGTTCTATGCAAACCCATGTAAAATGATCTTGTACTATTTTACAGCTCATAGCCTCTGGGGAGCTGGTATAGCTTGCCCAGATGCTGTTTGGCCTATGTAGTTTAGTGGAATGGTTTATTTTCTCCTTTATGGATTTGAAACACAGAAGAAAACATTTTGAGTGGAATATAAACTGACTAATAGATAAATATTCAGTGTGAAAGTAAATAGCCTCAAAATAAACTGCCTCCACATTCCACTGATCAGCTCAGTCAGCAAACTTTTCAATATTGTCACTAATGTTCTAAATATTTTGGAGCGAGGCATGCCAGAAGTGTAGAGTATTTCCATTTGTATCTCTCATAAGGTCATTATGAAAAACCTCTCGAATTGATATTGATCAGCTTGCAGAAATATTCCTCCACTTTATTTTTTGTTGTTGCTATTAGAATTCTTACTGCAGTTGCAGAAAAGTGCATAAGCTCATGTAAAATGGTCTTCTCATTTATCAGTACTATGATAAAATGGAAAAGCATCTAGGCTGGTAGGCTGACATAGCTGTCATTCATTAATTATCATTCTTACCCCAAATTCCCCCAAAATCAAAAAAGCCTCAGTGCTTGAAATTTTGTGACTGCCTGCCATTCTTTTATGCACTCATATAGCTGCATCACCTACCACTTCCAGCTATGACCAATTGCAACACACAGCAAACACAAGCTCTTTCAAAACTAACCAATACTGTGTCCGGAGGAAGTTGGTTGTCTCCCATTCCCCAAAACGATCTTAACCTTTGTGACACATCCAAGCTCTGAGAGCTCAAATCCTGAGGATTGCTTCATTCTTGCTGGGACTCACATGGCTGGGAAGTCCACCTACAGGGGATCACAGCAACACAAGGAATAAACAACCTTGTTTAACCAGAGGGATCTGGAAACGGCCAGCTCAGCCCTCAGTTCTGTCAAGGGAGTAGATGTAGCCAGAACACACTGGAGAAGGGCTGGCTGAGTGCATTTCCCAAGGAACTTACCCAGGCAGAGCTCTGACCTGGTTTTATAGTTTCCTTGGAAGTCTTGTTGGAGGAGGGCAGGGCAAATGTGCAAAAGTTACTCTTCCTTTGGACAAGGGTGAATCCAGTCACCTCCTTGTCCCAGGTGCACCTGCTGGACATGGGGTGAAGTTTTCAGCCTTCTCTGCCTGCAGGGCTGCATCAAGCCCCTGAATCTGAGCTTGTGGCACTCTTGCCTTCACATTGTCTTAGCTTCTGCCTGCCTGTCACATTTCTTAAGATACAGCTCAGCAGTCAGTGTTTCAGAGTGTATTTTTGAAGATAATGATTTAAACCTGGAAGCCAAAATGAGTATCTAGGATTTCATTTAATTGTGGTTTAGGTAAAAGGTGGATAAAAATACACGTGCTGTCCAGAATTTGGCATTACTTTTACAAGTCACAAAATAACTGTTAATATTGTGATTTATCAGAAGTGGTTTAAACAAGAGTTGGTTTGTCAAAAGTTGCCTGAACCTTTCAGATGAGCACAGCTTGACAGCAGACAGGAAATATAATGTCTAAGACAGAAAATGGGTCAGCAACCTGCAATAGTAACACTTGTCAGTGAAATCAATGTGAATGTACAGCTAACAGGAATATCAGAATTTACCAACATTAAAGCCAGATCTACACTATGTGAGAAAGTCAACAGAAGATGTGCTACTCCAGCTAAGTGTATAGTTTAGCTGGAGCTGACGTACCTTAAGTTGAATTTCTGAAGCATCCCTACTGCAGGAGGTCTATGGGAAAAACTCTCCCGTTGACTTCCCTTACTCCTCACGACCCCATTGGTGATCAATTTAGTGGGTCCTTATTAGATCCGCTAAATCAACCCTCCCCCCAAAAAACTATTTCAGGAGTATTGGTTTCAGGGTAAGCATAGACCGAGCCTAAAGAAGATAAAAGGGTGGAGGAGGGGGCTTAGGAGGAAGCAGAAAGAATGGGTCAGAAGAATGATTGTGTTTGTTAGTCACTTGTTGAAAAAGCAGGTGGTTTATTTAAATCTTACGTTCTGTATCCTTAATGAAAGGCACTGTTTTAAAAAAATGGTACTTTCAGGTTTTAAACAAACTTTAGATTGACAAAATGTTAGCCAGGAATTCTTCTTAAATTAAATTTTGGTTTATTTGCTCTGGTTTATCTATCTATATATTAAAAGAAAGGTAAAAGAAAGCAGTCAATTTCCCAGCAATATCACAAAATCCCTCATTAGCTTTCTAAATGCTAAATGTTTCAATTGATCTAACATAATGGATGAGATGTGTATAATTTTTTTTTTAAAGAAGACAAACATGATCTGATAGATTGATATCTCTCTTCTTGGGGCTTTTCAGTGCATTTATTCAATGTATTTGAATGTACATTACTTCACAGAAACATTAAATGCCAGTGCTTTGTAACAGTTTTGTTACTGTCTCTTTAAAGTAAACACTTTTAATTTTTTTTTTAAAAAGCAAGGCTGTTTTGCTCATGCAGTGTCAGAGGCTTTGGGCAGCTGCAGCACACTCTGCTCCTGTTCAGAGACATTACCCAACATCAGTCAGCTGTCATGAAAAGAGTTGCACATAAAGCATTAAAGGATAAAAAGAAAGACACTGTGGGGCGGGGGAAGCATTGAGCAAAATGCCACACATGCCAGCTCATCTTTCCAGAAGGAAGACTCTGTAGCATGTGTAGTGGGGGGGGACAACAGAAAGAGAGAATGTAATGTACAGAGAGAAACTTGACTTGAGGGAAAACAGCAGCTCTCTGAAACTCGTCAAGCAGGTTAGCATTCCTAATGTAATCTGACTTTATATATTTTTTTGCCCTATTTCTTACTTTGCTTTCCAAGAGAAATGTAACAAAACTGAGGTAGAAATAATGGTGGGCACAGTTCAGCCTGGAAGATTTCTAACAGATACTAAATGAAGATTGCAGTAAGGACAATGGAGCCATATGTACAATAAAAATGAAACTTTACAGTTTGTGAAGGGAAATAAATGTACTTTGAGGGTTCAGTTTTGCTTTGTTATTTGTATTGTTTGGTCACAGTCTACTGCATTGCTATGAAAAGCTCTGCAACAGAGCTATGCCAATGACCTACAATGCTTCCATTCCCCACAGCCTCACTGAAATAGCCACACAACTACAACTACAGCCAAGAAATAGAAGGCTAGCAGTCATAGTTTAAGGGAATTTGCTACTCAGAGTCCTACCAAATTTCATATTTGACCATTCCAGATACTAACAAACTGATTAAGTGTCTCTTTTCATCTGTGCACCTTCTAAATACTGTATTGTGTCTTGATAATTATTCAATATGCTAAATATTCTTCCAATTTACTGACATGGTGAGAATTATTTTGCTCTGGTCCAACCCCCAAATTTGGCAAAAAGACCAATTTTTGAACACTGGGAAATCCTTTTGTTTCTATTTTAAAATTGCAAAGATTCAGTCATATTACACTTCAGTATTCTCCTGGATACATTCAAAGTAATTTCCTTGCCATTTTCCAATTGTTGAGGTAAACATACATATTTAATATAAAGTAACATTGAAGCCTAGCCTATAACTCTCAGCAGTACATAGTGCTTTCAACACATTCCTTTGAGGTACTGTACAAATCACAATCACTTTCCTGAGTTTTTGCAGACAGAACATTAAAAGAAATGAACTGCAGAAATTAAGGTCCAGATTACCATACCCTGTTTTACCTGTTCTTAGTTTAATACTGCAGAACAGACAGGATTGAGGAATACTGTTGCTCTTAGAATAGCAAAAATCTGGTTCTCTGTCGCAATACAACCGTTCATCTCTTTAGTCCAATATAATGTTTGAAGTTAAAGCTCTTTATATTAGCACATGCCACCAATGTAATTGTGAGGCAAACAAAAAATAAAGCACCACTTCAGGCACTTGACAGCAACTAAATCTCAAGAACAGCAGAATGGAATCAACACACAGGGTTCATGTCCTTCTGAAATCAACCCACTTGCACCTTGCTCCTTGGTGAGTGTTGTCTACCTTGAACAGAACTGAGCATCAACATACGCCTTTCTGTCATATGTGGTTTTTCAGATCAACAGCTCTTGTTTGATGCACTTTTCCTTCAAGTCTACTCTCACTCTTTAGATGCAAGGCAATTGTAGTCTTCCCAGTACCCTTTGCAACTTTAACACTACTGAAAAGGGGTTCTATACCCTATGTAGCAGGTTGTGTGTGTGCCAACATTCATTTCATTTTTTTAAAGACGTATCACTGACTGCAACCAAACATTTTGTTCCATTCAACATACGTATCAAGCTCTTTTTGAGATATGCTAGGCTGTATCTTGCAGAAAGCATTTTCAAAGTCTTGATATGTAACGGGCCTCAGCTGGCTGGGCATAATGGCTGAAAGGTCTGTGGCTGGCATGGCATGGAGTGGGCCTACCACTGCTTCCTGACACAAATGAGCCACGTCCAGTCCAGAAAAGCCTTCTGTGCGCTGGACAAGCAGTGCAACCTCTTTGTCATTGAGACAGTAATTGTGCTGTGAGAGCAGTTGTACTATGATCTGGTGCCGCGCTGTGCTGTCAGGAAGTGGGATTAAAAGTCGTTTCATGAAGTACCTTCGAAGAGATTCATCTATTTCTTCTGGTTTACTTGTGGCGCAAATTACTACTATTTGGTCCTCAGCAGAAGTTAGAACAGTGTCCAGCTGCATAAGGAACTCGGTTCTCATCCGACTTACTGGACTGTGTTCTTCATTCACTTGAGATGAAAGAAGCATATCAATGTCACTAACAAAAATCACTGAGGGCTGGCGACACCTTGCCACAAGGAAGGAAGCATGAACAATTTTTTCTCCTTCCCCTAACCACTTTGTGACAAGTCCAGAGCCAGTGATTTTGAAAAATGTGGCCCCTAGCTGACTAGCTATACATCTACCCATTAATGTTTTGCCTGTTCCCCGAGGTCCAAATAAAAGGATACTCCGAGGTAGAGCAGTCAGCCCACTGAATGCATCTGACCTCAACACTGGCCATAAAACCTCCTCTTTAATGACAGCCTTTACCAAATCTAGGCCAGCAATGTCACTCCAGTCCACAGGAGGTCCCTGGTTGATAATCTCATTGGTTACAAGGTCAATGAGGTGTGTATCAGTATTCTTCAGTTGCTCGTCCACAGAGTGGTTGGATGAGGTAGCTGCACGAAGTCCCGGACCTTGCATTGGGTGAGGGAGGAGCTGTCTGTGCTCATCCCCATGGTCGTTCATTACCGGGGAAGTGTACTTCCCAAAAGATTCACTTGTTCTTGATCCCAATGAATTTTTAGCAGTACTATAGGAAGGGGGTGTCAAAGCCCTGCTGGACTGGCTGCTGAATTTCCTTTGCTGCTCAGAAGATATTAGCTGCTTTGTTGGCTTAAATGCTAAGGATGATGTTTCAGCACTTCTGTCAAAACCATTCCCCCTGTTTGCATTTGAAATGCTGTTGTCGGGCATTCTGTACATGGGACTCTGTGTAGATCTCTGTTGGCCATAGCTGTAATTTCCATAGCTGGAGTCCATTTCTCCTTGCCCTGCCATATAGAAAGCTTTCCTTTTGAGAGAACTTGCAGAACTGTTTGTCAGGGCTGATGGTGCGATGGGTGTCAAACCGTGGCTCTGGTAGGTGTAGCCAGGTACAGTGGTAGGGGGGAGAGGAGTAGGAGCAGGAATTCCTGACGGCAGGTATGCTGAGGGAGGTGGGGCACCACCAGGGCTGTACCCAGGCCCAACAGCAGTTTGAGGAGGATAACTAGCAGATGGGTAGCTGTAACTGGAGAGGTTAGTAGTCCCATTGTAGCCTGGGACGAGGGCTGGTGGTGGCGGCGGCGGCGGCTGTAAGAGGCTAGAGCTATGCAAAGGGGATGGATGAGGTGATGGAAGTGCAGGTGCTGGCTGACCACTGTAACTAGTATGTAAGTAAGATCCATTGTATCCTGTGGCATATTCCTGAGATGGGAGCCCTGAATGAAGACTAGGTACTGTATGACTTCCGCAGGTACTACTAGAATAACTAGGTTCTGTCAGGTTACTGGCCACCCCAGGGGAGCTCCCTATGCTGGCAGAGACATCTGCTGGAGGGAGGGCTGTACTTACTCCAGCTTTGCTGGCAGTAATAACGTCCGGGACACAGTTCATAGGATAAACACTCTCTGAAGGCTGCCAAGGTTCGTTTTCATTCTTCCGACCATTCACCAGTGCTGACGGAGTTTCATAGATGGGTCGGTCAGCTGGACCTTCTAAAATACCAGAATATTTTTCTGCATATTTTTTCAATAGATTAGAAGCAGTCAGAGCAGAGATGTCATCATTGGCCCAGGCGTACTGATAGGTGCGTTGCAGGTGTCCACGGTACGCTTCCACCTTGTGAGCAGGAGACCGAGTAGTTGAAGTGATATCAAAGTGCTGTTCTGGCCACTGGGCATGCTCTGGCGTCCACTGCATCTTCAAGCCTAGGGTGGAGAGAAAAATACAGTTAACAGTGATTTAGCTATTTTCAGATGCTCTCAAAATGAATTCTTACTAGTATTATCTGTTTACATTTCTTTACTGCAAAGTGATTTCTATATTTATACTATAGATTTAAAAAATTACAGCATGCATGCAATTGACTGTTTTCTAAAACAAATATCAATAGTCAGCTTTGTTTAATATAGATACACATACAGAGCCATAATTTTGCTAAGGGGGAGGGGAAATACATTTTAAATACCTAAAGTGTGGATTTTTGTTGTTAACATGTAAGATGCCCAACTATTCCGTCTTCTCTCATCACAGTTTCAGTTTTATATTTTAACCAATATAAAAATGAGAGACACAGCTGACAGATCACATCTAGGATACCTCTCTTATTTGGTACTGAACACCTAGTTAGCACAGTATAATGCACCCTGCGCAGAACAATATGACACAGACATAGCAGGTCATTCCATAATCCAACTCTCATCTAAAGTGGTCCACCACAGTTTCAAATCTGCTTCGTGGAGTGCAGCAAAGCAATCTCCCAGGCAGCGCTCCGTCGCTTTCATCACACAAAGCCTACAACTCGGTATGAATTACAACTGGCTCCTTTCTGCCTCTCAGTTCAGTTGTTGAGGCTCTGGAAAAAAAAACAAGCATCACTTGTCTGTCCTTGCTTGTTCTTTCTCCCCTTTTCCCCTCCCCCCTTCCTTGTGCCTCCAGGGTACTTTAAAAAGAAAAGAAATGCAGTCTAGCCCCTAAAAGTTCCGAACACACAATGCTGACTATCAGCCCTTTCAATACGGTAGACTAAGTAACAAAATGTGACTGTGTGACTATCACTTTGAAGCAAAAAAACTTACAAATAACAGAAAGATTTTTTAAATCCATCATACACAGTAAGAGCAATCTACAATTATTATGATAACTGCTCCAACTCTTACCTGTGCATGGTAGACAATTCCTGATTTTTGTATAGCTGTATCAAATAGGCCTCCTTAATCTCCCTCGTATTACCAAGTGATTTTTGCAAACTCTCTTATGCCCTCTGGCACAGATTCTCTGATAAGGAGGAGGCCTAGTCTAAATGAAGCATCTGTGGCACTAGCTCCCTTCTGAATTACTGCGGTCTATTTTGACAGCTTCTACCCCCTCCTGTTTTTCCCCCCAACACCTTTAGCTCTTCATTGCCTGACTCTGGCATCTGACATGGCCAGCTTAGCCTCACTGAGCTAAACCTAACACAGCACACAGTTTGGTAACAGAATGGCATGTTTATTCCCTTCTGACTCCTTCTTCCTTGTTTGCAAAACCACTGCACCAGACACTGGAAGTTAATTAGCAGGATGATGCTGTGCTAATTGTGTTAATTTACAAGGTTTTAGTCAAAGAGAATCACGCCAGGGCTGGCACTGCTGTCATGCTTCCGACTTAATGATTAAGAAATACTGAAAACAAGGTGGGAAGGATTGCAGTAATTACACAATAAATGAACAAAGCAACAGGATTCATTTGCAAATATATTTTATTGCAGTTGCACTAATTTGCATTTGGATTATTTATTTATCTTTAGGAGTCGTGCAGGTATTCATTTGCAAATCACTAAATCAGTTAAATTTAGCCTGAAAACTGCAAAGTAAAGCTTAATTGAGCCTTATATTTTATTAGTACAAATACTGCAGATCTCATTCCACATGAGCATGCCACTGATTAGGTCTGGTGGGATTTTTGTTTGTTTTTTTTGCACAGTTCAGTCCCCCTCCCCCCATTTTTCAAGCACTTATGACAATTTGAGGGAAAAAATGACAGTTAACCATTACCCAGTTACTCTATAGCCTATAGAAACTCTGTTGACAAATGCAGTTTTGAGGCTGAGTAATTGGCAGAAGTATTACTTTCATTTGGAATTAATTAATTTAATCTTTTTTGGCTAATTGTTTCTGACATTTCAAGCACTGGATTTTTAAAAGATAGGTATATCATGTAATTGGGTAAAGTTACAGAAAGCTCATTCAGTTATGAAATTTGTAGTTTTAATGAGGAACCAGCAGCACTTTCTCAGAAATCATAGTTTTGTTAAAATTCCGCTGTGAAACTTAAGAGCAAATTATACACAGGCAACATCCAAAATTCTCCAAGCATTGTGGGATTTACCTGAAGTCTTTTTAACATATCTGAAACACAAAACTGCCTAAAAACATATGCAATCATTAGCACTGTAAAATATCTAGATTCATATGTATGTTATCTATGTTCTGTGATTTTGGGCTTGAAAGGTTACTACCACACAGAAGGGTTTCTGTTATATATAGATGGACAATAACTTGAGTAAACTGATGCTTCTCTAGATACACATGAATGAGTGCCAGGAGAAAGAGTCTTGAAAAACAATTCAGCAGTAAGCAGCAGTGAAAGTTACAAGAAAGATAAAGGAAAATAGGAACAGACACAGCCTTGACTTTTGCAGAGTAGTTTGGGCAAACACTGGTATATTCATTAATGAATGTGCATTTTGTAATTTGGGCAAAATGCCTCTATTGCTAAGGGAAAGAAGCAGAGGCCACTTTAGAAAAATAAAATAAGCTATTCACTATGCTACAGTATAACAATATGTATTGTACTGTGCCTTTTAAGTATAGCTTCCAGAATAACTGTGCACATGTAAACACACTCTTCACATCCCCATCCCCCAAAAGTTAGACAACTATATTTGATAATATTTCTCCAAATACAGTGGTCATTAGGATTAGGGTTTTCCCTCTCCCCTCTGCCCTCCCCAAGAGAACTCCTTTTTTATTCATTTTTTTTCCACAAAATACAGTAGATGGAAAAGTATTTAAAAATCTAAATTTGGGGCATGTTAAAATATTCCAATTTTCCTTATAAGACAACTGAATTTTATGACATTTCAATTCTCCCTGATACTAAGAAAACTATAAAATCAATCAAAATTCTTTATATGGAGTAATTGCTAGATAGTCCATTGGCTTCAGCTTGTCAGGTTATCTTTGGATGTGCTTGCACAATAATTGAAAGTTTATTTATTTATGCATACTAAATACCACTGCATTTAATAAAGGCTGTTAAAGGCAGAATTAGGCTTTGAGTAGATACGTTTAAGAAAACAAGAGTGTTTTCATCCCATGAAATATGAGCATATATTTCAGTGCATTGCAATCATTAGTGTTATTTGGAAACATGAGCTAATTGTTAACCATGTTATATTTACTTTATATTAACACTGAAGAAATATATATGTGAAGCCTTTTCCTTCTTTTGATATTAATTTGATTTAGCATAAAAAACTTTGTTGCTTAGCTCCTTTTGTGAATAGTAATCAGAAGAGTCATAGTTATGAGTCAGAATAAAAAAAATGCAACTTGCACTTTTTTTGTTAAGCAAATGTGTTCTTTTTGTTTTCATAGCTCCCCAGTGTTTGTGTGAGCATTATATTTGTTCTGTTTGATAGTTCTTTCTCAGGTATTTTCTTTTACTCATGCTAAGGTTGATATCAAAAGATAAAGTCAGGATATAAGAATATAGTTAGAGCTTCCATTATTTTAACATAATTTCAATTCTAAAATAATACACATTCATGGGGCATATTTGTAGTTGATTAAATATTATAAAACCAAGAAAGCAAAGTAAGGCTGTATGTTTTTAAACCTGGCTATCTTATCAACATTTATGAAATAAATGTGTGAAATATGGACAGCAAAATGCATAAGGCAACAGTTCTTTATATGCAGAATGCTATTTAATAGAAAATTGCATTTAAAATAATTTAACATTACGTATAAGATGTAGGCACTGTATTAATCCTAAGCATTTTTTTCCTGACAGCATTACTTCACATTTCTTCTCTTTAATTCTAAGTATTTGGATCTATTTGGACTGCATTTAGAGTAATTATCATTGCTAACTTTTTTTATACAATTCCCTTTTTACTCAATGTTGTCATTCTTTTTTTTCCCCTTCTGTTTTTACATATTTAATCTGAAAATGCAAAAACTTATTAAATAACACTTGTATAGTCTCATACATTTGATTCCACAAAGCAGAAGTATACTTGCAATTTCGATTTACAGATAAAACCTATATGCAAATAATGCTAGCTTTGTGATAAAATTAACTGAGTACAAGTAAGCGGACAATTTAAAGGCCGGCAGCATTTTAACACATTCAACTTATTCCTAAGCATCACCGATACATATGGGGTCTTATGCTTCAAGATACTGAGTGTCTGTTGTGTGGTGTAGCGTGTCCTCCGTCCACATTGATTTCAATAGAAGTTAAAAGACCTCAGCATCTCACAGGGTTGAATCCAGTAAGAGGAGATAAATACAAAGCACTAGCCTTCCTTTGAACTTTAATTGACTGATTTATGTTACAACCTCTCTCTTGATTCAATGTGAGATTTGTATTAGAAACTTTAGCAAGGCATATTATTTTGAGGGGGAATTAGTCTATGATTCAGCATATCCCAACAATTCGAATGAGTTATGAATTTTTCAGACTGGTATGTTCATGCAACTATCTTCCCCTTCTACTTTAGGATAGTACACAGAAAACTCTTGCTTATTTTTTAAGACTAATACTAATTAGTTAAAGGACTTTGACATTCTGTAAATATCATCTGTTCTTGCCGAATGGCAGGGATTGGGGTGATGGCCAGGATGGGTGGGTAGGGGAACTTGTTTTGAATCTTTAAAATAACATGGTACCAAAAACATAAACTAGCTAAAATAGGGAAGAACTTCCTTGATTTCATAGGGTTCCGCACAGACACAAAGCTCCCTGTTGATCACTTGGCAAGACCAGGGCCCAACTTTGGAGACTTTGTTTGGCAAAGGGTTAATTTTTACTCACACAATAGAAACCTTGGACACCTGGATTTTAAAGCACTGTCAGCATTTTAAACTCCAACTTTAAGCAGGTGCCCTGACAACTACTGCAACTTAATAGGTGTCACAAACATTTCAATCCATTAACAGGGAATGCGCACATAATAGAAAAACAACTACAAAAACTACATTTAGGAGCTTGGAAGTGGTTAAAGAATGATTCTCAAAATGTGTAGTTTCAAACTAATGTGTCCCAATTATCTAATTTAAATACTGTCAAATGATTATTCCTTTTAAATCACACTTTCACACCTCATGACTGCAAATTACAATACATTTACAGCAAATTACTCCACCCCCCCTCCATTTACATAAAGCAGCACTTTTAAAACCACAGGAAGGAATTTCTGGCTAAATGTTCTTTAGCAGGTATAGTTAAGATCCCATGACATCAAAAGATCTAAGAAATTAAAATACCATATACTGAAATAGACCAAGAGAGAGAAATAACAGTCAATGTAGAAAACATATTACTTGTGCACTGAATTGATGTCTTATCACTGTTGTACTCATCTTCTATGCAAATTCAGGAATATAAATTTCTCTGTTTTGGTGTCTGTTTGGTGTAATGTATTCTGTTCTCAGCAAAAGACTCCCTATCTTAAATTGTAGCTGCATTGATTCGTTATTGTTATACGCTGTAGGTGAATCCATTTATGCATATATCTGTCAAGTTCTTTTTTTATACGCAAGATTGACACACACAAATATAAAGGTGCATTTCTTCAAATAATTCTACAAACCCAAATGCTCCCTTAACCCTACTCCCACAAAACACAAAAGTATTCATAAGGTCCTTTAAAACAACTACATAATAAAGAAGAAAAAAAATGGTACAAGACAATCACCACAGTCACTGTTCACACATGCTCCTTTTTTTGCATCGGTATATTATCTTCTTATACTGCACGTTCCTCAGAGCAAAGGCCATAATTTTAACCAGTCTAGCATGATGCGGGTACTTGCATAAATAACATTACACAATAATAATTTCTGAATGGGTGCTAAGTGAAAGCACAATTGCCACTGTAATTGTAAGGAAAAATGTCACTTTTTTTGTCCATTCCCATAATCTAGTTTAGATCATTTAACATACCACCTGACAGCCCTTCTGTACATTCATGCCTCTGTTACCATGAAAAGAAGTATAACCACTGCAGTGTAACTCAAGAGATTCTGATAACTATGAAAGTCAATTTAGTAAGACTTGTTTTTACTTGTTTTATTATAGCAGAATATGCTATCAGTTACTATTTTTTGGTGTATACAAAAGCAATTTATTTACACATATGCAGTTTTAGGGTTTGATCCTGCTCCTACTAAAACAGATATTTAAGCTATCACTGACTTAAATTGGAGCTTTGTGAGATCTTTACACACACACACACACACACACACACACACACACACACACACACATTTTAAAACTGGATATCTGAAAGGAATCTCTTGCTTTGTTTCCCTTCCAAGACTAGTGTTCAGGATCCAGAATTTCCCTGAAATACAACCCCACGAAACCAGAGTAGTCATAATACTTACACTGCTTTATTTGCCTTTGTCATGTCATCAGTCGTTGCAGGGCAAACACAGAATCCTGAATTTACATTTTAGCAAGCAGAGGAAGAAAAAATGGATTTTCAGTATTGATGGGATAGATATGCAAAGCTCAGAACCAGACCTAAACTGTCCCAGAGTTCCTAGTAGTTCATATTTAGGTTTTCGGTCCATTTCTGATTTTATAATGATGTTTTTATTTATAATATTTTGATCTATACATACTCTGCTACTGATCAGAGATCTCATGTATTTCTACTTGTATAAAGCTTACAGTTCACTTTTAAAATTACCGTTTGGTAGCCCATTTGTCATCATGTCTCGTTTACCTGTTCTCATGTTATCTTCAATCCATTGAAGCAATTCCTTTTTTTACTCCCACTTCCTTTTGTCATACAAAGATCATCAGGACATACCACAAGTGCCCACAGGGACAGCAAAGTTAATGAATATGTATGTTCTATGTCAAAAGAGAGCACCCCTCTTGTTCTGCAGTATCGACCTACTCTTGTGTGTGTAAATAACAGGTGAGCACAAGTGCATGGGGATAAACGGGGTTAAAACTGCCATAAAGGACTATGCTTTTCTCAGACAAACTGTGTGCAGGATAAATTGAGCTTTAATGGACACTAAACCCTAACTCATTTATATCATGCCTTTTTCAAATTATTTGGAAACAATTTCTGTTTAAACCAACCATCAGAGGCAGGCATTGCATTCAGTATCAAGTTTTCAGACCAAGGTTAAAGATTTTGGTTTTTTTTTAATATTAGAAAAATTTGCTTCCTCACTGCTAATTAACATCAGTCGCAAACTGTGCAAGTCTCAGTTTATGCCACTATGATTTTTTTTTTTAATCTCAGTCACTGTTCTGTATAAAACCCAAATAGCATTTTATGGCTATGTGTATATACAGGCAGGTTTAATTCCAGAGATTTGCCTACATGGACCTGTTCTCCCTAAGTATGTGTAGGCAAAGATCAATTTCAGTAAGTTTGAAATGAACTGTAGTCAATTTTGACCCAATACACTAAACTAACAAGGGTCAAAAAACAAATTTATAGGGGCCAATAACCCCATGGCCCTGCAAAGAATGAACAGTGCATTCATACCCTTTTGAAAAGGCCAATTCCAATACTTACCATTGCAATCAAGTTATATACAGTTGTTTTACTGAGATTAGACTACCTCTCTGCTAATTAGCTAAAGGAGAAAAAATACCGATTAAATATCTATTTAGAAGTATCTAATACTTGCCTTTAAAAATTGCTGCTTAAGGTGACTCCAAACTGTACAAAGTCTTTGCAAAATTTGTTTTTTATTTATGCATTTTGTTCTTTTTTCCGTCCAGGAATTAATTTTTAATGAAACAGTAAAAAGATGTTGTGTCTCAGACTTCGATAAAAATATTCTATAGCCAGTACTGGGTGACATAGTGCATTAATTCAGTGTCCTTCACTCCTGGGACCTGTGTATAATTTAGTCCAGCCCGAAGAAAATAACTTTGATCTGAAGGCTGTGGAAAAAGCTACATATGAAATGAGTTTCCGGGAGGGGGGTAGCATTGTTTCTTATATACAAGACGACGTATGAAGATAAACTGCTTTAGAATGCTCCTGATGTGGCCCTGGATTAAGAGCAGCGAGCTTTTAGCAGCAACAGTGGAGTAGCAGAGCCGCTCTGCTCTCCTCCTCCCTATACTATACACATTTCTTAAGCACAGGAAACCTGGGGAGTGGGTGCAACTGGTATATGGTGATTTTCCAAGAAACACAATGACAATCAGATTTAAATAGCATATTGTCATGCCCATTTATTCTGTTGGCCTTTCCATTCAAAGAAAAATGTAAACATGTTGTATAATAAGAGCTCATATCTTAATAAAAGGTGATGTTAGCACAGGGATCCTGGTGCTTCCTTCCAAAGGTAGGCACATCTTTTCTAGCCATCAGAACTGCACTAACGTCACTCAAATGAAAACAGAGGTCCGATATTGCTCACTCTCTAGGTTTAGCTATAAGTACTGCTGGTCCCTTCCTTTTCTTTCCTGCTACCCCCAAATACAGAGAAACAAGATTAAAAGCAAAAAGATAATGAAAGAAAACTACAATTTTAGAAATTCTAAGTTAAATTACATGTTTCCCCCACTTAAAGATTTCACAATTAAATATTACAACACAGGAAAAGAGCTCATTACTTGTATGTTTATTGTTTTGGTGACTACTGCATTATAGAGTATATTGTTAAATTAGGTTGATAATCTATCACTTATCTATTTGAATGAATATGACATCTTAACTGAGGAATTCAGCTCTATGATAAATCAACATTTTTGCAAGCAAGCAAGCTTACAAACTAACCCCTCATGTTTTGTGCTGTTTATCCCTACTCAAATGGAGCAAAGTTCAGCTTGCAGAGGAAAAGTTGAGCCATATGTAGAGGCACAAAGTGTAAAGAGAGCTTGTGCACACAAATATAAGTGGTGGAGGTGAATTAATGCACTTTAAAAAACACAGAAAAAATAAATTGACTATAAATTTGGTGATTATAAAAAAAAAAAAATCAATCCTCTTTGTAACAAATGTACTTAGTCAACTTTTTCTGTAAGCAGCCTTCAAAAGACAAACCAAGAATCTAATCTGTGCAAGAACCATACCAAGAACTAGCTGCACACTGAAGACAGTTTAAACAACCATAAGCAATGTTGTTTCTGTTATAATTTTGGCCACACATTTATTGTGAAAGGAGTCAATGAATGATGAAATAGTTTTAAAATTTTCTGCAGGGAACAAAAGTCAAGCTCTGCTGATTAGCATCTCAAAGCTCACTATGAGCACACTTTGTATAGCTGAATAACAGCACTTTGTGTGTGTGATTTTTAAAAACAAAAATTGCATTTTTTTACTGGATGTTTGGTCATGCACTCTGATGAAAATCCTTCTTCATCAAGAAATATATAAATCAATTAACTGTAAGGATTTCAAAGGAAGAGCAGGAGTGGTAATTGCCATTCAACATCACAAAAGAGCCAAAAGGGATTTTAAATACTGGAATAACAATCAAAATGTTTCTCCTCTCACATTGGTGTAAATCAGGCGGCATCACCGAAGTCATGGTATGACATCAGCATAAAGCCATTATGTGAGGAAAAAATCATGCTCTATTATTTCACCTTAGACTTTTTTTTCTTGCAAACAACAGCTACATTGCAGATTACATAATAGTCAAACTTTCATTTAATTCTGTTAATGTCTAGTATCTGTATCATATATTTAGTATGTGTTCATTACTGAAAACACACATGCAATTTAATTTCATAAAATTATATACTGAGAGTTCAACATTTACTGCACTAGTTTAGTTCATTTTGCTCTGGACATCTCTCATAATCTCTCCAGCAATATTGTACTCTATCTTTCTTGTACAAGTCTTAGTGTCCTTCTTTTATCATATCTTCAGTCAGAGTAATTGCTTCCATATTTTACTTGAGCATTTCTTTTATCCAGTTTTATGTCAAACAGTATTATATATTAAAAAAAAAAAAAGACATCCACATACTTAACACAGGATAAAAAACACTGAATTATATCCACTACCCACAGAAGCATTAGAATGTTAGTGGCATAACCAAACAGCAGCAATGACAGTTAATCACTTAAAGGTGTTTTATATTAACCACCCTCCTCCATTTATGTAGTAATATTGAGAAATGATTTAATAGGGAGTCAGCCATTACGAAGAGATTTTACACCTTCACTCAGTTAAGATGATAAAGAACGTTCATTTAAAACACCTTGACATCCCTAGCACATATTTATGAAGCTTAGATTTTTAAAACATTTTAAATATACACTGCTTTAAAAAGTTACACTTTTAATTACCATGGCAGTTTGAAAACCACAAGAGTTATGTGACATTAAAAGATTTACAGATAAAGCAGTTGGAAGTTATATTAGAATAATCAGAGGAATGCACAACATCTACAAACCAGTTACAATCACTTCAATTTTCTCTCTCATTTTTGGCTTTCCATTCTTAAACAAAAGGAAGCAGAAGAAACTTAAGACTGACCCTAGTTACGTATATTAGTTGAGATAGCTTTTGCAAATTTTAAGCAAACAGGATTGTGCTTCTAGTGCTGTCCATCCAGTTTTCTAGAGTATAAATTGGATACCTACTTGGACAATTCTCTATTCATTACTGAACTGTGGAAAGGAAACACAGAGGTGGCATTTTCCTTTTAAACCATGTAATGCCTTGTAGCCAGATTCCAAAGCATCAAGGAAAGATTTTTTTTTTTTTTTTTTTTTTTTTTGCTAGACAAGCTGTCGTAATTGAAATGAAGTCTAATCAGACTCATTACTGTTTTCAGCAATTTGCACCACCAAAGATGCTTATTAGGTAACAGTGTTTAATAAACCGCTCTTTAGAAAACTACCAGTAATGAGCTCTTAACAGCCAATCTTTAGCGTGAATGTAATGTGAAAAGTGTTCCTAGCACTGAATAGATTTTCACATTTAGCAGTGTCATAATTAAGCTCAAGGAATCAGTAGCTGTGATGTTAGATTTACTGCAATATAATTTTTTTTCAAGTGTATTTGAAAATACACTTGTCTCATATTGAAGCTAAATTGCATTTCATATTTCCAGAGCAAAATTTTAGAATGGTTTAAAAATTATCCTACAGAGGCTCAACTGCAAATGGCAAATCAGGATTATTTTGGGGGATCCACATTATAGCACAAATAGCACAAGTCAGGTATCCTCCACTAGGCATGCAAATTGCTCCCTCCTCTTGTCTTTGTTCCACTGTGTTCTCCAACCTACACCATCTGTAAACTATTTCCAGTCATTAAGATACAAATAATAAATTTTGTTGTCATTAGCTGAGTGATAATGAACAAAAGTGACAGTTAAAGAAGTGATACTTGAAGGAACATTGGCCAGTTCTCACTTCATAGTAACAGCTGAAAGTGCTTTATATGAAATAGCCAGCAAATTGCTTTATGTCCCTAAAGAAAATAACAAATGCTGTTTTTTCTATATGATACCTCAAATGCCATTGCTTCATGGTAGTTAGTTAGCCAACAACTATGCTCATAGTATAAAAGAAAAAAATGTAACTCAGAAAATGTAACATTTGTGACATATTATTCATAAAACATAGTAATCAGTGAAAGGCAGAGGTTTGTCATCAGTTGGAAGTTCAGTTAGCGTGATAACCACCCTCAATATACTAGTCACACCCACACAAAAACACACTACCAACACTACAGAAGCCATAACAGAAAATGCATTGTGCATATGAGATCTATGCTAATTAAAAATCCACAGAGTGGATCTCTGGGAATAGTCTATGTTTTCATTCTCTCATTAGACTGATTTGTGCATGACATAATATGTGTTTCTAAATTATAAATAAGAAATGCAGCAGACCACTGGTACCTTTGGGCTCTCTTGGACAAAACATATTATGATGCAAATATTGTTTTGCTTGCTAAAAATTATACCAAAGAGATTCTTTGAAGTTGCATTCAGGATATTATGAAGACAGCATATGAAGAAAATGAGTGATCAATAATGCAACAACCAAAAAAGTAGACTCTTATTCTCTTGATCTCAAATTTTATAGCAGAGCTTTATGATAAGATGTTAATGAGAATTTCATTACTGGATAATTTCTCTCCTTAACACCTTGTTATTTATCCTAACCCCCCAAACTTCAGTAATCATAATTGGAGCCAATAAGCCTCCATATCTGTTTGCAGTTTTCTGAATCAATTGGGCTATGAAAACTGAGACTGCCAAATTAATACCAGTTCATCTGATTTTGTGGTATGTACTTTTTTACATTACAAAGTAGTTTGTGTGTCGGGGGGGAGAGGAGTGAACTCATTCCCATGTGGGTTCTTATAGCTATCAGATCAAAATATCTTTCCGTTTCTTAATTTGTACTCAGATACAAACAAAAACAAATGCTGCATCAAAACTATTGCACAATTCCAAATACTGTATTTTTAAAACTCTTATTGTTTGAGTTTTTCTCTCTCTTTCTTTCAAACAGGCAGCAGAAGCTAATAAAGGCCCTGCAGCTTCTTTGGAGTGCCTCCTCGTATACTTTTGAATAATGCATTAAACTTCACATCATTTGAGTGACAACCTAATGCTGGAAGATACAGAACACATGTTTTTTACTGTTGATTTGACTAGGAAAGCACGGATGCTCTGAAATGTCAATTACTTATCAATAAATCCTTCACTGCAGTATTATATCAGATATCACAGTCTACAAGTAATTTAAAACCAAGGTTTTAGTTGGGAACTGAAATTCACACCAAATGTTTTAGGCATCTCTATATTTACTTCACATTGTTCTAAACACAGAAAAGAAAAAAACTTCACCACAACTTTCTTCCTCACTCAAAGAACTCTTCCTGGGACTTTTGGGCTATGAATTTACCCCCTATTTGTAATAAAGATTTTAAAATAATACACTTGCTTGTCTATGATATTTTATACAGACCTCTTAAGTGCTTTACCAACCTTACAACGTGTTGGTGGTCTAATCATGTGAGAGCTGAGCAACCACAGCTCCTGTCTTCCATAACAATTGAGGGGTTTACCATCTGAGAGCACCTGGGTTTGTTGAGGCCTGAGTATGGAACCTTACATACGCACCTACTTGCTAGGGTTACAGTTGCAGGACCAGGTCCTATCTGTAAGTATCACATCACCCACCACTGAAATATTACTACCCCAATATGAAATGCCATATCTGTTTACTACCACACAGCACCCCCACACAACAGTTTAGGACAGGAAGTGAGTGAGCCAGGAAGATGGTAAGTGTTGGCGGATGGACAGGCAGACATTTTAGCTGGAATTTTCCCAAAACATTAAGGCTACCTACCTACCTTTCATGAAAAGAGCCATGGAACTTTAATGAACACAAGTGGCCAGGACCCATGCTTGAAATCCCATCTCTAAGAACATATTGGTGGAACAGTGCCTGCTTAACATAATGTTGAAGGGGTATGCCATGGAATTCCTATGAAATACATTCTGCATTCAGTATTGACTCCAGGCTAGATTGTGGTTAGGCTTTTATGTAGCTATGCAGGAATAAAGGCAGGACTCACTATCCCACTGCATGACTTGAATAAATGGCAGGCTGGAGTTACAGCCTCTGCTTTGGTCTTGGAATAGCTAGGGTTGCTACCGAGTTCCTTACATGGGAGCAACTTGTCCAAAAGGGGATAGAAGTAGGCTGAGATTGCTAGTCTGTCACTTTTTACAGAGGTACAGAAATTATTTACCACCATCACGATCACATCCTGGAAACTCCAAAGGTGCAACCAAGTCACTCCACTTTTGCACTACTTTTTACAACAGGCTTCACTTAACAGACACATTGTAGCCTTTATAGAAGAGAGTGCCACATGGGTCACCAAACACTTCCTGCAAAGCCTTAGGGATGTTGCAGACATAGGCAGTGAGTCGGATGGTTCCACACATGTCAGTCTGGGTCTCTCCCCCCAGCACCACCTGCCAGCCCCAGCGCACCTCCCCTCAGCATCTTTGCTAGCAGACCTCACCTGAGAGAGCTGACCTGCGCCCTGCCCTTCTTGCAGCAAGCAGCTGTGCTGAGTGCTCTTGCTTGCTGGCTGCTGCAGCCTGGCTATAGGGAGCAGTGCCAGCAGTAGGCTGACTGCTGTGTCTGCCAAAGAGACAGGGAGGAGGCACATGGTATTCCCCCCAATCACCAACAGGCAACTCCGAGTGAAGTCTTTCCTGCCTGGGACTTGTGTAGTACTGGGAGGGGGAAGCAGAAGGAAGAGGAGGGCAATGTGTGTGTGTGGGGGCGGGGGAGGGAGATGAAAACACAACTCACTCTGGCCACCACCAAAAATTTTAAAATCTGCCACTTCTGGTTGCAGTATGTTTGTGGATGTCTGTGTCTATACTCCCAGGCTTCGTCTTGAATGCGAGTTCTTCCGGCAGAAAATATGCTAATGAGGGACTCATTGGAATAAGTCACGATCTCATTAGCATATTTTCTGCCATTTCTTTTTGCACAAGGGTTTTTTGCACAAAAAGAAGCCATGTGGTCTTAATTTTTTGGCGCAAAAGTCCCATTTTGTGCAAGATCCTTATGCCTGTCCTAGAGAGGCATAAGGATCTTGCACAAAACAGGGGTTTTGCAAAAAAGTCCACACTGCTTCTTTTTGCACAAAAACTCTTGTGCGAAAAATAACAGCAGAAAATATGCTAAGCAGATTGTGACTTATGCTACTGAGTCCCTCCTTTGCATATTTTCTGCCGGAAGAACTCGCAGTGAAGACAAAGCCCTACTGAAGATGGCATTATCTGGGTTTACTTTGTTTTGTTTTTCGGGTGGAAAAACAATGTAGGGCCATCTCACATAGTTGAAGATGAGTTGAAGGCTATTTGGTGTAATGTGATAATTACATTAACACATAGACGAGTTGAAGGCTATTTGGTGTAATGTGATAATTCCCTCAGTAGATGTTTGATTTATTGTATTAAAGAGGGAATAACTATGGTCTCAACAATTCTAGACAAAATTTCCCGTGGCCAATAATTTCTGTTATATCACTGTAGCTGTAGGCTTAGTGGCACACCATTTACAATATTATATGTTTGCATAACAGCACAAAAGACTGGCTATGTGAGATGTTTCTGCAAGAGGTCTGGAATCCTCATTGTTGTAGTAGAAAATATCCCTCATTAATTCCTTTTATGAACTTGTGGCCACACTCCCATGGAGGTAGAAAAGCTCTTGTGTTCCAGTTTAAGTGTGGTGCATAATTTCTCAGCAAAAATTGCTTCCTACAAATAGCTTCGAAATAACAAAACTGACAAATTCCAAGTTTTAGGAAACTTTTTAAATATATATAAAGGAAAATATATATGAGAGTGAGAGGTACGCAAGCTAGTTTGGGAGAGACTGAGGACAGAATGTGGCAAAATGGTGGGTAAAGTAGTACTTGATTTTTTTTTTAATTTGTGCTTGCTGCCTTTCCACTCTAGTTTTTATTTATTTTTGCATATTTTGGGTCTTTTTAATAGCAATAATGCAACAGAGACTCAATAAAAAAATAGAGCAGATAGGCAGTTGTGTAAAGCTCAATATAAGGGCTGCAGGGGAATTCCTGCCTGACCTCTCCAGCCAATTAGCTTATGTCCTGAAGTATGAAATGTGAAATACATCCCTTACTTTTATACTTTGGATTCTAGGTTTACATTTTATAATGGATGTTGAAAATCTACAAATGTAATGCTTGGGGCTAGAGGATACACACAATACCATATATCTTCCTCATGTCTGGAAATAATGGCACAACTATGTTTGAAATGGAACTCAGAAAAAAAAAAGTATATGGCCAGGAAATTCTTGAATTACATTATCCTGACATAGACTACACTGACTCTAATCCTAAATACACTTCCCTTAAGTAACTCTAAATTGGCATATCTTCCCAAAAGTCACATATTGTACTGCAGCTGAGAGGAATTACTTTTGGAATATAGTTCTTCTGTTCTTAGAAGAGATGGAAAAAGAGAAAGCACTATGCAGGTGTTTGCACCTTACACTCTATAAACCTTACCATGGAGGGAGATGGGACAGGCCATGGGATTTCCATGAACTGCAAATACTGGTTTATCTCATGCATTTCTCTCCTAGATCTGTCATATTTGCTCTTTCCTTTTGTCCTTATTCATATCACCACAATTGTCTTCTATTTTAGCATAAAAGCTGCACTAAAAAAGACAGAGAAAGTGTACATGCTTGAAAGAGAAAAAAAACTATTAGAAAATTGGGTGGTTAAAGGAGTTCCTTTAAAAAAAAAAATCCCACCACAAACACATTCCTGGTTTCTTTGTAGAATTAGGGCAGGGGTGGGCAATAATTTTTAAAAGGAAGCCACTTCACAAATTTATGAAGTGGCCCTGGGCCACCTCGGAAAGGGTGGAGCCAGGAAACTTCTCTGCTCTCCCACCCCGGATTTTGTTTTAAAACAGACGGTGTTTCTTTCTAGCCGCCACGCACCCTTGGTGGGGGGTAGGAGACTTTGCATGCTCCCACATCCCCAAGTCTCGATTGGCCTGGGGGCAGGAGAGCAGTAGGGCAACTGTGGGCCGGATCCACTGGCTTGGCAGGCCAGATTCAGCCTCTGGAGGTCCCTTTGCCCACCCCGATTTAGGGCCGGACTATGTAATCACCACTTACTTAAGAGCGTAGCACTGCAGTGAAAAGCACAGTAGGGTCCATAAAGCATTTGGGCACAACTGGCTCCTGGGAAATCCATGATCCAAGAGGCAGGGGTGAAGGAATAATTTTTATTGTGATGTGCTGAGAATCATTAAACCAAACTGTCCACGTGATGGACACCATTTCACTTCAGGGGATGTGGCAGAACCCCTCTACACTCCTAGTTCCATCGTCTGTGCCAAGAAGTCCCCATCTGCAGTTCATGCCATACCACTCACTCCAAATGGCAGATTAATTCCCCAAACTGACACACAAAAATGGTGGTCTCTGCTACTGTCTGAATACACTATCACACAAGTCAAAAATCTGGGATGGATAACAGGAGAAAAGAAAAAGATTAAGGTGATTGTGGAAATATAGAAGCAACTTAATTAACTGGAAGTTCTGAAATTTGGAGAAACTATTGACAGATGATGGAATCTCTGACCTTGTACTTTACCGGGTATTTCCAAAATCCTAATATTGACCTTTATTTAGCCCATGGCCTTACTTTAGAATATTTCATTTACACATGAGTATTTCCCAAAAGAATCTGGTTACTTGTGTGCTAAATTATATCCGTTTTATGCCATTTTTAAAATATTTGCCCAAAACATAAAGAAATATATCTGTGATTTAATGAAAAACTCTTCAGGCTGGTGTCCCATCTTGTTCATTCTATGTCAAAAAGAGGATTAAACCAAAAGGTTTGCCACAAGTAAACGAAAAGATACTTGATAACAAATGGTTAGAGGTCGCAGGCTGATATTTAAAAGGTAAGGTTGCACCAAGGTAGCTTTGATGGGCCATTTTATACTGAGAATAATCAGAGATGACATTTCTTAAAAAAGGTCTGGATTGCTAAAGAGAAGGAATGCCCTAAATGCATCAATGAAAGCTGCTGCTGAGCATGACTGCTTTCTTCATATTTTAAGTGTTTTTGAAGGAAAGACAGTCATGCTAGAAACGTTTTTTCAATAAATCTCTGGCGAGTACTGGGCATGTCCAAGATCAGTTACATAGCATACTCTTAGAATGATTAAACTGCCTCTCCCAGTACTTTAAATGATATACTGCCCAGAAAAGACTCCCATGGATCACAAACTAAGAATAATAGCTGCGGTTGTTAGGCTAGAATCAACTTGGGGTTGCTTTGGCGCACACATTGCCCTCACTAGAAGAGGTCTCCTCATGGCACACTCTTCCTCTTGTGTAAGGTGTTCAGTTAGATTGAACACCTCCCAAGTATGGCCTCATGTTGAAGATTTGTATATGAATTGTACAAAGACATTTCCAGCCTATAGACATTTTTTAAATTAAACAATATATTTGTGAGATAGGTATAGCCAAACAGATGAAGAGAATTTCCTGTGTTAGATAGGGAACTTGAGCTTATAAATGTATATGCTCATACAGTTAGTTTTAATCACAAATAAAGGTACCTTTATCCATGTTTGTAAGACCATACCTATAATATGTACAGCTATCTACAATGTATGCATAGGGAAATTATGGAATATGTTAATTATTGTACTCTACAAACTCCAGCTAAAACTGAGATTGAGGTTAGGCCAGATTCTGCCACCCTTATTCACACTAGCAATACTCTACACCTATGGTGTCCAACCAGTTCTGAAGCAGTAGCCACTATTGTAGCTACTGCTATAGTGAACTAGCCACACTTAACTGGACAAATAGCTACGTTGTTCAAGCCAACTAATCACACTCAATCGGCCAAATAGCCACACATGACTAGTGTGTTGGACACCACAGTCCTACATCAAGGGTTGGCAATAAGCATCACACAAGCTGGTTATGGTTCGTCAGGGGTCGCTGCTTACTTGAGCGATCACAGCTACGGCTGCTCACAGCTCCCACTGGCTATGGTTCCCCATTCCTGGCCAATGGGAACTAAAGGAAGCGGTGGCCTGGCCCACACTGCTTCCTGCAGCTTCCATTGGCTGGGAATGGTGAACCATGGCTGAACTATGTGAGAGGCTGAACTAAATGAATTAAATGCCTGGTGGCCTGGTAGGGGCTTACCCTGGCAAATCATGTCCAAGCCCCTAGACCACTTATTGTCCACCCATGCCCTACACTGTGAGTAGTCTAATTGAAATCACTAAATAGAAGTTCCACAGGAAAAAAATCTTTCCCTCGGGAAATAACTGCAATCACTAAGAGCAGAGCTCATCTTCAAAACACTTTGCAGCTGGACAACAATTTTGGTTTTGGAATAGGTTTTTTGGCTAAGGCAGAAAGATTTAGCATTCTCATGCCTTCATGACTTAAATTTGTTGCATTCCTCCTGTAAGTTCTTCAACTTCCTTCTTACAAAATCTTTGATAATTAGCAAGCTTTCCCAAACACATTTATCAAATGCATCTCTCATGACAAAGGAAATCAAACTGAAATAAAGAAGCATTCTTAGTGTTGACTGCAGGCATTTAAGATTTAATGGCAGCCCACGCCTTCACAGTGCCTTTCACATGGAAGAGATAATGCATGTGAAGAGAGACAAAATTGTAGGTTTAGTCATGTCAAAATTTGATTTATGCCAAAATAGAGATCTGAGGTGTCAACAACAGCTCTATAAGTGACAAGTGTTAAACTATCCAAAAGAAGTAAATTCTGTAATTATTTACCTCTCTGTAGCTATATCAAGTCTGTGATCATCTCTAACACAAACCCATATTTAAAAGAATAGCAGGAAACATATAAAATGTTTGAACTCTAGATTCACATTTTAAAATGGGGTTTACTCTCTCTCAGCATTTTTTATTGCTGTTGTTGAGACATGACTTTTTGCCATAAAAAAAAAATAAAACTGAAGTACCTCTGATAGTATTTCAAGTAAACAGAACATCAGCAGCAAGCACTGTGGCTAAATATGCTGGGAATTCCAGCATACAGTCATCTGCAAATGGACAACTTTAATTCGATTCCGGGCACCATTGGCTGTGCTGAGAATTCTTCTATCTCTTCACACCAGGGGTTTGCTCTTTTAAGCACTGCTCCCTGAAGGGAAGGGAAAACTAGAGAAAGAAAATTTCCAATGACCCTGCACAGATGAATGAATGTGTCAATGGTGAATATTGGTTCAGCTTTGAAACAGGGAATCCTGCAGTGGTCTCTCTGCTTCATCCCCACTAGTGAGTGCCACTATGGACCTCAATGTGAAGGAGCCTTTAGGGGACAGATAATAAATGAAAAAACCATCAATAAAATGGTTTAATAATATGAAGGCATTTTTCTAACTATACATTTAAATGACTCCGTAATTTTCTCAGAGATTCAGGTCTTAAGTCTAGGCATTTGTATCACTTACATTATAAAAAATAAAAGAAAAAAATCCCAAGGATTCTTTTCTATTTAGTCAATATTAATTGCTAATATAACAACCATTTAATGTGCATTGCCTTTTTTTTTTTTTGCTCTACTATAATCCCAGTCACACAATTTTTTTAACTTTATCTCTGTTATGGTAATTTATTCATATCTTTTCTATTGGTTTTACAGGGGGGAAAAAAGGCTAGAAATATACAAAAAGAAACAAGAAGAGGAAAATACCTGTTCCGTTTTGTGTTCAACTGTGTTAGAGGCAGGAATATTTGCCTAAAGTAACAGCAGAATATGCACATATCTCTGAATGCTTTTTAGTTCATTTTCATTCAGCTATCAGTCAGTCAATCACACTGTGACATTATATAATTTCCTAATCATACTAATATTCATGCTTCTATCACTAGTAAATCCAGACAACAGACATTTCAATAAACAGAAGTCTGATTATTTAAATATGGTGTAGCGCAGCACTGCTCGAAAGCTATTTTTGACTTTTTCTTCCGTAAAAAAATTAATCTGTAAAGCAAAAAATATATTAAACAGTACCACAGACCTCCAGTAAGCAAAACTGATTGTGACCATTCCCAATAAATACTGTTTTTTCCTTGCATCTTCATTCCAAATTAATTATAGAGGTTTTTTGTCTATAAAAGAAGTGCTAAATATTTAGTGAACTCCTTGCAATACAGTTTTCTCTATCAGTATGTCAGAAAATATAACATACTGGCTGCTTCTCCTTCCTTTTTATATACACACGTGGTAACAAATTCCCTAGAAAAAACTTAATTCTGCACAGGTTGATATACCTTGAAATGAAGGGGCACAGTCAATCTACGTAATTTCTACATAATAAGGCTTTAATAATTTAATTAATGATAAGCGTTTGAATCTGTTTTAACATTAATGCTGCTGAGAACACAACATATTTAAAATATATCTAAGGTGAGAGAGATATTAATATACAAGGCTCGACGACCGTGGCGAAAACCCACTCACCAGCCCCACACCGCGCATGCGCCAGCCCCGCACTGTACATTCGTGCACCGCTAGTGAACGGGGGCGACCGGCTGAAATCTACTGGCCACGGGCGAGAAGATAAGCGGATTTGTCTAGCCCTGTTAATATATACTTACCACTCTCAATTATCCATGTATCAAGGAGGAGATTTGAATATGTTTGAATACCAGGAAATTTTCAATGGAATCAATACATGTCATGAAACACAACCGTTTCAAATGAAAGAGTTTGGATTTTCCTTTGACGCTGCATGGGATTTGCCTTCCTTTAAATAGTAAAGAATAAACTTAAAGTAGTAACTTTAAACAATAAGTAACATCTTCATGAAATGCAGGGCTGATTTCCAATTATATAAAAATTAATTTGCTTAATCAAGCTACAAGGAGGACATCAAGTTGCACTGGAAAAAATTCCACCACATTAAATAAAAGATTATTATTCACAAGAAATATTTCCAGTGTCAAACAGCCTAAATGCAAAAATGTGGAGAAGAAAATCTATTTTTACAGCTATGTGAAAACTTCTCCTTCCTCTTTATCACACCCATTTAGCAAAATACCACCGCCTCTCTCCCCAACCCCAAGTATAATACTGAGTTAGTTTTTTAATCAATTAAATTTTAGGAGAAGTAATTTACATTTTCAGGTATAAGAATTAAATAAATGCAGGTTTAAAGTTTCTATATGGGTACAGTGGCTGAAACCCTTTCACTTTCTGATACCATCTACATGTTTTGTTATTCTATAAAGTGCTGTTGTTTTTTCCTGTACAGACTAACTCGGCTACCCCCGAAGGATTTAGTAAAGTTCATTGAAGAAAAAAAAATGTGTTTTGGCATAAATTTTGGATGAAATGGGTACAGATGAGTATGGCCTCCTCCTCCTCACCCATGACCGTCCCATGAATGGTTATAAATGCGAGAGGATACAAATGAGATGTTTCCCAATCCATTTTCAGGCTGCTTGACATCCACTGCTTGAGTGTTGCAAACCTTCAGCCATCAGCTGTAATAGTGCACACATGGAACAATATTTTCTCTGTCATTGGTAACCAATTTGGATGACACTAACTCTGAACAATCAAGTGGCTAAACCCACACTTTATGCATTATCTGTGAGTTTACAAATAAGAGCTATACATTTTAATTTCAGTCACAGTGTGAGTCTGACATTGTTTGCTGTCTTGCCAATGCACAGTGATCAGAGATAAAATGTTTGGATCTGTGTATAAACTCCTTCCAAGTTGGGGCCCGTCTAAATCCAAAGTTCTAGTTCAGCCCATCTCTAATATTAATTCAGTTCAAGTCAGAAATTGGATCTAAATACAGGTGCTAACAGTGTTGTAAAGGGAAAACCTCCCCACATCTCAGGTGTTAAAGGTGTTTAGGTGTAAAGTGTTTAAGAATCAATGGGAGTGAGCCAAACAGGCACTTTTGAAAATCCTGCAAGGTACCTATTTGTGCCTCTGGGCATCTAAAGCCTTTGAAAATCTAACGACCATTCTCCCTAGTAATCCTAAAATTGTGATGCTACCAGATATCCATAGCTAGATCACATGAATACCATGCTTCAAGGAACAGCATTCTGCAGCTTGAGTTCACATGCTAAAAAAACTGAGTTAAACAGAGCCAAAATATTAAGCCAATTCTTTGCCATTTAAGTTAATGGAGTTACACCAGGAGATAATAGGTACTTATTAATAATGGTACCTAATCAGTATGGCACAAATCAGTTCTAGGTGACACAGGCACTTGTTTGATTTGGTAAGGCAAATTAACAGAGAATCAAAACCTAAGGGGAGATAAAGTGCATCAATTTCCCACTGTAAAGCGAGTGTTAATGTTTAAACAGTAGCATATAATCAGATGGCTAAATTATGGCTTGTGCCTGCACAGTGGAGGAGTCAGCATAATCCTTCAGAGGGGCTGGTGAAGAGTGTTCGAGAGCAGCAGGTTCTACATTTGAAGCATTAGTTCAGCATTTCCCAAACTATGGGCCGCGGCCCGGTACCAGTCTGTGGGGAAAAAAATACCGGGCCTCAGCGTGGCTGCCGTGGTGTTCCAGGCTCCTGGAGTGCCCGTGCGGCACCAGGTCCCCCAAGCCCTGGGCCAGGCTGGGTGGAGGATGCAGCCGGATGTTCTGGGCTCCAGGCAGAGGCGTAGCGAGTGGAGAGCAGGGGGAGCAGTTGCCCCCGGGCGCCATGATAGGGAGGCGCCAGGCTGGGCTGCGGAGGTGTGGGGTGTTGGGCTCACCTGGCTGCAGGAGGAGGGAGGGTTTCAGGAACCCAGCACTATACTCAAAGGGAGGGAGGGAGGGGCAGGCAGGGAATCAGTGCTGGGCTCAGCATGTCTGCGCGGTTTGCGGGGAGGTGTAGGGAAATGGAGCTCAGCTGGGCTGCGACAGTGAAGAGGTGCAGGCTCCTGGACTGAGCTGGGCTGGGCTGGGGGGGAGGGAGGAGGAAGAGCTCAGTTTGGCTGCAGGAGGAGGGAGGTGCCAGGAACCCAGGGCTAGACTCAATGAGAGATGGGCTCAGCAGTTCTGCGGGGCTTGTGGGGAGGTGCAGGAAAACTGTGTTGTGGGGGAGGCATGCAGAGAACCAGTGCAGGGCTCAACTGGGCTGAGGTGGATGGGGAAAGGCATAGGGAACAGAAGGGCAGCTCAGCTGGGCTGTGAGGGGCTGCAGGGAACTGGTGCTGCATTCCCTTGGATTGTGGGGGATGGTTTTGGGGGAGGTGCAGGGAACCAGCGGGGCTGGGCAGCTCAGTTTGGTTGCAGGGGAGGGAGGTGCAAAGAAGCCTAGTGGGGAGGGGAGGAACCAGGAGCCCTGAAATGACCTCCCCTGGTCCAAAAAATCCCTCATCTGGGACGAGTCAGGTCCAGAGGGTGCCAGACCAGGGAGGTCCAACTCCCACCCAAGTCCCCTCCTTGCACCCTTCCTCCTAGCCAAATACCCTACCCTCAGTCTGCTCCTGCTTCCTCCTCCAAGAGTGCTCTTGTGGCGCCAGGTCCCCCAAGCCC
>JANRFK010006693.1:37887975-37936093 GCA_030068395.1 Apalone spinifera | reverse complement strand
CTCGTGAATGGATTTACTGGTCCCCATGTCAAAAAGTTTGGGAAACCCTGCATTACTCTATGGCCACCAGAAGTTGCATGGGCATGGAAGGGGACATAAATGCACATCTAGTCCATCTTGGCATGCTCCCTCCAAGATATAAAATGCTTTGACCAGCTTCTCTTATGAGACTTGTGCAGTGCTAGCAATAAACCTATAGACACACCTTTGCGGTTTGACTAGGAGAAAGGAGAAGAGATTATTGCACCCCATAAATAGAGTCCAAACATTTGTCACAGTACAAACCATTAATTCAAAATGAAACAAGAGTTGTTTGTAGTCTGCAAGCTGGCATTATATTGCACACCTTATAACTAAGATGTACATGTTACATTTTATTTGTTTATTTAAATGTATGTTACACTTCTAGGTACTAAATAGATAGAATTATATCACTGAAGGTTACAATGACTGTTCCTTCTAATCTTTTCCATCCATGTGTGGATTTTTCCATCCATGTGCAGAATAAATGTTTATGTGCACCGAAGCATGTGTGAAAGTGCACCGTCAGTAGAAACAAAAAAATGTAGCTGTGCCTGCTCTGCCTATCAGCTGGGCAGCTTTTGAATCTCTCGCCACAGAAGCACACCGGGAACACTGGTTACTATCTTAACTTTTTAAAATAAAAGATTTTTGTATGCATTTAATCCAGATACAGCACAGATCAGTGTTTGAATTGAGTCAATAAGTCTACAAAGCTGATCAGGTGCAGCTTAGTTTTAATTGCATACTGTGGGCTGCTATGTATGTCAGATAGCATCTCTGCTGAAATCGTACCTGCTTGACAATAAATCTGGAAGTTACTCAAGTGTACTGTAACCAACTGTTAGATTTAACCACAGTCACAACATACTATTAGTGGCATTCAGCCAATCTCTCAAGAAACACAAAATGACCCCAACTTTATTCTGAAAACTCAGTTTGAAAGCCAATCTATTCCCTAACGTAATTTTCAGCACTGCTTAAAAAGCATGGAAAAATCAGATTATAGTAAATCAGGTTATGTAGATGTTACCAGAATGTAACTTCCAAAAATAACTTTATAGATCAATTCAAGCAAACTTCAAATATAGAGATCTCACCTTTTGCACAGCACTGCACTAGAACCTTAAATAATTCTGCTCTCAAATTATCAAAATCATATAAGATGCCTGTAGAAAGTTTGATACAAAAAGATTCTTGTACACCGAATGAATTTATGTCTTGAAAGCATTACGAGAACATATTACATACAGTATCTGATCAACCTATTGAACTATATGCTGTGTTTTTTATATCTGTAGGTACAGAATAAGTGGATACTTTTAACAAACAAGCTCTTACAATATATTACCATGATCTAGAGTACAAACCAGTTTTTCTCTAATTTTTGCATAATGTTGTCAAGTTCCACAAGAAATAAACAAAGAATCTGTTTACAGTTACCTGCAAATGGAAAAAATAAAAAAGAAGCACAATGCCCCATACATGTCATTACATGACACTAAACTATTGAAAGTCTGCCATAGTTCCAGAAAAAAAAACCCACTCAGGCCAGGTCTACACTACACATCTATATGGCTACGTCTACACTGCAGGCTTTTTGCGCAAGAACACCTGTTCTTGCACAAAAACTTGCCTGCTGTCTACACTGCATGTGCGTTCTCGAGCAAGTAAATTTACAATACAGCGTTGGAAAACAGGGCTTCTTTCGGAAGAGTTATTCCTCTCCCCATGAGGAATAAGCCTTCTTGTGCAAGAGCTCTTCTACAAGAAGGTAGTGTTGACAGGCAACATGATTTTCTTGCACAAGAAACCCCTATGGCTAAAATGGCCACCAGAGCTTTCTTGCACAAGAGAGCGTCCACACTGCCATGGACGCTCTTGCGCAAAAGCACATCTCTTACACAAAAGCAGATGGCAGTGTGGATGTGCTCTTGTAGAAGACCTTTTGCACAAGAACTCTTGCGCAAAAAGCCTGCAGTGTACATGTAGCCAATCAGTATAACTACTTTGCTCAGGGCATGAAAAATTCACGCCCTTGATTGATGTAGTTATAATGACGTAATACACTGTAGAGACTAAATCAAACAGGAGCGTGCCTCCCATCAACATAGCTACCACCTGTTGGGAGGTGGATTAATTACACTGGCAGGACAAGCACTCCCATTGGTATAGTAGTATCTGTACTAAAGCTGCACTGGGGCAGATACCTGGCTGTAGAACTGTACATGAAGGCAAGGTAAGGAATCTCCATCAGACTCTCCCATGGACTAACAGGACACAAAATTAGCAGCACACCTATTAAAACATTATTAAGGTGTAAGCTGGTATATTTTAATGAATATAAAGGTGCTACCCAACCCATCACAAAATGATCAGACACATTAAAAAAATAAAATGTTCTCAACTATTTCAAAAGAAAGAGCTCTGTATTACTACTTCCATTTCTTTAGTCTTGACAATAGTGTGATTGCATCATATAGTAATTGAACAACCAGCTTACCCATTTAGCCTATTGCTTCCAAATAGTACAAAGGCTCAGATTTTGAGAGGCATTTAGGCATTGTTCCACTCAGCAATAAAGTGGCTGATTTAGGAGCTCAACTCTCTTATTTTCAAAAGTGTGTTGGGCACTTCAGCTTGCTGGCACACCTACATCACCTTTGAAAATGAGAAACTTAGGGGATGCTGGCATTTTACTACGCTGACAAAAGAATGCTCTCCCATTGGCATAGTTAATCTATTTCCCGATAGGCAGTAGCTATGTCAATGGGAGAAGCCCTCCCACTGACATAGTGCTATCTACATGGCAGTGGGAAGTAGGTCGAGGAATGTTAACGCTTATCAGGTGATGCCTATCGGTTAACTGGTAGTTCAGCTGGGCTGGAGCAGCCCTCTCCCCACCACAGGCGGGGGAGGGCACAGGATTCCAGCCCGGCTGGAGCAGTCCTGTGTCCTGGTTAAGCAATTAACTGGTTAAATACAGTGTTTAATGGGTTAACTCAGTGGTTCCCAACCATTGGTCGATGGACCAGTGGCAGGCCACGAACTCCTGCCTGCCAGGCCACGGCACCTTGCAAGGTCATACCCCCAGCTGCTAATGAGCCCACCCTCTGGGGAGCTCCCCATTCCCCCTGCGTGCACATTAAATATTCTCCCATGGTGACTGCAGGCTGCCCTGTGGCTGGAGCTGGCCCACGGTGAGGCTGTCTCTACTATGTTGTGGGCAGCGTGTTTGGGACCAGGGAGTGGAGCCTTCATGGCCTAGAGCGTCCCTAGGAGGGGTGTCCATGATTTCCGCCCCTCCTCCGGCAGGTCCTGGCTTCCCCTGTGGGTTCTCCCCTGCCAGCTCTGGCCTGTACCACATCTGGCACTTCACAACATCCCAGGGTGCCGGTCAGAGTTGTGTGGGGGGAGCCGGGCTCCCTGACTCAAACCAGCGAGTGTCAGGTGAACTAGTACTGCCCGGCTATTGGGTGGGTACCATGAGCCCGAGACGCGCACAGGCTGAGTGACCCTGCACCTCTAGACCCTGACTGTTAACAGCCTGGGGAGGAGCTCTCGAGCCACCAGAAACATTCACCGGCCTGTGCTGTAGACACTGCCGATCCCGTGCATGTGTCGAGAGCTGAGCTATTGCCAGACCTGGCAGGGCAGGGGCAGAGTCTGTTCCCAGATATGGAAGAGCTCTTTGCTACATGGTAAGGGGGCTGTGCGGAGTTCAGTACGGCAACCTTAGAGCAGCCATGACCTGTGCAGCAGCACTCAGCTGGTGCTGGGAGGCAGCACAGGACTAGTGCTGGGGGGCTCTGGTGGTGGGGCTAGTACTGGGGGGGTATGGGAGCAGGGCTGGAACTGGAGGGCTCTGGGGATGAGGCTAATATTAAGAATTGGGGGCTGGCACTCAGGGGAAGCTCTGGGGGGTTGGGTGCAGTGGGGCTCTGGAATCAGGAAGCTGGTGCAGAGGAGGTCTGGTGGGGGCTGGCACTGGCGGGAGTCTGGTACAGGGGTTAGTGGCTGGAGATGTGGGGTATTGGAGGAGTATGGGGCTCTAGGAGTTAGGGCTGGCACAGGGGGCCTCTGGAGGCTAGGGCTTTTGGCGGACCAGTAACATTTTATTTGAATATTTGCATATTCATTATATCAGTCCACCAAAAGTTAATGAATGGGTTTGCTGGTCCCTGGTATCAAAAAGGTTGGGAACCACCGAGATAACTGATTAAATGGGATTTTACATCCCTAGTTAAGTTAGTGTAACATTCAAGGGGTGTGGACATTTCACACCCTCGAGTAACAGTTTTATTGACATAGGTCTGTAGTAGCTTTAAATTCCCTCTAAACTGCATGGCTGCCCAGCAGTCTATCATGTGCCACACATTTCAGGTGCCCTTCCCCCCCCCCACTATCATGCTGCTCCATCTGCACCCTAGAGCCCTCCATGTGCTGTGCAGAGCGTAGGAGAAGAGGGGGGCACTGATGTCACTGTGTCCCCCCTTTCTCCTTCCTCTGTATCCCATCTCCACAGAGTGTGGGGGGAGGGACACTAAGGGGCTCAGGAATGGAACATGGAAAGAAGCTTGCTAGTGGCTGCTGCTGTGTCTGAACAAGTAAATGTCAGACTTTTGAGTGCCAACCTTCTTAAAGGGGCAATGCATCACACACACACACACACACACACACACACGTACGTATTTCTGGACACTTCCTGCAATACACATATATTCTCTTTAATTTTCTTTTTGACTGGTCTGTGCATTTAATAATTTTTATTTCTCTCTCACACTTAAATTTAATTCTTTTAAGTAGTGAGTTCTAGATAGGGATGTGAAAGGATGGGTGAGGCTTACCAATTCCAATTAACCAGTAACTCATGGTGACCAGAGCAGCTCCCCACCTGCCATGGACGGGGGGCCCACCACAAATAGGGGCTGCTCTCACCCGGAACAGCTTCTGTTCACAGGGAGTCTGAGTGCCCCACAGGCTGGGGCTGCTCCAGTGTCCAGAGCAGCCACCATCCATGGGGACCCAAACCCGCCATACACAGGGACTACTCCAGTGCGGGCCGCAGCCAGACCCAGTGAAGGGCTCGGGGCAGAGCCCCACGTTCTGGGTACTGCTCCAGGAGGACTGGAGAGGTCCCCAACCTGGATCCCGCTTTAGTCGGTTAACTGGTTGAATTTTAGTTTAATCTAACATTTAACCAGTTAACCGATTAAACAAAATTTTACATCCCTAGCTCTAAAGAGGGATGTAAAATCCCAGTTAATCAGTTAACTGGTTAAACTTTATGTTTAACAGGTTAACCAATTAAGCATCATGCCAGCGGGAACCATTCCAACCTGGCTGAAGCAATCCCCGGCCTCGGAGTTGCTAGCTCCCGGTCCATTCCCGTGTGTGTGTGGCTGCTCCTGGCTACCAGTTAACCATTATCGAGTAAGCATCACCTGTTAAGGGTGATGCTTATCGGGTAACTGGTTACCTGTTCACATCCCTAGTTTTAAAATGCCTAACTTGTCCTGGCTGGAGTAATTATATCTAAGTTAACTTTTGAAAAATATACACTTTATCTATGTTTTCTGTTTCTACTGCTGTCAAACAACTGAACATTACCTCGATACAGGTGTACAAAACAAAATTCATTCTGCACTCGGATGAAACAGTGTTGTAGACCAGACTTTACTCTCCTAACTCAATTAGGTTTGAAAGAACCACTGAGTGGATCTTTCAAAATCTGGGCCTAACTCTCTCCCAGAATTGGTTGCAAAGGGTAGCAATTTACTGCTTTATATATTCAAGTGGAACATAAATTAGTGCTTAACTGAAACATCCATTGTAGCAAGTAATGAAGGTAGTCTGAACAGGTGGCTAGATGAGCTGTTTTCTTGCTACAGTAACTCAGTTAAAATACTATCTAGCTGGTTAAATGCATTTCTATTTTGACTACTTATTTAGGACATCTAAGCCATGTCTTCACTAGAGGTACTTTAGTATAGGATTACAGCAAAGCACTTCTAGCATGGATACACTTCATAGTGGCAAAACCCAACCTCCCTTCCTCATTAGTCAAATTACACCAGTAAAAGCAACTATTCCAGCAAAAGCATCTACACTAGGAATTTCTGTCAGCACAGTTAAAAAATCAGGGATCACACCCCGGTGACCAACATGGCAATGCCTGCAGAAGTATGTAGACATGACCTGAGTTACTGCAATGTAACAATTTTCAATAAGTAATATTTATGTATGTAAATTCAGCATATGAATTTGTGTATTATCTAGTGAATTAGTTAGATATAGCACCATAATCTTGGTATCCAACTTTTCAATTCCTTGATTTCAAATACCTTCCTAGTGCAGGTGCAAATCTAGAGAACTGCTTAGCACCCCCAATTCCCATTGTCATCAACAAGAGTTGCAAATGTTCACCATCCTTCAAGATTTGGCCCCCAGGTCACTATGAACATGGAAAGACCTTCTCACAATGATGCAATGGGAGTTTTATCAGTAAGTCCAATTTAACCAGTATTAGTCCCATGATTAACAGAATGCAACAATGCCAACAGGCTAGTAGTGTCATAACAACATGTAATTCTCTGAAGAATGGTGTAGTGATCATAAATACAGATAAAGAGAGTAGACAAACAGAAATAAACACACAAACAATAATGACAACAGATATATAAGGAATCAACAAATAGTAACCAACACAGCAGAAAATTCTCCAGCATAACAGCATAAAAACACCAAAACCCATAAGCTTAAAAAAAAAATCCTAAAGTAATAGTGTAAAACTTTGCTTTAAAGTTCTGAAAGTCAGGCCTCCAAAATTTGGACCATTACCCTCAAAAGACCAGCTCATTAGAAAACCCCAAGAGTTCCACAGTGGAGTAAAGATCACATATTGTATGCAGTGTTGCAGTAACTATGCCAGTCCCAGGGTATTAGAGAGACAAGGTGGGTGAGATAATCTCTTTTATTGGACCAACTTCAGTTGGTGAGACAGCTAAGTAGCTCAAAAGCTTGTCTCTCTCTCACCAACAGAAATTGGTTAAATAAAAGATATTAGCTCATCCACATTGTCTCTTTAAGGATTATATGGTTAGATCTAAAATACCTAATATTTTCATTCTAAGAAGCTGAATTGCCTAGGTCATTTACCTTTAATAAAAAATATATAGCGTCTACCGAAAAATATGCTGTATACTTTTTAATTCTTCCCTGTAATTTGAGAACTCAGAAATGTGGCCAAGAAAAATGAAAAAAACAAACAAAGCCCCACACTATTTTACTGCTCCTGAACTACGAATTATTCTTCTGTTTCTGTTCTCTTTGCTTTTTCAATCTAAACCACAATATGTTTTGAGTTATAATTTCATTTTCATTTTGACATGTTTGTTTTATGGTATTTGTTTCCCAAATCTCTTTTGGAAGCCTACAGCTGATTAAGCATCAAAGTGTGCTCAAAGTAACAAAAGTGCAGTCCAGTGGAATTAAATGCAGTCGTGTTTGATGCTAAAATAATCTTATGAATGCACAGTTTTACTGAATAACAATAATGGAAAAATCTCAGAAGGATCAGGCAAAAATTATTGGGCTCAAAGAAGCCCCACAAATGTGCTACAGTACTAAAAATACCTGGAATTTGATTCTGAACCAGTCGTTAAGGACAGGCTCTCTCAACAGCTTTCCAGTGCTCCCAGCAGAATTAAAAAGCACAAAGGAGGAGGTAGCTGACAGATGGGTTGGACAATAGTGCATTTTCTTGGTGGTAAATATTGTGAAAGGAGGGAGGAAGTGGAGGATTGCAATAATTTTCGGCCAAAGGGAACCTTATTAGCCAAAGTACTAGGTGTCAACAGGAAGGGAATGAAAATGAAGGTATTTTAAATAGCGATGGGGGGATGGGGGAGGGGGGTCTCTGTAAGCTATACTGATGTTGCCAGTCTTACAGGGCACCTGCAGCATTGACCCACTTTGAAAGTGAAAATAAAATAATGGAATCTTCATCCCTCTCTCATGTACCATTTCTAGGGGTTAATTCAAGAGCACAGTGCAGCCTTACAAAGTTTCCCAAAAAAGTTACCAGCCCAGGCACAAAATCTGCTGACATCAACCTACAGTGATGATGAATGAGTGATGATAATGAAAAAAGAAAAAAAAAAATATCTTTCTAGCATATGGAAAAAATATTTTTTGTGAATTAAGTAAAATTTGGCAGGGTTAGCATAATGATTTTCGCTTTCAGAGCTGTCCAGGACGGCTGCTGCTGTGCCCCACAGTCCTTTATGGGACTCCAGAGCAGTACTGAGACTTCAGGGAAAGGTCACTGCTTCATCAGACATCATGGCAAGCACAGTGAATTACTAAAGGGTATTTCAGAAACGCTCCTATTTATTGAGCTATTACCTATTGTGTACACAAGGTATGACACACCAGTCCAAAATACAAGCAAAGCATATTTATATTAAAAAAAATCCTAAAAATCTAAACCTTCCAAACTCCATACCAAGTGCATTTAATCAGAGTGCCATCCAAGTAATGGGAAATTATGGGAGAATGAGGTAACTGAAACTGTGTCTACCTTAGGGATATAAATGATTAACTGGTAAGCCTTACCCTTAACAGATGAGGCTTACCAGTTCCAGTTAACCAGTAAGGGCTGAAGCACCCCTCCCCCGGCCCTGGCGTGGAGCCTTTCTCTGTGGTGGATCTGGCCCGGCCCGCTCCCCCTGACACAGGTTACATGCTGTGGCTCCTCAGAAGCGAGGCTGGCAGGGGTTGGTGGCCCGGCTCCCAGGGACACTTTGCTGCAGGATCTGCAATATAAAGCTAAGCTTTATACTGCATAGCTCGCCGTGCATGTAACCCCTACGATATTTGGGTAACCTTTTTAAACCACTTTTTACATCCCTAGCCTACGCAGTTGTAAAAGTACAAACACTGCATGTCCACCTAGCATTGGTATAAAGCTCAGTGTAGATGATGAGACAAGGCTTAGGCAAAGAGAGCAGGGTGTCTTACACACACGAGCTGTAGGGTAGATTCCTTACCCAATTCTCCACACACCTACACAGTGCCTCTCACGTTTACACTGCTATCATTTGCAGTGCAAGTTCCTGCCTCCCCAGTCCCCACCAGAGCCTTTCCTCATCTCAATCAAAAAACTCCACAGGGAGCTGCTGTAGCCTTTCACCCCTGATGGATACATGCTGTGGTAAGTCAATGTAGACATAGCTTGGGGTAGAAGGCATTGGAATGCTTTGGCAGAGGTGACCTGGGGTGAGATGGAAGAGGTTAGGAGCCAAGAACATGTATACTTATCTAGTTCCTCAGTGTTATTCACTTCCAATCATTAAGGGTTATCAACAGCACTACACTCTTTACATGACAGCCGCTAAACAACAGGGAAGCAACATGGTTGATACCACTGGTAAAACATAAATCCTGTACATAAACATGCACACTAGTCATTTCCCATCTACTTTGATACTATGAGAAAAGCTCTTTTTGGAAAGTTAAACATTTATTATTAGTATTACTATAGTGCCTAGCAATTCCAGTCATGGACCAAGACCCTATTGTGCTATGGATTGTACAAATGCAAAACAAAACAAAACAAAACAAACAAACAAAAAATCCTTTCCCTAAAGAGCTTATAATCTAAGCATAGGATAAGGACAACAGATGGATACATACAGGTAGATGGGAGAACAAGGAAACATTATGCCCTCTAGCACTACCCATATCCCTGTGTCATAACATTCTGTTGGGCTCTGAAATACCCATTTAATATATTTATTTCTTAATGGCCACTTCATATGCTATTTATACATAACCAAAAGAGCTTCTTCCTGCATGAACTTTAAGGATGTGGCACAATGGGTACAGATATCCTTTAAGGACATTGGCAATTATTGTCACCATGCCTCCTGCGAGGCAATTCAAATTGCTTAAAACTTTGATAATGATTACTTGCTTGTATTTAAATGAAGGCCGTTTACCCTCCCATTCTCTGCTTGTATAGCGCCTTTCATGAAATGTGCCTCAAGGCCCTTTTCAAAGAACACTAATCAGTACACAAAATTATACTGAAGCAAATAACCTTGTCACAAATTCCATTACACAGTAAAAGCTAAATAAAAAATAATAGCTTTCCAGACTATACTTAAAACTATATCTCCACTTAGTGTCAAGCTTTTCAAGTTGAAGAGAATGCCACAGGAGAGCCAGGGTCCCACAGAACATCAAGGGAAATAAAAAGCTAAGATCACCAAGATACACTTGACCAATACCATGTTACACCTGATGAACAGACATGGCAGCTGTAAAAATCAACACATATTAAAACTGCCAGTTAATGCCAAAGCCAAATATTTTCCACAAGGAACCTTGCAGTAACAGCTGGAGTTTATGTCCTATCAGGCACACTAGCCAGCTGGGAATGGCAATAATCTACTATTGCAATAGCTGACTATTTTAAGGTTTGACTGAGCAAGATTGACATCAACTTGACAATGTTACTTAAAGGAAAACTGTAACCATTTTGCTCAGCCTGCCAGTTCAAAGGGGAAGAAGCATTTCTTGCCATAAATAAGAGTAATTTCTTATCTATACACATGTACAATTTCCTAGACCAGCTCAGACAAATGAATGTACTTCCTTACCAGCAAGTGTACACAGGAGAAAAGATATCTGATAATGTCACTCCCGTTATGTAGGGGGCTTGTTGTCTATTCACTGGCAGCCCTGAATTGTTGACTAAATACTGAACAAACTTCCATGCCCCCACAGAATCAGGTGGGATGTCTGGGCTGATATAGAAGTTCGTGGATGCTAGAAATTACCTTTCTTTAACCAACTGGACTTTCATAGTAGTATTAAATATTGACAAAAGGAGTGGCTGGGTCTACTTAAACAGCAGATTACAGAACGGCCCCTAAAAAGGCCACAACATAAATGGCTGTTATTTATAATGAAGGCTGAGAAAAATTCATAAGCAAAGAGAATCCCTCTGGCTGGCATAAACAGGGGAGTAAAATCCAGCCCATGCTCATGGGAATCCTGGTTTATTGATAGTTTATTTACTGGTGTTGTGACACATTTTTAACATTGCCCATATGGGGGAACACCATAGCATGAATTATCTCTGCAATCATGCCCACAGTTCTGCTCAGCAGCACAGGCAGAAGCAGCATGAAACCAACAATTCTTCCAGGCAGAGAGAGGGTCAAGCAAACAGAGATCACCCAATACCCTGAATGGAGGAGGAAAGGTACGTACGTGTGTGTGTGTGTCTCTCTGTCTGTCTCAACAGTGGTGGACAAAAGAAGAAATTGAGAAGAGAGAGGAGTTCAAATAAAACAAGGCAAAGAACATCAGAAACAAGAGAAAAATGCAAATCAAAACATGTGAGACAGTCTCTGTTCCCATCTCTTTGTTTCTGCATTTCTGCCCCCTTTATTTCAGTCTGAGAATATGAGAAATGGGATTGGGGTAGGTGAGGAGTCAAATGAAAGAATAGAAATAGAAATGTTGCTACTAATTTAACCTGTCACTGAATAATTAAGGACCTAAAAGCATACCTTAGGATTTGGGACTGTCCCATTTTATAGTTAGGATAGAGTGGAACAAAGGGAACAGTGGTCCTCTTTCCAACCAACAAATACATCTCAAGCTGCATGGTACTTCAGGCCATGCCTCTGCCAAAGTTCATGAAATAGACCTTGTTTATAGAGCCCTAGCTGCCAGCGTTTATGCAGTTTACTTCCCTATAAAAAATGATCTTTCAGTAAGCACACAAAAACAAGTTTCCTTTTGGAGGACAAACCAACCCTTCTTGGGATCCCAATTAGAAATGTTCTCAAACTGTGGGTCGGGACCCCAAAGTGGGTCTTGATCCTATTTTCATTGAGGTCACCAGGGCTGACTCAAGCTTGGTGCGGCCCAGGGCTGAAGACTGAGCCCCACCTCCCAGGGTCAAAGCAGAAGCCCCAAGGCTTCAGCCCCAGCTGATGGGGCTCAGCCGGGGGCTGACACCATTGTGCTTTGGTCCCTCACCCAGGACAGTGGGGCTCAGGCAGGCTCAGGCTTTGGTCCCACCTTCTGGAGTCATGTAGTAATTTTGTTATCAAAAGGCAATTGTGGTGCAATGGAAGTTGAGAATCTCTGCTCTAGTCTATGATCATTTTTGCACCATTTTCTGAATTTGTCTGTCTGTCTGTCAATATCTTTCTTTCAATATCATTTTCAAAACTGAAGAGAGTTATTCAGCTAGTCACACCAAGTTAGAGAGAAGGTAATCTTTTACTTCTCTGCTCTGTAACATCACTAGCTGCATATGTAGTCCAAAAATGACATTGAACTTTTGTTATAACACAGCACACTGCAAATGTACACCTAAGATGTGATCCACTAATACCATATATGAGCATACATGAAGCCTAAAATATACTTCCAAAATCTAGTGCAGCACCATCATCACTTTGCAGAAGATGCTGGGGGTTGCAGTAGCCATATTGAAGAGAAGGGCCTGCTAAAGATAACACTCTCCAAGCTTTGGTGATACCAATAAGTAATAAATAATAGGAACTTGTCAACAGCCAGTTCCAAGGGTACAAGAGAAGTTAATGCTACCTCAAATCAGTTGTGTGCAGAATTCCCTTGGAGGCATTGCCCACATGTTGGATCTAAGGGAAGAAGAATATTCTGAGTACTCAGCAATTTGTTCAGAATGTAGGACCACTGCATTTTTCATGCTGGGTTTCGTAATAATTGCCAGACCTCTTTTCCTTTACTGGCAGTACCACCAGGAGATTTACAGGATTATTCAGCTTCATTTGGACATTAACCTTCTTACAGTATATAAGCAGGTGGTGACAAGATGAATGAATCCCACTGGAATGGCAAGACTGACTCCAAGTAAAATACCAATCGGACTACAATCAGTATATTGGACACATAGTCTGAAATGGCATAATGGACAGAACACTGGACTCACTTCTATTCCTGGATCTGCTATAGAAGCATCATGACTGGTCTGTGGCTTAGATTTCCCCAACTGTAAAATGGTGATTTTACAGAGGGCTGTTAGGAGGCTCATTACTGTTGGTGAAAGAATTTGAGAGCCACAGATGGAAACCTCTACTGAGATAATAAAAAAATCAAGAGGAAAAAGAAGAACCTGTGGGTCATTCATATCTAGATCTATATGTGGGCAACAAGGGAGCCCCAGCGTGAAACCAGAAATCTCTATAAGAAGCGGACAGCCTGCCATCATGTTTGTACTATTCCTTCACACCCCTCATCGAGGCCTGCCCACCTGACAGACCTAAACGAAGGAAATGAAACAAATGGAATATCTCTGGTGAAATTTGACATTTTAATCAAACAATCCCAAAGAGATTTCACTTCCCAAACAAGCCAATAGTTATAGATGCTTTGTATGTGGGAGTTGGTGAATAGATTCTGTATTCCAAATGTCTGTGGTTCACAATGGAATCCCACTGCAGGCCAACATTACACCATAGATGTTATCATCTAGGAATAAGAAGGGCTGATTTCTTATTCCTTCCATGTAATTCTCCCAAGCGCTGAAGCCTCAGCTGAAAATTCACATACTTTCAAACATATTCTCTAATACCTCCCTGTTCATTATGGGCTATGTCTCAGCTGGTACAAGTCTGTAGAGCTTCGCTATAGAATATGTCAATTTACTCCACATGAGAATCTAGCCCTGTATGTCTTTGGGTACTGTCCATGCTCCCAGAAATATGGAGATTGTCTGAGACACACCTGGAGATGGCAGAGACCCTGTGGGGATGCCACATATTAACCTAGTAGCTAATGTTGACAACAAATACACTAAGAACTCAGAGTCAAGATGTATTGCATGTCATACTAAAGAGAAACAGAATGAGAAAGTAAAACTATTAATGGCAATACAATAAAAATCACTGGGAAAAATAAGTAGTAAATCAGTATTGTACAAACTCTGAGAGAACAAAGAGATGCTCAAGGCTATCAAGTGCCTGATTCTAGAGAGTTCATTCTGCAGATATCAAGCACCAAAGAACTGAGCTGGGGGATGGAGGTAGGGTGTGAAAAGCATAAATCGTTACAGACCTTTGTGGATTTTCTGTTAGGACAGGTCTACCCTACAGCCAGAACAGAGCTCCTTGAATTGGTGTGCAGTGAAGTGGGAGGACAGTTACACCACAGTGACCCTTTCAAGAGTCTTTGCTTATAAAACAAAAAAAGTATAAAATACTGGAAGTTCACTGACAGAGTCTTTTACAATCATATTTCTCTCTCCTCTATAAAGGAGTAATTACAGTTGAATTTCAGACACCAAAAAGGCATAATTGCTTTTTGTAACTTAGAATAGTCCTAGAATAATGCAAAGATAACTAAGTTGAACATAATACCAAAGAACAGACCCCGGGCTGTATATAAGGGGCCAGCAAGTCCCTTCCATCACCCATTTAAAAATATTTGAATGAGTATATATAGGTGACAGGTCCCATAACCAAAGTACATGCAGTTCCCTGGGCCAGAGCAGGTACTCCCAGTTGGGCCAATAAAGGGGGCAGGGGCTGCACTTGAGCTATAAAAAGCCAAGGGAGCTTCAGTAAGAACAGAGTTGGAAGAGAACATGGCTGAGAGAACAGGAGGCAGGAGCAGCAGGACTGTCAGAGGCCTGGAAGAGAGGAAGGAAGAGAAAGATCTAAAGGGTGAACTTCAGACCTGGTTTGTTGGTTGGTTTGTTAAGTTGGGTAATAAAATTGCCTCCAACAGACTGCAGGAATGGCAGAGGGTCAGCGGGGGATCTCAGTTGGCCTTTGATACAAATGAGGTGGATCAGTGGTACCAAGGAGAAAGAAAATTGAAGTATGGGTTCAACTGATACCCCACCAGGTTTGAGTGCCCAGGAATCAATGAATCCAGAGTATGAAGCCTGCTCTGAGGAAGGAAAGTCCACTCCACATAACACTCCAGTCAATACACCCCACAATGATATTAGCCTTTTTTTGCAAGTGCATTGTACTTTGATTCATATTCAATCTGTGTTCACTTTGACCCCCAGATCATCTTCAGCAATGCTACAAACTAGCCAGTTATTCCCCAACTTGTAGTTATGCATTTGATTTTTCCTTCCTTTGTGGAGTCTTTTGGACTTTTCTTCATTGAATTTCATCCAGTTGTATACAGAGCAATTCTCCAATTTGCCAAGGTCATTTGGAATTCTAATCAGATCTTCCAAAGTGCTTGCAGTCTTTCCGAGGTCAAGGGTTCGAGCCCAGCTCTCAACCAACGTGGACCTTGCACCCTTGGGACATAGGACGGATAAGTGGGGCCCAGAATGTAGGGAGGTTGGGGAGTTCCTCCAGAGGCACAGATGATAAGGTACCTGCCTTCAGAGGCAGAAGTAAAGGATGTGAGCCCCACCCTCAACCGATGTGGATCTGGCAACCTTGGACATAGGATGGATAAGGGGGGCCCGGAATGTAGGGAGGTTGGGGGAGCATTTGGAAATTTTATACACATACTTTCCCCTTTATTATTCAATTCATCATTGGCAATATTGAATTGTACCAGATCCAAGATTGACCCCGAAGGGCCACACTAGATTAGGGATGTGAAAGGTTAACTGGTTAATCGGTAAACATCACTCTTAAAGGGTGATGCTTACCATTTCTAGTTAACCGTTAACGGCTGGGGTCTGGAGCAGAGAAACAGGAAAAAGGCAAGTTATTTAACAAAATAAAAATAAAAAGGTCCAAATGACCGAATCACCAAAAACCCAATTTCATCAGTCATGGTAGATTTCATGGTAGAAGAAACACCTGCAGAATTTCTGGCATCTTCTCAGTTGACAGTTTTTCTGCAATACCTCAGCAAAAGGCTGTTTTCAGAATTGCACTGTCTCCGTTGGCCAGTTGTACACAGGCAGAAAATTTCTAAAAAAGAGTACGCTCATCCTTCCCTTTCTCTTCCTCATCTCCTTCCTGTTTTCGCTCTGTTTTTAACAATGTTCATATAACACTGTTTCACATATCCACTGCTCTGGACATCTTTAACTGTCATGTGGCTCTTTTTCCAGTAAAGTAAACTGGGATTTCTAAAACCAATTAACTGCTCTGTAGGTTCTACTTTCAGAAGTGCTGATTCAGTGTTGTAGAACAGGTGAATTAATGATATCTAACAACTAAAACACAAAATAGATCAACCATTTACAGTCCTTCATTCCAGCAAGATGATAAAACACCTTCCTTTTTTCTCCTCTCTGGAACTTCCTATGGACTGTGTTCTGCCAACAGGTGAAAAAGATCTGATCAGCTGAAGCCAAAGTGAGTCTTTTGGAGAGTGATTAATTTTTACTGTGTGAATTTTTTGGTTTGCTTTGATTCCCTGCCAGTTTTCCTTTGCAAAGAGTAATACACATCCTCAAAAATATCCCTTATTAAATAGTAAAGTTGTTTTCCTTACCAGTAATTTTCAACTAAACAAGTGTTCTCAGTCCATTTGTGAGACAAAGCCTACATCATTCCATGCTTTGGAGGTAGACACTAGACCCTAATGAATTCTCCCCATAGCCCCAAAGCTGATTTCTGGAGTCGCTTGATTACAGAGTTGAGTTACTCTTGACATATTTACAGCTCAGACACATTGCTATAGCTCAGGACACATAAAAAACTAAGAACAACATTAAAAAATATTACCAAAAGAAGCTTGAAAATGCAAGTATCTCCTTCTCTCCACCCACCACAAAGCAAAATAAACAGCTGAAATGTTTGCTAGATAATCTCTCATTCACCCTTCACATATTATTCTTTGCCTTTTCAAGCCAATAAGCTGAAATTATTCTTATATAATTACATGTGGTTTCTGATAGTGTAGCAGGTACCTGCCTGCTGATTATAAAATTACAGGTAAAGAAACCAGTTCTACCAGTCTTCCACATACTTCCCTTTTCATACCAAGGACAGACCACATACTCAAGCCCTTAAGTACAAGCATCTTTATTACAGGAGACAAAAGCCACGTTAGTGAATGCCAAAACGTTTCTTGTAGTACCTGGTTGAAGAATGGACATTGTAATATGCCCTAAGCTTATCTGCTCATGAGGAAGGGATACACTTGGTGGAGTAAGTCCTAACAGTTACAGAGGGGCCTCTATTCAGCAACTTGTAGACCTAAGTAATGGCTTACACTATCCATCAAAAAAATAGTGGCTGTATAAGCTTGTACCCTTCTTAAGTCCCTCATGTAAAATAGCACATCTCTGACCCCTAAGATGGTCTGGCTGGATGCTGAGCCTATATCGTTCACTGGTGATTTTGTATTGCCACAGAAGCTTTTGGTAACAACATGATTGCTCAACATGTAGTGCAATTCCAAAACACAGTGCTGGGAGAGACAGCTGCTGGGTCTGGCTACCAATATATCAATTGCTGATTTTGAGAATCAAAATGGGAATAAAAAATGAGAATCAACCACTCTTCACCATTCCTCAGCACCCACATTTCAATACCATACAACAACATTGGTATAACTGTGGTTCCATAAACCTGCAGCTTTATAGTAAGCCCAATGTCATAACATCTCTAGAAAAGGCCCATAATATGGTAGCATCTATTGCTTATATGAAAATCTGCATCTTTCAAACATCCTCCAGCACTATGAAACTTCTCAACTTATTTGACAGTTGCCATCTACTCAATAGATGGACAGGTTAATATTGACCTAGTTGCCATTTAGAGCTGGAGGCTGCTTGATGGACATTAGGGGAAAACATTCTAATTGTCAGGTTGATTGGTTTATTCCCTAGGAATGAATTGCCTAGGGAGATTGTGGAATCTCCACTGTTAGAGATATTTAAGAGCAGATTAGATAACATCTATCATGGATGATCTAGATGGTGCTTGGTCTTTCCATGAGTGTAGGGGACTGCACTTGCTGACTACTCAAAGTCCCTTTCAGTTTTAGTATGCTATGATTTGATGGTAATCTAGAGTTGTAACTGAAATCTAAAGTTGGAGGCTTCCATTGGTGGCATTGAACCAAACACCATTTATCTTTGATGTTTCATATGTGTCAATGACGTTGCCAGTTGGGTCATTTTAGTGAATTACTGCAGTTAATGGCTGATCTGGTCAAGCAATAAGCAGGTGCACGGGTCTGTTTATTAATTTGGCCATTACCATCAAGCAGTCTCCAGCTCTAAAGTAGCCTCTGAGGAGAGAAAAAACCCTACCTTATTCTGGCCCAGTGAAGCCTAGTTTGCCTTTCTTCCCTGATTCCAATATGATAAAGGTGAGCTAAGAGAATTTCAGGCATGTCTGGGGTGAGAGAGTTTGTGGGGAATGGTCAGTCCTCACAAGAAGCAGAGGACTTTTAGGACTTTCTTTCCTTGATGTTTACCTTGATACCGATGAAGAAGGTTGAAAGGACATTGAACTTTCAGAAATTAAACAAAGGAACTCTGGGCATTAGTGCCCCTAAAGCCTGGTCTTCCTAAGGAGAGAGGGGGTGAGATTTGCATCTTCTATGAGAATCCAGAACCTCAGGTATTTTGCTTGAGAATTTGGTTACAGGTAGTTGTGAGAATCAAAGAAACTGTAAATAACAAATCTGCCCCTATAACACCAAACCCTAGCTGACTTCTGTAAGACTGACATACAGAGTCAGTGAGGGCCAGGCTCAGATCAAGAAAGGTACCGGACTTTGGTATTTTTGCCCTCCTTAAAACACTTGCAGCAGTCTTGCATCATGTTCATTTCCTTCCTCTCTCCCTGACCTATTTCTTGGAGTCTGCTGTCATGTTTAGCCAAGGTCTAGGGAAGCAGCAGGAGAAAACATGCTGGCTGTGAATTCCCACAAGACAGATTTTGCTTAGGCACGTTAGCACTAGAACTCCTTTGATGGCTGTTACCAGTGCTGGGGCCAAATGGTGAAGTAGCTGCTGGCAAAGGGTGCTGAAACCCTCCTACCATTCTTGATTTGAGCCATAGGTTCTACTTCAATAATTGGTGGTTCTGAGAAAAAATTAAAGATATGTGAATTACCTGGTACCCCTAAAATATGATTAAATGACCGTTTTCTTACCAGAACTGCTGCTAGAGCTGAAGGGTTAGAAAGAGCCAAACTCCCATCTACAAAGCAGGACTAACTCCGAGTAACTTGCATTGCATGGAGCCAGAGGACTGTGCTTTAACCATGACTACTGTACTTCAGTTGAACCACTAGTTGGAGACATCAATCTTAAAATGATGGGGGATTACATGAGAGATTTTGTTTCTACCTTTGTGATAGGAAAGATGGCCTTATGACGGAAGATCAGGATCGGGATTCAGGTTTCAATTGTACAGTACTGCTACAGACTTTGAGCAACTCATTCAATCTTTTTGTGCCTCAGTTCCCAATTTGTAGCAGAAGAATGATACTTTCTTTTCCCCAGCCATTTTTGTCTGTTTAGATTGTAAACTCTTTTGGACAGAGACAGTGTCTTACAAAGGACATGCTACTGCAATAAAAAAAGAACAACAACTGCTTCTGAAGTGTGGAATAAAGGCAGAAAGCACACTAGTAACCTGGCTGACACAGGAATAGTACACAAGTGAAAGAATAGAATATTAATAAAATTCTCTCTGAAATGTACCAGGCCTCTGATTAAAAACCAGAACCAGCTGGAACTGTATTATAATCCCAGATAATAAACTGGAAATCAACAAAGTCAATAGCCACCATTTATTTGCAAGAAATATCTACTCTATTCCTATTCCAAAGAGCCTTTGTACATCACGTGTACTAAGTATTGCATCAGTAATGCCTCATTACTATAGCTCATACCGTAAGGGTTTTCCTGTAGATCCCAGAAATATGAACTATAGCTTTTGTATGCCAATCCAGAAATAATCGATCATTTGCTACTTTCCCTGCTGGTGAGCTGCACTCCAGACACGCATTTGAATTCTATACTGTCTAGCACTTTCTGGACAGTGCTGGTTAATTTTTAGGAGAAGAGGTCATATTTTACCTGCACTGTAGTTCTAAAAATAGCTAATGTAACTACATACACATACTGAGTACCTGTATAAGAAACACCTAAAATCTTAACAGAAACACAGCCTCTCATATTTCCCTTTCCCCGTTCCCTCCCAGTCACTGTAAGACAAAAATATTGGGAAAACACTTCTTCCTGACAGTACTAGATTCAATAATTCAAGCATAACAAATAGTTGTAGCATAGAAAATTATGTAACTTTTATAGATTACTTTTCTTTAGTTTGCTATTAAACTAACAACAGAATAATACAAATGGAGGGCTGGAAGGGACTCAAGAAGTCATCAAGTCCAATCCCTTGTCCTGTGGCAGGACAAAATAAACCTAGACCAGGGTTCTGCAATCTTTTAAAGAAGAGCCATATTTTGTTTTTGTCTTTGACCAAAATATTTCAAGAGCCACATCTCTCACACAAAGCTAAGTAGACACATGCACAAAGACAGCAGATATACTGCAGATGATGAACAAAATAGGTGATGGAATAAACTGACCTCTGGAAGGGAGTTTGGTGCACAGGGGATTCTGGGCTGGTGCAGGGGATTAGGGCACAGGAGACGGTGAGGGGTATGGGAGGGACTTTGGGTGCAGAGAGAGGGTTATGAACTGTGGCAGGTGGTTGGAAAGATGGAGGGGGTGCAAGGTGCGGGCTCTGGCCAGGAGCAACTTACCAGAAGCAGTTTCCGGCTGGCAGTGCAGCCGTTCTCAGGCAGGCTGCCTGAATGGCGTGACCCCATGCCACTCCTAGAAGCTGGCTCCTGTGGAGTATGGGGATGGGGAGAGGTAGCAGGGTCTCCATGTGATGTCCGCACCTACAAGCACTGCTGCTGCAGCTCCCATTGGCCAGCTCCCAGCTAATGGGAGCTATGAGGATGGTGATGGGGAGAAAGGGAGCAGCACACAGAAATGTAATAGAAGCCAGCGACTTCTGGGAGTGGCATAAGGCCATGGTAGGCAGACAGCCTGCCTGAGACCTGCTGCATTGCTGGACTTTTAGGGTGCATCTACAAAGCACCCAAAACTCGAAATAAAATATGTAAATTGTGCTATGCTTAAATAGCTTATTTTGTCATTTGGCGCCATCTACACAGAGCCAAATTCTGAAATAAAGTGCTATTTCGAGCCATCCCTTACTCCTCGTAGAATGAGGTTTACAGGGATAGAGAATAGCACATCTGTTATATTTCGAAATAGCAGATATGTTAAAAAGATTAAACCTCTGGTATCCTGAAATAACTTTGCTGTATAGACATACCCTTAATGGCTTGAAGAGCAGCGAAAGAGCCACATTCCACACTGGAGCCACAGGTTTCTGATCCCTGACCCAGACCAACCCTGACAAGTTTTTAAAAACCTTCCAGGGATAGGAATTCCACAATCTTCCTTGAAAACCTATTCCAGAGTTTGCTGAACCTTAGAGTTACAAAGTTTTCCCTAATATCTAACCTAAATCCCCCTTAATGCAGATTAAAGCTCAACTTGTCTTATGTTCACTAGACATAGACACCAACTGATCACAGTTTTATACCAGACTTCAAATATGCTAAGAGCTGCTATCAGGGCCCCCCAGTCTTCTTGTAAAACTAAACATGACCAGCTTTTTCAGCCTTTCCTGAAAGTCAAGTTTTCTACAGGCTTTATCATTTTTGTTGCGCTTCTTTGGACTCTCTCTGCAATTTGTCTACCTCTCCTAAAATATGGTGTCCCTCATTGTACACATTCTTCTTTGCACTGGCCTCAGCTGAAGTACTGGGACAGTTTCCTCTTACATCTTTCATATAACACTCCTGTTACTGCACACCAGATTGATATTAGCCTTTCTTGCAGATGTATAACATTGTTGACTTATATTCCACTTGTGATTCACTATGAACCTCAGATACTTTTCAGCAGATTTTTTTTTTTTTACTATCCTCTACTCACTTAATCCTCATTTTGTAGTTTTAGTTGTACATTTGAGTTTTTGTTTGCAAGTGAGGTACTTCACATTTGTCTTTACTGAATTGTATCTTGTTGAATTCAGAGAAATTCTCCAATTTGTCAAGGTCATTTTGAATTCTGATTCTGTCCTTCAAAGTGTTTTCATCCCCTCCAATCTTGGTGTGAGGTGCAGCTTTATAAATGTAACTTGCTACTCTCTTATCTAAGTTATGAATAAAAATATTGAATAATATCAGATCCAGTATATTTATTTTAAAGTAATTCAATCTAAACTACATATCCCTAGTTTGCTGATGAGAATGCCATGTTGGACCATGTCAAAAGCCTTACTGAAATCAAGATGTATCACATTTACTGCTTCCCTGCTATCTACTAGGCCAGTGGTTCTCGAAGTGTTCTGCAGGCCCGCTTTGGGAAAGCGCTGTCAGACCCGAACCACTTTGTTTAGCTAAAGGCTCCCATTGGGTGGAAATGGCGAACCAGACCAAATGGAAGCTGCGAGGTTCCGTAGCTATGGAGTCTTTAGTTAAACAAAGCGGTGCAGGCCCACTAGGGCTTACCCAAAGCAGGACTGTGGAACAGTTCGAGAAGCACTGTACTAGGCCAATAATGCTGACAAATGCAGGCCAACACTGGTCTGGGATGACTTGCTCTGGACAAATCCATGCTTGCTATTCCTTAAATGTTAGATATATACAATGTGATTTCTTCTTTTTAAAGAGAAGTACAATTTTTATCCTTCTTCAGTCTTCAGGAACCTCCCCCATTATTCAAGTGTTCTCAAAGTTAAGTGCTGATGGTTCCAAGATGGTTTTAGCTAACACCTTAGAAACCTAGATGATTCTAGATGAATTTTACTAGACCCTTCCAATTTGAATATATCAAAGTAATATAAATATTCTTTTACCTAATATTTCCCTATTTTGGCTTGCATTCTTTCCCCATTGTTAAAATTGTTTTCAGTATTTGGTCACTATTAAACTTTTTAGTGAAGGTTGATGCAAAATAGGCATGAAACACATCTTCTTTCTTAATGTCACCATGTATCAGCTCTTCTTCCTTCCTAAGTAGAGGACCTACATTTTCCTTCATCTTCCTCTTGCCCCTAATATATTTTAAAGATCCTCTTCTTATTGCCTTTTATATCCTTTGCCAGTTGTTACTCATTTTAGGCCTTACCCTTTCTGATTATGTATCTACGTGTGCTATTCTTTTGTACTCCTTCTTAGCAATTTGTGTACTTTTCCACTTTTTGGAGGATTTCTTTTTGATTTGCAAGTTTTTAAAGCGCTCCTGATGGAGTCACATTAGCCTCTTACAGTTCTTTCTATCTTTGCATCATGACTGTTTCCAGTTGTGCCTTCATATTGTATCCTTGTGAGACTGTCAGCTCTCCTGAGCTCTTTCTCCCTTCAGTTTTCTTCCCATGGGATATTACTAGTAGTTCTCTGAATATGGCAAAGTCTGACTTTTTGAAACTAGTGATTGCTAGTAGAGCAAAAAACCAAACAAATCCAGGTCAGAAAATAGTTTTCTACCTACATATCAATGTTTCTTTAGAGATTGCAAGAAATTAACAAACATGGGCCTCAAAACAGAGAAACCTTTCAGCTTCAACTAAGAGTCTGCGATTCTATAGGCTACACTGTTATGTTCACTAAGACAAATGCCTAAGCAAACAAAATTGAAAAAAGTAAATCTATAATGAAGAATTCCCACATTATTTTATGAAAAAACCGTAATACTATCCTGTTGGTGTGCAAGCTACAAGGATAAAAAATTGCCCAATAAACCAGGATGTAGAAAGGGCTTTCATCAACATGAAGACATACATCAGCCAACAAGTTCCAACAAGCTGAATAATCACAAATGGGAAAAATCCTGATCCTAGCATTAATTATTCAATTAGTATTCATTGAATAACATTGATTCTAATGAATTTATTTCACATCAGTGTTGCTGTCCTATGTACTTTCATTGGATTTCCATTACAGGTTTCCATTACATCTTTACAGCAATGATTAGAGTATGAATCTACTCAGTACTCCCTCTTTACTAACATGATCATCTAAAATAAGAAATAATTATTTTGAAAGTGTTCAACAGGTCAGTAAGAAGTTTTAATATTTAATGAAAATAATTTAACTAATTGAGACTGTGTATTAGTTACAGAACATGTTTGCAAATGTAAAGTTCATGAATCCTTTTCAGCTCTGGTTTAAAATTTTGTATTAAAAAAAAAAATTAGCTTCTGCCATAAACCAAATTTTGGATTGTTTTTTCATTTGCAAGAGATATCACCACCACCACCACCACCACTCACAGAAGAGTGAGGAACATGGTTCCTGTTGTTGCATAAGGGACCTGGTTTCACTAAAAAAGCCATGGCTGAAATAATGCATATGTAGCCAGTAGGGGTAGGTCAGCCTGATTATCAAGGGAAAAATCATAAAGGAACTCATGGGTAGAAGGGATAACAGAGCTCACTGAAGTCACTTTCCAGTCTCCCCAACATCCATAGATCTGTTCAGCCGCTCCCCGAGTTACGACCACCTCCACTTACGACCATCTGAACTTATGACCAAAATGGTCGTAAATGCGAATCCGAGTTACGAACGGCAATCCGCGCTTACGAACAGCGCGGTCACCATGTAACTCTATGGGATCTGAGTTACGAACACTTCGAGTTACGGACCAACTGTTGGTCCGTAACTTGTTCGTAACTCGGGGAGCGGCTGTATTCTGTAATTATTGTTTAACTTTATAATGTTCCCTATCAGCATACTAGATAATAGGACTTATGCCAACAAGTATAATTAACATAACTTGATTCTGTGTAACACGGTGTATTGAAATATTGAGGAAAATTGACTTGGCCATACCATTACGTTTACATGAGTTTGCATTTGCATGAAACAATAATTAGCGCCGTCCTGTGATCTTTATCACAAGCAGACCATTTCTAATTTATGGCTGCTACTCTGCCCTGAGCTCACCAAGCATATTCTGAAAATTACAGGACAAGTCTCTGGTGAAGCATGCAGACTTGTTAAATTAGCTACTGTAGTCCCATTTGTTGACTCAGTTATGGCACACAGTCACAAAGCCTTAATGGGGACAGAATGGAGTTCTTCTGCTCCAATGGAGACTACAAGTGGCGTGCCTGTGGAATCTCTGGGAACCATGACTTTTGCATCAGCCTAATACAGGATACTACCTTCTGCACTAAGATATGGCCTACTATGCTTGGTCACTGTGAAGTATGTACTCACACAGGAGACTGTCACAATGTGGATAAATTATAAAATAGATATCTGCAGAACAAGGTAATTTTGATGGACGGCAAAACTGGTACCAGAAAAATCAGTCTGATCTGCTTGAGTGTACCACAGTACTTGTGCAACAGTCTAAAAATACATATTTGAACTCATTTACATACCATATTACCTTGCATTCATTAATGATGGAACATAACATTGCACAATAATTTTTTGCAACATATCTGGTAAAATGTAAAAGCAAACATGATGATTTTCAATCCAGTTATGTTCTTTTATCTAGTTGGGTGGGTACAAATCAGTGCTGTTTCAAATCCAACTATTTGGATTTTTTAAGCAAGGGTGCTTTTCTGCTGATAAATCACTAGTTAGAAATCAGTCAATTTTTATTACCACTTCCTTGCAACAAAATGTAAACCTGTGGACGACAAATTCTTTAAATCATCCCTCTGTTGCTCAACTGTCTTTGCCCAAGAGACCTTTCCACATAATTCTTACATTATTTCACAAACATTACTCATTTGTTTTCTGGGCTACAATTGTTTTTATACTAAACATCATGTGTATCCATGTGAGCTTTACATATGGTAAAGATAGCTCATAAGTAAAACTATCCACTATCTAAATACTTCTTAATGATCACTCTGTTTAGCACACATTTTTGGATATACAGAGCATAGAAATATAAGCATTTGAGATGCCTTTATGTGTACTTCAGCAAGTAGAAATGAATGATGATACATATTGTCACAATATAATATTATAGAACAGTTCATGTTCCTGCTTTCTTAAAAATACTGTAATTAGCTTATCAACAAAAATGTAACCATATATAATATAAAAATGTGTGCACCTTTACACACACACACACACACACACACACACACACACACACACACACACACACACAAAGTATAATACTGAAACACATTATTTTCCCAGCTGGCATGACATGGTATGCAATTTTACACACCATGCTTCACCAGCTTGTAGTAACTAGACAATGATCAGTATCACTGAAATCAGAGAACTCATTGCATGTCATCACAGTAAATGACCTCTGGTGCACATCAGTTTACACACAGATATGTATTGCTAAGCTTTTTAACTGTAGACAAAAATAGACAGAATGCACTGTGGGAGTTTTAAGAAGAAAAAGCAAGGCAAATTATAATCCCATTTATCAGTTAGTTTGCTTGCTATGGTTTGCTTGTAACAATGTAGACAATTGGTTCCTCCTTCTCATTTGTTCTGATAAAAAGGGTGACAACTAATCACCATTCTTGTTCCTACTCTTTTTCCTCCCTTCTCTGCTTATCTAGTCTGCTACCTTCCAGTCAAGAAATCTGTTGAGTCTTCTCTGGCACCCTAACGAAGAAGGCCTGTTGCCCAAACCCAGGCTTCAAAATATTAAAGTCTTGTAGGATGGAGGTCTGTGGGTCTATGATAAGCTTTCCAGTGTGTGATAGACACACTCAGGTAATGGATTCTGTATCACAGTCAAGAGCGGAGTTTCGGGAGGGTGGTGGGCCGCAGCCATGTGCACAAGGATGCAGTGTGCTTTTCATCCTGTTCCCTGGTCTATCAGGGATTGAGGAGAAAGTACTTGCATTCCATGCATGCCTCTCAAATCTGAGTACACCAGCCCTTGCTAAAAAGGAGTCTGCAAGTGATGGAAGTGTAACTTCCCACCGCTTCCTCCAAACATCATATTCTTTTGGGGAAGGAGAAATACTCCCTAAGCACTTTTGAGTAAAGATACTTATATTGAATTACATTTGCTCTTTTAACACTTGCACTAGAGATGTAAGCAAGTAATCAACTACTCGCTCCCCTCCCCCCCGCTGCCTCTGTATGAAAGGCAGTAAGGGGGCAGGGGGAGGGAACAGGAGACGGTGCTGGGGGAGCTCCGGCTGTCCCCCTCCATTAGGGGCAGCAGGGCAGGGAGATAGGGGAGGCTGCTGCCAAGCAGCCTTTGCCCAAGTTGTGCTGAGGCTTGCTGCAGACAGATTCTGCTCTGGCAATACCCCAGTTTGTGGGGGCTCCTGCTGGGGACTGCTGCACCTCTGCATTTTAAATATAGTGAGAGTCTGATGGCTCTTACTACATTTAAAATGCAGAGCCCCAGCAGTCCAGCGTCAGCGTGAGCCGGGATTGCACGGTTCCAGCTTGAGCCAGCTCCGGTAGCTACCCCACTCTGCCTCTGCTTATTGCCTCTGCCTCCCCCTTTATTGATTCATCGTGTAGTCAATACAAGTTGCATTGACTACACGATTAGCCAAATAACCGCTCTTAGCTTGCACAAACAACAGCAGGTGCATTTGGGTCCTCTTTTCCTGTGGCACATAATAATCTAGATTCCTATGGGTTGCAACTCTTTGGTCTCATTTCGGTTGCTGGGTTTAGCGTACAGGTGCTAGATGTCATTGGTGGCCTGTAACATATAGAAGGTAAGATTAGATGATCTAGTGGTCCCTTCTGGCCTTAAACTCTGAGAAACATGAGCCAGGGATTCAAAAAGTAGTACAAGATAAGTAGCTTCAGGGAAGCCATATTTAGCAAAGGGGTGTAAAAAAAAAAAAAGGATGGATAACACACAATAGCAAGCTTATGGCTCACTAACAGTAACAAGCCCAGAAAACATCAGCTTCTGCTTTGGTTGGACTTCAGAATTGCAATGAATCAGTTTGTCAAGATCTGTGTGTCCTCTTGGGAAGGGCAAAGAAGAAAAGCAGTCAGCCCTAATCCATCTGCTTCCAAGAGTACTTGCAACCTGCAGCTGACTCTATCTTCCTTGAGAAAGATTTAGAGGACTACAATACCAAGGTTGTTAGCTCTGCTGCATGTTAAGTGAGGACTTTCAGTTTGTTCTTCACTATCATGATTAATTCTTCAGTGACAGTCAGAGATCCTCGAGACTCTGTCATTTTATGCATCACGCTGCTTTATGGATCATAAAGGTCAATCTGATTGGATCAATGAAAGATCTTGTAACCCAGAGTATTTTATGCCATGTTCACCTTCTCATGTTGGTATATAATCCTCACAAGCATCTGTGTGTCTGGAGATGATCAAAACCGTAAAATTAGCTGAATTGAAGTACATTGCCCATACATTGTGCACATTATTTAAAATCTCTCTGAAAACTCATCTTTTCAGATGATCCTGTTCAAATGAACATTTTTGGATGCTTTCTATATTTCCTACTTTGCTGTCATTTCCCATTAGATGGTTTATTTGTGATTTCAATTTTCAAAAGATCAAAAAAGATCTGATTTTACGCAACAACCTAAACATAATGGAGCACTAAAGAGCTATGAAAGATAATGGTTTTCTTCATCCTTGTAGCCTTGTGGGGGAAACCTATGTTTCTATCTCTGCTTACTAGACATGAATGTCAGTGGAAAGGAACTGAAGCTGAAGAGTAACTTTCTGTGCTAAATTCTGTAACATTCTGTTTTATTTGGTGTAACTTTAGCAGTATTAAAAGTACCACCCAGAGTGTAATGGATGAATTTGGGCAGAATGTATTTAGGCAGAGGTGCTGTTGCTGCTATTTGGAATGATATGGCTCTAAATTTAACATAAAGCTATACGACATGTGTGGTATTATCTTAGCTAAATGGTCAATTAAGTAGCACTCAAATAGTATCACTGAATTCATCACAAGTTTAGCTTTTTAAAGACATTTGAATTACACCCCCAATTGCTGTATTTTATAGCTGTTTTGCTACCATGAACATACTTTTATGAAACAAAAATATTTTATTTGTGCAATTTTATAACAATTATATAAGCAGTCAGTACCAACTTTACTGGGCTGCTGAAGCAGATGTGTAGATTGGAAAGCATTCATAAAGGTAAAAAAAATAAAGAAAAGTAAAATAGAATTTCAAGGAGATATTGAAAAACATTAACTTATCCTGAGCTTGAAAAAATTTCCCATTGTGGTACTCTTCAGAAAAGTGTGAGCAATTGTGCAGTTACTCTCTAGTCAATCAGAATGAAGAGCAGACAGAATTATTCACTTCATAATGTACAACTGAGAGGCATCCTAATGTACCAAGACACTGGCTTTGTTGCAGTCAGCTCTAGTAGAGATATATACCAGTAGTTTTCTCTTCACTTTCCAAAACAGCTCCCTGTGTTTGAAACATGTAATTCAGCTTCAACGTCCAGCAGCAATTTGTATGCTCGGATAATAAAGTTTGTTGACAATTAAGATTCCTTCTTTCTGGGCCCAATCCCACAGGTATCAGTGCAAACTGGACAGACACTATTGCCATTGACAGGGTAACATTTAAGGTATCTGGTAATTTCAGCATAAATGCTGTTTAGATAAATTGATGGATCATTTTTTTAAAAAGGAAAACCAAATTATAAGAATGGCATAGCCTGAATTTTCCTTCTTTACACCTGTAAAAGAATGGAAAGGATGTTCTGCTTCTCTTTTGATACTAGAAAAGTCTCAAGAGAAATGCTACCAAACATCTTCTTCGCTCCCTGTGCGCACACACCATTCTGAGAACTATTCAGCTTCAACTTTGCTGCTGTTGCCACTAAAAACTTTCTGTAGAGTCTGGGAAGGAGCCTGTATGTGTGCTCCATCCAGCGCAGTGGATAACCGACAAGATATCATGCTAGTAGTACATGGGATTGGAAGTATGGCTAAGTATCTGACTATACAAAAAAATCTGGAACTGAACTTAATAGAAGGTTTCCTATTGACTCTGTTGGGATTAGGACATGACCCAAAATATCATCAAAGGGACAAGGTCAACAAAACGTAGAAAAATGTTCCTTTTAAAATCTCTAGATCTTTCAGTTAAAGCAATTCTCCATGTTGCTTATAACCATAATAAGTATGAACATTTTCAGAAGGAAATATTTTCAGGTTGATAATGGCTCTAGAAGAACATATTATACAAGGATATTGCCTCAAAGCATGAGAGAGTGATTTTCTGTTATTTAACATGTGAATGTTGCATGCAAATTCATATTCATTTATATCTAACACATGGTTGAATGCACGTAAATAAGTTTCTTTTGTACGCTTATGTAGGTCATTGGGAGTTGTACAATCCATACGCTGAAAATGATATACCCAGCAGGACACAAAAATAATTTAAAAGCAACAGAAGTCATTGTAAAGGTACCAGGAAACATAAATATTTTATTTGGTTTTATTAGCACAGGTAGTTTTCAGGTGGAACTCAAGCAACATAAGTACAAAGCAACATACAAATTCTAATCAGTTTTACCTTTCCCTATACTCTATCTGGGTTAACTATTTAACAACATTTAAACAAACCAACCTACATCAAAATGATCTCTTTCTTTAAAAATTACATATGCTCTACCTGCATTGTGGACACAGCCTCAAGAAGTCATGTAAAATTTTTAAGTGATAGATCTAAATCTAGTTCAATTACCTTGCACATTTCAGTCTCTAAAGAAAATATATTAGCACACACTCTTCCTGAATACTGAAATGTAGTGTATACACACACACACACACACACACACACACACACACACACTTTAAAACACCCCCATCATAAAGTCTGACACTGAAGCCTACTAGATACTTAATATTTATATACCTGTTGTAAAAATGTCTTTTCACTGCAAGTGTTCTGGCTCTTTGGCTAATAGGCCTTCTCTGAATCTGGTGTGAATCAACTTCCTCCACCCCAAATATTTAAAAAGGTATTATCATCTTTCTAGTATGTCAGAAAGCCAAATAAATATATACTGTTTATAAGCCCTCTATAGTGCTTTGAGTACAATAAAAAAAGTGTACTATGTTAAGTGGCAGTAGCTAAACAATCTTTATTGGACATGAACTACAGTATTCTCAAATTGCTTATAAGTGGATATTTAAATATATATTTTTAAAACTATCACTTTTTTCTTTTTTTACTGTAGCACTTTAATAAATATATTAACTTTTCCAAAGCATCCCACATTTTGATGGTTTGGAAATTTTCTAGTTCACTTTATATCAGTTTCCTCGAAAATTATGCCAACAGTTCAGTAAGTGCCTCAGATGAGAGTTTCTTTTGGAAGTGATTTTACTGAATAGCTACTGCACCTTATTAAAACCTTTAATTTAAAAGACTAAAAAAGAAAACCTAAAAATGCTTACATTAAATCCATAAGAGAAACCTTTTATTGATATTGATTCTTGGTAACAGGTCCTCTTATCTTCATTAAATTTTCTTTTATATTAATAATCATATATTTTAACTTGCAGGCTTCATGCCTGAATAGTCTTAACATACTCATTCTAGTTATATTGTATGAAAATATATAACTAAAATAAAAAGGTTTAAGATATGTATATCCACTTTATATGTCTTGGGTTTGATGAGTTTGGAGTACCTTCTTGACCTCAATGGACCAGTCTTCAACTAAGAAAAAAGGTAAGCACTTAACCATGATATTGTTAGCTAACGTGGCAACCAATACAAACCAAAATCATAGTGAATACTAGGAATGTAAAATCCTGTTTAATTGGTCAAACAGTTAGAAGGGGAGAATGTGTGGGGGGTGAGGGGGAAGGGAGTTAACTATAGGATAGTTTTTCTAACTGCATTTGCATATCTAGTATTTGTGGGATGTGCCAATTGAATCACAGCAGCACTTTGATTGGATGTAGAGGGAACACAGGGATCTTACACTCAATATTGTGTGCAATAGGTGCACACTTCACTTCATCTATTTTTATGTGTGTGTCACTTTAGTAATACTGGTAGGGAAAAAACAATGTGAATGGAAACTAGTGGAATCTGGCAACCCTGAACGTGGGTAACAGTATTCAAAATAAAAAACAAATAGACTTGGAGCACTTTAAAGACTAACAAAATATGTAGATGGTATCATGAGCTTTCATGTGCCTACGAAAGCTCATGATACCATCTACATATTCTGTTAGTCTTTAAAGTGCTACCTGACTATTTGTTGTTTTTTAAGTTTTTCCTGTTACAGACTAACTCAGCTACCCCTCTGAAGCTAGTAAATAAAATGTCTCGCATGCCACTAATAGAACCACAATGGGCCATATATGGCCCACAAGATTGCCCACCACTAGACTAAAATGAAAATAATGGGTTTTTAAAAACACATTAGCTCCAAGATTTTGCTCTTTCATTTTTCTAACAGAAAATTAATGTAACATAGCTACAGAGAAATAAAATCATTTTCAGTTCCTCTCTCAACACTTTCAGATGATCAATCTGAGAAAAAAACAAATTTCAAAATCTTAGAACTAAGCAGCAATGAGCTCTGCCTGTGTTGAGCTTATTTAAGGATAACACAGCCTTAGCACCTGGACCAATGAATGCTAGCTAGCAGGACTTTTATAGGTTTACATAGTATTTACATGTAAGTGAAGTGGAAAAACTGAAATATATGTGTTCCCAAATTTCTGTAAGTCAGGGGAACAATAATTTTCCTTGTAAGAACATTAGTTTTATTTTGTTAAAATAACGCCAGAGAGGCTTCTATCCCTATTTTCTTCCAAAGCTATACTACCTAGCACTGGCACTTAAAAACAGAAATTAAGAAGTACTACAACTATTACACTAGTGAACATGGTCATTACTAGGATCCTGGTAAACTCCATTCCATTCCCACTCATTTGCACCTCACTGTAAGCACCAGTCTTTCACACACTATTAAACAGCTGATACTTAAAAAAAATAGTACCTACTTATTCCCCATCCTACCATCCTTCCCAGCCCCCCGATACACTTAAAATTCTTTAAATAATCATAAATTACGGTGATAATAACTTTGTTGATTACCTAGAGTTGAAAGGTTTCCTCTCATCCTGTGCACTGCCAAGCAAGATCAGCTGAGTTCTTCAGACTAGCAATCCTCAAACATAATCATCAAAGGGAAAAACGTTACTGGCAGAGGATCTTCAATTTTAATTCACTTCCCTCACAACACCAACCCAACTAAAGACTGATGATCTCTAATGTATTGTACAGGCCTGTTGTTTCTCCAGCTTTTGCCTTAGATTGGTTTTGGAATGGATAGTTCAAAGGGAGTGCAGTTATAATTAGGGTGAAAGAAGGTTCTTCAGCTTCTTTACTTAAAAATCTTTTGTACTGAGTTTTGAATGAACGCATTGAGATCTTTTTGTTTTAACTGGGGCGCACAAATGTACACATAGGAGCAACAAGCTGGACTCATAAAACTATGTATACAGTGTTTTTGTAACAGTGTCAGTCCCAGGATATTAGAGAAACAATGTGAGTGAGGTAATATCTTTTATTGGATCAACTTCTGTTGGTGAGAGACACAAGCTTTCAAGTTTACTTAAGACTATGTAATGTAAGCTATAGTTTCATGATCACCCGTTGGGTGAAGACCCACCCATTTCAGAAAACAACTTATGACAAAATGAAGGATTTTGATCCGCTAAGTCAGCAACAATATTCTCATTCACTATTTTATAGGTGACATCACTGAGAATTTTTGCTGGGTCTTCCTGAATGCCTCATTTTGTTTGTAACTTGAAGATTAAGGTGGTGCCTATCAGCAGTGATATTGGTAACTCTAATCAGATGCTATCATGCAGCAATGATAGTATGTAATAACCTTGCAAAATCTTGGACTTAGATCCTGGGATACTCTGTGCTCACTTCACGCCACATTCCCAGTATATTCTGGTTTTAAGCCAACAGAGCTGATCACAGGGGAATGACCACTATGGCAGCTCCCATTCTATTTTCCATTTCTGCTAGAGTTGTAGCACACATGATGGACACTTCCCCACTAATCCTCATTTGCCATTTGGCCTGAGAGTGGGATTATTGGAAACTAGTATATTGCTGCGCTAACTCACATATGGAGAAACAAAAGGAAAAACTATGTAGCACTTTAAAGACTAACAAGATGGTTTAATAGGTGATGAGCTTTCGTGGGCCAGACCCAAAAGTGCTACATAGTTTTTCCTTTTGTTTTTGCAAGAGCAGACTAACACGGCTACCTCTGTATTACTATTCACATATGGAGGACAGATCCTCCCCCCCTCAACTAACCCAAGGCAAGGATAGTTTAAAAACCTACTTTGCATGCTCATTCCGCAAACGATGCTGTGCACTTCTCTGCTGCAGCCACGGATCTGGACCTTGGCCTCTCTTGCTATCTCAGAAGAACAAACTAATTCAGACATACCGTTGGGGAAATTCAGGGTTTATTGCCTGGAAACTGTAAGCCTGGCAACTGGACAGCAATGTACAAGATTCACTTTCTCAATAGTTTGTATTTTAGACAGGACTGTTAGAATGAAGAAAGACGAAGGTCTGGTCTACACTGGGAGTTAAGTTTCTAACAATCACAGTAGAACTATTTTCTAAACAATGAATCCACACCACTAAGCCCATTCCATTGACTTTCAGGGCCATTAAAGTCAATTTTGGTACGCCTGTTTTCACGAGGAGCAACGCTAAATTCAACCTCGCATGGTTTACTTTATGGCAGTGCAGATGCAGTGCTGTGAAAGTCAACATTCTTGGCCTCTGGGAGCAGTCCCACACTGCCTCACTGTGACCACTCTGGCCTGGACTTGTGACTCTAGTGCAAGTTCAGGTAAGCAGGAAAAACCATGGGAACATTTGAATTTCATTTCCTGTGTGGCCAGCATGGTGAGCAGACCTCAGAGCATACACACATCTGAGCAGCACATGAGTTTCCAGTGTCACAAACAAGCACAAGCATGTAGCATGCAGGAGATCATGGACCTCATTCTGTCTGGGGAAAGGAATCTGTTCTTGCAGAACTGCAAAAATCTGTGCCAAGATCACAAAGGCAATAGAGGAAAAAGGATATGCCAAGGATGTCCAGCAGTGCTGAGTGAAAATAGAGGAGCTGAGGCAGTCATACTAAAAGACAAAGGAGGGAAACGGATGGTCTGGATCATTGCCACAAACATGCTGCTTCTATGAGCAGTTGCATGCAATCCATGGGGGGACCCAACCCGACACTCCTCAGGCAGCAGCATGGAGGACAGCATGGATGAGGAAGAGGAGGGAATGGTTAGCAGGCAAGCAGGGTAACCAATGTCATCGAGAGCCAAGAACTTTTTATAACTTTGGAGACAATCCCCTCCTCCCAGTCAGGCACTGATTCCAGGGAGGGCATCGTAGTGAGTTCACATTTATCATAATAAAAGTGGGTTAAGGCAATTGGGTTTGATCAGCGGTGGCCACTTCTGAGGAGGTCCCTGGAACATCTTATTAATATGTCTGGAGACAGAGCAGGAATCCTCCCTGTATAGCACCATATTGCTCCCTAGTTAGAAATAGGGATGCAAATGTAGGCGACTGAAATTGCTAATGAAGGGGGATTCAAAAAAATGAGGAGCAACTTTAGTTTGAACCAAGGGGCTTGGTTCAACCTAACGCATCCCGGCACATACTTTCACTTTTGAAATAGCTGTTGAGCAGAGTAACACGCTGGCGAGATCATGCTAATGAAGCGCGGGATATTTAAATCCCCGCTTCATTACCAATTTCGGTCGCCTACATTTGCATCCCTAGTTCGAACTAGGGAGCAAGTGTAGACGTACCCTCACAGATTAACTCTTTCATCCTTCTCACAAAAGCTCGGGGGGGGGGGGGAAGGGGAGGAGGAGGCTGCCTTATTCCATCCTCCACAGTGGGACACCTTCCTACGCCAAGCCAGCAATAAATGGTCTGATGTCATCGCAGCACAAATCATTACAGCATAATGTCCAGAATTCTGACCACATTCAGCCAGCATATGCTCCCTCTCACTCTGATGATTCAGAGAAGACTGATATTGTGCATGGAAACCAGGATGAAGCAGGAGAAACTATTAGCTGATGTCTCTGTAGTAAACCTCCATCTCCTCTTCCCCAATGAAGCACAGCTTGAGCCCCATCCCATACTACAGCAGGAAGGGAAAGCTTCACTCCCCCCAGCAAACAGGGGATGCCGAACACTTGGGCATTGCATGAGCCCCTGTCCTGCAACCACACCTGGATGTGGGCAGGAGGCTGTTCCAGCCCAGCCGAGCCTGCCACATCGTGCCACAGGTGGGAGGATTGTTCCAACCCAGTCAGGATGAAGCACCACCCACCATACGGTGCAGTTGGCCCAGCCAGACTTCCATGGTCCCCACCAGCGAAAGTTGGACCAGGCAGGTTGGAGAAGCTTCTCACTCATGGCACCCCCCATTGTTGGGGTGGCAGCTCCAGCCAAGCTGTGCCCACTGCGGATTGCTCTGGGCAGGCCAGGCTGAGCCCATTGTACCCTGCCACAGGAGGGGGGAAGTGAAGAGCAACCCCCCACCAATTAACTGGTTACCCTGGTTATCAATTAAACCTTTCATTCCTACTCCACTATGTATAAACTGAAAAGTCTGCCCTTCAGTTTTCATTACTGCGGGAACAGCAGTGAGTTTTCTGGGTACCCGCCAATGCCCCCAGCTGTCCCGCTGGCACAAATCCACAGGTGAAAATGGACTAGGGATGTCCTGTTCAAAGAGCAAATGCAATCCGCCCACTTGGACAGAGAGCATGTAACCAAGGGGAAGAATAAGCTACTAGAGGAGATGCACATGGAGTGGGAGGACAGGAGAGTATGCAAGGAGCTGGAAGTGAGGAAGCAGGAGAGTCATCCATGGCGAATGTGATGGACCACATAGCGGTTTTCCAGGATGCCTACCAACATTCCCACCTCACCGAGTTCCATAGCCTCCTCTCCTAGGGGTCCTACAACATGTGGGTGAAGGGGATAAGTCAAGGGCAGCCTCGCACTCAATCCCCAGGGACATGTTGTAATGCAAAAGGCTGTCTTCACAATTGTGATCATCCTCCTGCCCCCAAAGCTCCTCCACTGGACTCCCTTTCTGTCCTTGCTCTGTTCTCTAAATAAAAATACATGATTTCTGAACAATAGTTTCTTTATTGCTTGTGTTGGGGGGAAGGAAGCACAATGAATTCAGGGGCACCTCATTAAGAAAAACATGCATGACTCTCAAATCTGTCCATTCATATGCTATCTTTCAAAGCCTCTCCGGTCTGGTTTTCCTTTGCTGTGCTTTCCTTATTGCTCTTGTGTCTGGCTGCTCATCATCACTGGCTAGGGACTGTGCCCCAGCCCTCCACCCTGCCATGTAAAACTTTCCCCTTACTCTCACAAATATTATGGAGCACACAGCAGACTGACACAACAATGGGAATGTTGCTTTCGCTGAGCTCTAACCTAGTCAGCAGACTCCTAAGTCATCCCTTTAAATGCCCAAAAGCACACTCAACTACCATTGGGCACTTGCTCAGCTTGTATAAGGATATACAGCCTGTATAAGAATTGCTCCTTATTGTGGTCCTGACTGCCCATATACAGCTTCATGAGCTACAGGAAAAAGGAGTAGGCTAGGTCTCCAAGGTTCACTACTGGCATTTCAACACCTATGCAGATAATCTTAAAATTAAAGTTTCTAGAACCTTGGAGAAAACACATTTTTTTTTTTTACATATGACATGAATAAATACAGAAAAACATAGGAATGGCCATACTGGGTCAGACCAAAGGTTCATCTAGCCTAGTATCCTATCTTCTAACAGCGACCCAAATGCTCCAGAGGGAATGAACAGAACAGGCAATCATCTAGTGATCTACCTCCATCGCCCATTCCCAACTTCTGACAAACAGAGGCTAGGGGACACCATTCTGCCCATCTTGGCTAATATCCATTGATGGACCTATCCTCCATGAATTTATCTAGCTTGTTTTTTAATCCTGTCAAAGTCCAGGCCTTCACAACATCCTCTGACAAGAAGTTCTACAGGTTGACTGTGTGTTGTGTGAAGAAATACTTCTTTTTGTTTGTTTGAAACTTGCTACCTATTAATTTCATTTGGTGACCCCTAGTACTTGTGTTACGGAAACAAATAAATAACTTTTCCTTATTTACTTTCTCCACACCAGTCATGATTTTATAGACCTCTAAAGTCTTGTTACTGTTTAGTTTATCAATTTGTTCCAAAACCTCCTCTACTGACACTTCAGTCTGGGTCAGTTCCTCAGATCTGTCTCTAAAAAGAAAGGCTCAGGGTTGGAAATCTCCTCACATACTCAGCCATGAAGATTGCTGCAAAGAATACATTTAGTTTCTCCGCAATAACCTCATCGTCTTTGAGGGCTCCTTTGCCATTTCAATTGTCCAGGTTGTTTAGCAGGCTTCCTGCTTTCTGACATACTTAAAAAAAAGTTTTGCTATCACTTTTTGAGTTAGCTGTTCTTCAAATTCTTTTTCGGTCTAGTTATATTTATATTCTTAATTTGACAGAGTTTATGCTCCTTTCTATTTTCCTCAGATTTTAATTTACACTTTTCAAACAATACTTTTTTAATCTCTCTCAGCTTTTTGGTTGTTAAGCCACGGTGATTTTTTAAAAATCTTCTTACTGTTTTTTTTTTATTTTGGGTAAACATTTAAGTTGAGAATCTATTATGTTGTGTTTCCATGCAGCTTGTAGGGATTTCACTTTTAGCACTGTACCTTTCTAATTTCTGTTTAACTAATCTCCTTAGTTTTGTGAAGTTCTCCTTTATGAAATTACAAGCCACAGTTTTGGGCTGCTGTGGTGTTTTTCTCATCCTTTAATTATATTATGGTTTCTATTTCCAAGAGGTCTAGCTATTTACCTCTTGGACCAGATCCTGCACTCCACTCAGTACTAAATCAAGAACTGCTTCTCCTCCTGTGGGTTCCAGAGCCAGCTCCAAGAAGCAGTCATTTAAGGAGTCAAGAAACTTTCCCTGTATCCTGTCCTGTGGAAACATGTACCTACTCAATATGGGACTAGTTTAAATCCCCCATTATTATTGAGGTCTTTTTTTATTTTTATAGCCGGTCTTATCTCCTTTAGCATTTCAAACTCACTATCACCATTCTGGACAGGTGGTCGGTAATATATCCCTACTGCTAAATTCATACTATCAGAGTATGGAATTACTATCCATAGAGATTCTATGGAACAGTTTGATTCATTTCGGATTTTTTTTACTACATTTTATTATATACATTCTTTCATATATAGTGCCACTCCCCAACCAGCATGACCTGTTCTGTCTTTCCAATATATTCTGTACCCTGATATTACTGTGTCCCATTGATTAACCTCATTCCACTAAATTTCTGTGATGCCTATTATAGCACGATCCTCATTCAATATAGAACTAGTGTTAGGAGCAAAAGGAGGATGCAGGCAGAAGCCCAGCAGCAGAGTGGGGGCTATCCAGTTTATTGCAACCAATGGAACATGTCTGATTACCTGCCATATGGATAGGTGACATGTGTGTGCATTCAGTGCCAGGAGCTCCTGGCCCTCAGAGACCACATATGGGCTTTGGAGACCATGGTGGCTGAACCAGATGGACCTAATGGAGGCAGAAAAGTACACAGATGAGACCTTCTGGGACACAGTAGAATGGTCCCATGCTGGTCACAGAGCCTCTGTGCTACTTAGGAGGGTGAAAGGCTCAGGGAAGGAGAATATCTGACTGGAGCATAGGGAAATGATCCCATAACTGGGGCCCTCTTTTCAGATAATACTGTGATATCCTCTTGTACTGAGGATACCTCTCTGGAGGAGAGAACTTGAGTTATTAGGAAAAGGCAGATGTTAATAATGGGGGATTCAATCATTAAAAACATAGATAGCTGGGTTTGTGAGGACCAGGAGAACCAAATGGTGACTTGCCTGCCCGGTGCGAAGGTTGCATATGTCTCGAGACATCTAGATAGACTTATGTGTAGTGCTGGGGAAGAGACAGTGGTCAGGGAACATGTAGTTACCAATGACATAATGAAGGATAGGAGAGAGTCCTGGAGACTAAATTTAGGCTGGTAGGAAAGAGACTGAAACCCAGGACCTCAATGGTAGCGTTTTCTGAAATGCTTCCAGTTCCATGTGCAGGCCAGGTAATCAGGCAGAACTGCAGAGTCTCAATGTGTGGATGAGATGATGTTGTAGGGAGTAGGAGTTTAGATTTATTAGGAATTGGGGAACTTTTGGAAAAGGGGAAGCCTATACAGGAAGGATGGGTTCCACCAGACCAAAATGGAACCAGATCAATGGCACTTAAAATTAAAAAGGTCATAGAAAAGCTGGAGGAAAGCTGACAGGTGCAGAGGAGCATATGGATCGGACAGAGGTATCCCAACTCCTCCTGCACCCCAACTCCCTCTGTCAGGTCACAATCCAAACCCTCTGCGCCCCCCTGCCCCAAGTCATAACTCCCTCCCAGACCTACACCCCCTCTAAAACCCTTCCCCCAGGCCAGAAACCTCGCCTGCACCCACACTCCCTCCCTGACCCTACATCCCAATCCCCTGACCCAGGTTACAACCCCCTTCTTCACCCAAACACCCTCTCAGACCCCACACCCTCTCCTGCACCACAGTCTCTTACCCCGTGCACCCTTCTGCACCCAACCTTGACCCCGCACACCCTCCACAGAAAAGTGTGGCCCTTGACCACTTACCAAAATCTTGGAGTGGCCCCCCCCCACCAAAAATTATTGTCCACCCCTGGTCTAGCAGCACTGTGAAAACCAGCAAAACATGTAGATGGTATCATGAGCTTTCATGGGCATAAACCACTTCTTCAGATGAACGTAGAAACTGCAGGGCCCATATTGCAAACATCCAAAAAAATGTATGGTGAGAAAGTGCAGCATGTATTTACAGTATTGATTAAGCCAAGAGAATTTGGAACATTCTAAAACACTTGAAGCCCAACAATGCAATACTCAATCAAAATTTACTGCCAACTTCTGTAGAGGCAATTTCAATCTTGGTGTGTTCTCTCACGCATGATGTTCTGAAACAGTTAAGTAACATAAAAAAATAGTTTACACGGTGTTACATAATCCATTCACTGCTTTTGATCCCCCTTGGGAGTGACCCAAATTCACATGGTCCTACTGTGACATGTTTTGTATTTACATATTTGAATGAGCTAAAGCAACATTAAAATAAAGGTCACGTTCAATAAAGGAAAGTTATTGGCTACTTAAGAGTACCTAAGAAAGCTCAAGAGCATCAGTTAGTCCAGTAAAGGTTCATAAAGCTGGCTCAAGAGTCACCTATTTCAGAAAATAAATTATAAAGACATGAAGGACTCCTAAATCCATCTTTTTTGGTGGATCTGCTATCATAGGTACAGAACAAATGCAGATCTGTGCTTAAGAAAAGCAAAAGAGAAGCATAAAGACTTAAAACAGCTGAATTCTGCCAAATAACATACTGGGTATGTGCAATAGATCAATGTCTCATGGAGAGACAATTGAGCATCCTACATTCTTTTCACTAGTCCAGATTCAGATATCCATAACATGAATACATGCTCCTATCATCCATACAGCTTCACTGACCAAAGGATTTTAACTGATCATTACAGACTATCACAATTTCCTGGGTGGTCTCCTTCTGCCTTCTACTTTTTTTACACATTATTTTAATATAGAATTAGTCCTAGGAACCATTAGAAATAAGCAAACTTCAAAGTGTTCACAAGTTTGCTTCAGATGAGCATCCAAAAGCAGAAAAGATTTCATGAAAAGCTTCTTAGAGCCCCCCACAAGTCTCAAATTCCTCTTACCCCTAAGATAACCACACTGGGCTTTTGGAAAGCATGGCTGAAGAACTCTCTTCCTCTCCCATCTTCTGATAGATCTCCTCTTCCAGAAAGTCTGTGTCATTTTGTGGGGCATTGCAGGCAGCAAACACACACCTCCAGTTTTCACCAAGTGCGGCTCACTCATCTATCAGGAAACTGTAGCGTTTCCTTATGGAATTTTGGAAGGACAGATAGGGTAGGACCAGTGCTTTTTTTTGTTTAAAAAAAAAAAAAGGTGCCAGTTCTCCAGAGGAAAAGTTGTTGAAGAAAAAAAGGCGGTGGGGCATTGCCCTTTTAAGAGACACAGCCCCTTTAAGAAACACAGACTGTCGGACATTTTCATTACAGAGGTGCTGGTACACTCCATTCTTTCCAGGTAAGCTCTGACTGGAGGTGCCGGTACCTGGCAGTACCGTCACAAAAAAAGCACTGGGTAGGACGCTTAACCAGACCTTTTGGGACCTACAAAATGGATTAGTCTCAGAGGTAGGAAGTACCAGGTCATTTTTAGGTTAGATAAACCCGTATATCCATACTTAGTATTGCTATGGACTGATGAATAAGTTATTTTTGATTATTTTAGTCGACATCCTAGGCCTATGCGTTTTACATACACAACCACTCACTTTATACAAAGGAACAGTACCACAAAAAAGCTTTGTAAGTAATCCATATCAATATCTACAGATGTAAATATATACAAGCATGTGCATATTTATAGTAAGGCTGTTGAGTAGCAAGTAAATGACTAATCATGTACTCGATACAATTTGTATTAAGTAAACAATCAGTCGTTAAGGGGCCGCTGCAGCTCTGCAGTTTAAATGTAGTAAGAGCCAGGCATGCAGGCAACCCAGCATCTGCTACATTTAAACTACAAAGCCTCAGTGGGGGGTAGGTCCAGGACCCGGCATGAGCCTGGCTCTCATTACATTTAAAAGGCAGAGCTGCAGTGTAGCTCTGCCTCTGCCTCCCCACTCTCCACACACACACCACTGAGATGGTGCTGGAGGAACTGGCTTTTAAGCAGGCTCCCCCAGCACTGGCTCCTACTTTCCCCCTTGTTGCTTCTGATAGAGAGGCAGCAATGGGCGAAAAGTGTGGGGGGGTGGGGGAAATGCAATTAGTCAACTTGACAACCCTAGGCTTATGTTCTTACAACCACACCGTGAAGATGGAGAAAAATACTCTATTTTACAGACAGGGAAATGGAGGCACACTAATAATATGACTCACTTGAGGATGCACACAAGATCTGTGGCAGAACGAGAAAGAAAAGCCCAGATCTCCCAGTTCCCAGTCCTGTACTTCAGCTACTACACAAGTCTTCAACTCTTACTTTTTGTGTATCTTCTTCCATTCTTGGTTGTAATATTCAAAGGGAAAACCTTTTAAAGTACAGAGAATAAGCAATTTACTAAAGCTAATGAAGATACTTGTGCTTTTTATAACAAAGAAACAAAAACACCCCACTTCATCTCACACAGAATGAGACGTGTAATTAATAAGGCACTGAAAAGGGAAAACAGTTCACATATATCAGGTAAATGACTATCTACCAGTCTACTGTAATTTTTAATTCCCAGGTTTTTTTAAAAGGCCATTCATAAAATTATATTAGAGGTGCCTGTCTTCTATTAATGTTATGTCATCTGACATCCAGTCAGTGGAAGATAAAAAATATGGCATTAACTTTTAGCAGTGGAATGAAATGAACATGTTGGGTGGTACAAGGTGACCCAGCCTAGCTTAACTGAGTACCAAACTATAATAAAGTAAAACCTATGATCTTTATACTGGGGGGGGAGGGGCGAGAGGGGGAAAAAAAGAGTAAAACCTGCAAAGACCAATTTAAATGAATCATGCATATTTGTTACGAGTAGATGAGTCCACTATAGCTACAAGAGCCTTGCAATTGCAGCAATATAGACAGGGTGAACCAAGTTCTGGTGGATCAGCTTTTCCCAGAATTTCATCCTTCTGCTACTACCCATTTTCCCTATAACAAAGGGGAACCAGACTCGATGACTTCTCGAGGTCCCTTCCAGTCCTAGTAGTCTATGATTCTATGAAAATCCTACATAAGAGTCCCAAATCTAAGCATTACTTTATGCACAAAGTAAAACTACAGTACACTTCCGATAATCCGGAACCTTTGGGACCTAGGTGGTGCCGGATTATCAGATATGCTGAACTATGAGGAGGTACTATAAACTGGTTTTATATATATATATATATACACACACACACACACACACACACACACAGACACTGTATCCAGTATATACTGTATATAAAGTGTTTTAACCCTTTTTATTGTACATACTGGATACAGTATACTGCAATGTTTTATTTTTTTAACACTTTTTTACCCTTTTTGCTTGGTTCAGCAGCTGCTGCTGCTGCGTTGTGACTCGTTTTTGCTGAAGCTCACTCACTAGGCTCTTGCCATTTTGATGCCGGACTATCAGGAGTGCCGTACAATTGGGTGCCGGACTATTGGAGTTTTACTGTGTACCAGACTTTTCATCTTATTCCCAGAGATTAATGAGTGGCAGCTCCAATGGTAGCCCACAGTTGAAAAAAAACTCTTATCAGGTTGGGTGTGTATTTAATGATGTTCAAGCATGAGAAGTTGCCTAGCATTAAGATGTAAACTCCGATTTAATTGGTGAACTGGTTAAACATTGTTTAACCAGTTACAAGAGAGTGAGGGGGAGCCACTCAACCCCTTCCCACCACAGGCAGGGGCAGCACTGACCAAGCCGGAGAAGCCCCAATCTGTGGCGGGCCCCCCATGGGGCTGTAGTAATCCTTTGCCCGCAGCAGGCGGGGAGCTGCTCCAGCCCCCACCAATAAAACTCAACCAGTAAGCCTCAACCATTAAGGTTAAGGCTTACCAGTCAACCAGTTAAACCTTCACATCGCTAAAGAAGGCCACACAACAAAGGGCTTTTCACTATTGCAAAATTTTGACCACAGTTTATAGATCAGCTCTGGCCTTGACTGCTATAACCTCTTCTGGTCTGGCCTCACCAGCGGGCAGATTATTCTACATCTGCCCGCTGCAAGATTTTTACACTTTCTTCTGAAGCATATGGAATTGGCTGCTGTCTTCCACCTTGGCTTCCTATAGTTCTTCAGCACCACTTTAAGTTCCTTACTTTCCATGCTCAACTCCACTCTTGTCTTTAATCTTGTCTCTAGTTGACCCCTTCACTCCCTACTTGTACTCCATGCTCTGCAAACACTTTGTCACTCTGCTGACATACAAACTAGCACCAGGTTTGGGGAGTTGAGCAGAACTTTCACTGGGGTCAAAACACGGCCGACCTGAGACAAGATATAACTTTCAGCTGAAACCAGGTGGATCTGGCAGAATTTTGCTGTGAATTCTTGCAGTCATTTGAATCCAAAATTTGTGAACTCATCTGAAGCAACACCCTAAAAAAAACATGCATACAAAACCCTATGAATTCAATGCTGATGCATTTTGTGCAGCTCTGCTTTCCTCAGAAATATCTCCTAATTACTTTAAGAAACTGATTGTGTTAATACCCATTCACAGCACACCTGAAAAAATGCCAATGCAGTTCAATGAGGCACTTCAGTTGTTTTATTCTCCTTTGGGTGAGATATTGAGGCTATCTAAACATCTTAGAGTTAGTTACTTACTCACTCATTTACTGCTCACAGGCTCTGCTTTAGCACTTCAGACAGCTCAATTTCATCTGAGACAAACACTTTCCATTTTAAGTGTGGGGAAATTCACTAGCGCTCTATTGAAGGAATGAAGAGCTACTTAAATTTACAGAAAAAAACCTGCAAAAAAACAGTAGAAACACTAACATTTTTCAAAACATTATTCATAAATTAACATAGGTGATTAACACACAGCAGGGCACAGACAATGCATTAAGCATACCAGTTGCAAATCGGAACAACTCTACAGTAACCCCAAAAGTGAGGTCTAGATATTAACTTTCCCTTTTTGCAATGTGACACTGCAATGTCACAACTGTCATCATATGTTGATTCAATATGACAATGTGATCACAACCTCAATGCCAGGACATTATGATTGTTTGAGTAAACTTCCAGAAACAATAGAATGGATCCCATTCAACTAGGAAAATCTGTGTAACAAAACAGAATTTTTCCCAATATTTACCTTTCCTCTACCTCCACCCCTCACAACTTGGAGATAGGTTCTTCCCATCTTCTTCATCCACTTCCTTTCCGGTTGCTAAGGCAGGGTATTTTCCCTCTCACCTTGCTCTTCATTTTCTGAATATTTGAAAACATGCTGTGTGTGCCTAGATGCATGAGATAGATTTAGGGAGGTATGGATCTAGTGCTGTGTGACACAGGCAGATAAAGAGATTCTGAAATCAAGCTCCAAAACTCCACAAGTACCATGGCTCCCTAGAGTGACTTGCTCAATACCATGGGTGTAGAACCAAAATGGAGTCTTCGGCTTACAATGAAAAAAAAGAGGATGGGTGCTCACCAAGTATACTTTAACTTCTACTTCTCTTCATCACTCAGAAACTGAGTAGTATGTTTTCAAAGTACTTGTGGAGAAAACTTAACCATGTGACTCACAGGGACAGATTCTGATCTCAGGGTATGTCTACACTAGCTCATTAGTTCAAGCTAGGTAGGCAAATGAGGACAACCGGAGTTGCAAATGAAACCTGGGATTTAAATATCCCGGGCTTCATTTGCATGTTCCTGGACGCCGCCATTTTTAAATCCCCCTTAGTCCGAACTCTGTGCCTGCGAATCTCTAATTCGAACTACCTACTCCGTGCCGCGTGTAGCCGCGGGCACGGAATTCGGACTAAGGGGGATTTAACAATGGCGGCGCCCAGGGAACATGCAAATGAAGCCCAGGATATTTAAATCCCGGGCTTCATTGCAACTCCGGTTGCCCTCATTTGCCTACCTAGCTCAAACTAATGAGTTAGCGTAGACATACCCTCAGTTACACTAAATCCAGAGCAACTCCATCAACCTTCATCTGAATTCCTGATTTGAACTGGCTTTACTGACCCAGAGCCTCATGCTGATGTAAATTAGTATAGTTGCATTATCTACATGAGCTGGGTATCTGGCCCACTGACTTTAAATGTTATTTCAGTTTCTGTAACATGCTGACAGAATTCTATCAGAAATTGTACAATTCCATTGTGTACAATAGACATGCCCGGCATATATGGCATCATGCAGTCCAGGCACTTCAGAATTGGTTGAAAGTGATCACAAAGTTAAAAACCACAAACACATACTCCTTTATAAATATATCCTACAATATCTAGAGATGGTATCAAAACTTCAGTAATAAGCAGTTTCTTAGCCACTCCACCCAGATTCATGCCAGCAAAACAAGCCAAAAGAACATATTTGGACAGAAACCAATATCTTTGTACAATAACATGGTAATAAAAATCTTTACCAATTATCCCAGTATTTTCTTAAAATAGGCACACTCTCTTTCATGCCTTAACTTTACGTTTTCCTTTGCCCTATATCAAAGCACCAACCTAATTATCCCCTATAAGGTTGACTGAGATCGTGATTATTTAACTTTTTTTTTTATTTGTGGAATTTAGGCGAGACTGTTTCAAGCTTTTTATCAAAGTAACGGCTTGATTGGCTTTAACATTTTTTGTAATTGTTAAAAAAATAAGAGTTGTCTAACAAACAGAAAAAGAGGTTAAATACTTTAATTACCCATTTGCCAAAAAAAAAAAATAATAATAATATTCATTCAAACATGGAAGCAATGTTAAGGGGCTCCTAATTTTGGAGCCAATTTTGAGGATTTAAGGACACTGCTGTGTAACAGAAAATGTAACCTACAACCAAGTGGTGTTAAGACATATTCTTGGTCAATTTAATAACATATACAAGTAGCCTTTAACACGGTTTACTTCTCTTTACAAGTTTTAAATGTGGATTTGTCTTTAAAATGCTGAACACTTTCAAAAAAGCATCAGGTTTAACTTTCTTCACATGGTGCCTCTTGTGACACATCTGAAAGAGGTTTGTAGTGTTTACCTAGAGACAATATATAGGTTGGCTCACAGAAGCGGACCCTGATTCAGGACATCATCCTGATTTAGGCAGAAGTCTACTGCAGGTCTGTAG
>JANRFK010006693.1:37836707-37887893 GCA_030068395.1 Apalone spinifera | reverse complement strand
GGGGGGGGGGGGGGGGGAAGGGTTTGTGATCTGGGAGTCGGCACCCTTGTGTGGAGCTGGAAGCAGCAGCCGTCCCCCTTCCCTCGCTCCACAGCCACCTCCATGCTCCTCTTCCCAATGGCGATGGAGCAGCCCCTGCCCAAGGCACAGCAGCCACTCCAGCCTGGTCCTGGTGGCTACTCAAGCCCAATGGGCTGGAACGCCCCTCCTCCTCCACATACCCCCGTCCACTCCCCTTTAATCAGTTAACTAATTAAATGGGATTTTACATCCCTAGTCAGAATTTTTGAGGTGGATGAGCTTTCAGATTTGGTTACTGCTACAAACTTCCCCCACAGAATGATTCCATGGCTCTTGCACTTATGCTTAGGGAGGTTTCATTTGTCTAATTATTCCTATTTGAAATATTCCTAATTGCAGTCTTCAGCAGTGCACCATCCCTTAAGGAAAATATCGTACAGAATTTATTGAAAATCATAACTTAAAAAAAAAAGGCATTTTCAGCCATTCTATGGAATTTAACTGAGGATTTTACCACATCTATAGAATGATTTTTCAAAGATACAGCAAAGTATTAAATTCTATTGGTTAAGAGTAATTTCTGTAGAATCCTATGGTTTCATCCCCCACCCTTTTTGTTTTGTTTTAGTGAATTATTAACAGTTGTCCATTTTGTTAAAGAAAGTTTCCCCTGAACTGGCCTGACTAGTCTGTTTTAACGTTCAGTTAATGTCTTCTTCGTTTATATTGAAGAGTTTCATATTATGTACACGTTCTCTATAGCCTTCAGAAATTAAACACCTTTACATAAAAATATGTAAATATTGTTACATTCTTGTGTCATGCCCAAACTGTGGTCTTTACAAACTGGGATTTTGGGGTGCACAGTACTTCTGGATCAGGACCTAAAATCTTTTTCATAATCATCACAAACTTAAATTTTCCAAATCTTTACTCACAGTTATGCCCCTAAAGTCCAACCTAGCTGCTCCCTCCTGTACTTATTTCATTTTTCCAATATTCTTCTCCTAACACTGTGCTCAGAAATATGCAGAATATGCCCAGATTTTACCATAATTATATCATCATGTAGGTCACTTCAGCTATTTGTCTTGCGTGGCACTTTTTAACATGGCAGGCAAAGTTTTCACATCAACAACTACAGTGTGTTACGTATAGTTGAACGAAGTGGTGAGGGTTTTATTATTATTATTAGGTCTTTATGTTAAGCTTTCACCATTTTGTAATGTTAATGATCAGTAACCATGGGATCACGGAAAGACTTTCTTTAAACCTGCAGACGCATTCAGTGATAAAATATTCTCACAGTTTCAGAATTGACGAAACATGCAATGCATGTTAAAATTTACTCTCTGACTGACTTATAATAACACTGCATATTATACGTAGGTTACTCGTAAGGTTCTTTAAGGGATGTTAAATGCTACACAAAATTTATATGGCATGTTTGGAACTACTAATGTATCAGATTTTATACTTTAGTGGTGGTTCAGCTGGTATTATTTCTTTTTAAAGAACTAGATTGTGATTAATTGCAGACCATGATTATGTACACGAAAAGGATTGGTTTGAACCTTTGCCCTAGACATACACCAGGGTAAAAGGGAAGATACAAAGGTTATGGCTTAATAGTTTTGCTTAAATAAACTGTGGCATCTCTTAATAGACCCAAACAATGTTTTTGTGTTTATTAGACACATTTTTTACTTCCTAAAGTAAGAAGTGATTCATGTCAATGAAATGGACCAGTCAAACAGGTAACTGAGTTTGAGTGTGTTTGTGTTATTCCATCACTTGAAATATGCTTAGATTCTCCACAACACCATTTTTAAAATACTATAGTCTCCATTTACATGTTTGTTCCATTGACCTTCTAAAACTTCACTATATTGTACAACTAAACTTGGAGTAACATATACATCAGTATTAAACATAATATTGTATATGACACTGTACCTGCTATTGATGTACTGTATCAGTTTTTTAACTCCCCATTTTAGGTGCTGACATTTGTCATGATTTGTGAATGTCCATAAGTGAACTTTCCCAAACATCTCATCAAATCTCAGCCACTGCTTTTGAGTGTGGTTTGCTGGTATGGTCGTTGGGAAAAGGAGGTGAAGGGAATATAACCAGGCTACATATGTTCCTCTCAGAAGAAGTATTGTGCATCACTAACTCGGAATCTAAAAGAATATGGGTCAAATATGGCTTATTTTTTAGATCTCTGAAAGAACAGTGAATTGGCATGGGAGTTATTTTTCAAAGCTCTTTTATGCATGCACAACAGGGCTATTTTAAGGATTTCAAACTAACCCCTGGAACTCTGGAATCTGAAAACAGCAGTTTTAATCTCACTTTCTGATTATTCTGTTTTAAGTCTGTTCAGCTGTGACTATCAGGGAGATCTTCAGCTGAACTTTGAAAAGACTTTACCAACTATACAAAAGTTTAAAATATGCTGCAATCTGATAAAACAAGTCAAGTCATCACTATCATCATCCATCTGCTACTCACTGGCTGTAATACCATTTTACACTTTAACTATTATTTTGTTAGGCCTCAACACCTTTTTTAAAGGTAAGAAAATATTATTTCCCTTTGAACATTAGGATAAATGAAACTCAGACTACGTCTACACTTGCACCCTAGTTCGAACTAGGGAAGCAAATGTAGGCGACTGAAATCACTAATGAAGCAGGGATTCAAAAAATGAGGAGTAACGTTAGTTCAAACCAAGGGGTTTGGTTCGAACTAACGCGGCCCGGTGAGCACTTTCACTTTCGAAATAGCTGTTGAGCAGAGTAACGCGCTGGCGAAATCATGCTAATGAAGTGCGGGATATTTAAATCGCCGCTTCATTAGCAATTTCGGTCACCTACATTTGCATCCCTAGTTTGAACTATGGTGCAAGTGTAGACATACCCTCAGAGAAGCTAAGTGACATATCCAAGAGCCAACATATTTGTCTGTCTTTTAGGTCCATGCGTCACAGAAAAAGCACTTCAGTTCTCTGGGAAATATGAATAATATTTACCCACCTTTGTAAAACCCCAAGATGTTTACAGATGGAAGTAGTTTTAAGATTATGAACACTTAAATTTGAATGATCGACATGTTGATATTTTCCTAAGTTTCTTAGTTGTCTGCAGTGTAGTGATACTGGTCCCACGGTCTGAGAGAGATGAGGAAGCTAAATACAAGTTTAGCTAAGGCATTTTGGTTCCTTCCCCAGACTAGAAGAGCTCAGTGTAGCTCAAAAGCCTGTACCTTCCACCAACAGATGCAATACAAGATATTAGCTCACATTATCTTTTGAGTTTTAATCACATTATGAAAATGATTGGATTTGTTTTAAATGTAGCACAGCTTTGGAGTCATTTATACAATTTAATCAATGATATCCCTATTTAGCACACCTCAGGGCTTCAGTGCCATCGTCCAACATCAATGAAAGTGTTCAGCTCTTTGGAATCCCAGAAGAGCAGAGTTCAATTAGTCTTATTTCATCACAGTAGGAATGTTAAGGAAATAAGCTCAGTGTATTTATATGTCAGAATTTGAAATACTTTGACAATTCAAGCTTTATTTTATTAGAGAGCAGGTAAAGTCTGTTCTCTTCTAAGAACAGTTTTAAAAATGAACATAGCTGATAGAAATGAGTATAGATGCTTTTAACACTCTCTCTCAATGCCTGTGAAATTGTATTACTGCAAATATTAATTTTTGTCATCAATGGCGGATTTAATCCTAAGAGAAAAACAGAAAGCAAATATGTATTAAAAATGAGTGGAAGTTTTGGTTTCCTGTTTGGTATTTGTATTTAAAATGCACCCACAGTGATTTTCTAATTAACACAGAATGTTGCAAAACCTACAGGAGGAGAACAAATCACACCACTCCCAAGAGCTGTGTCAAACCCACCAAGGCTTCATTTGCAATACAAACCAAACCCTACAGGGTACTGGAAGTAAACCAACTCCTGCAGTTTCAAGGGGAGAATCATATTTAATGAACCACAACTCCTCATTGAAAACCCGTAAGAAGCACCTATGATCCTCCCTCTTCAACTTCCCGTAAGTACTGAGCACCCCAAAACCTTTCAAAACCAGGGTTCTGCAAGAAAATTGCTTGCTATCCAATGGGAAAATGGAAGCCATTCTTCCCAGAAAACAGCCAAAGGAAGGCATGGTCCATCTCTGTATTAGGGATATAAAATCCTATTTAAGTTTAACCAGTTAACCGATTAAGCAGGATCCCACATGGGGGACTGCTTCAATTACAGGGAACTTCCCACTCCTGCCCTGGCTCCCACCCTGGCTTACAGCATGGTGGGCCCAGTGGACGTGCTCCCAGGGTGCTGGTTAACTGCTCCCTGGTAAGCATCACCCACTAAGGGTAATGCTTACCAGTTAACAAATTACCCATTCACATCCCCACTGTGTATGAGGGTGTCAATCTTTTAAGATACGGGAAAGACAACTGGTCAATTTTACAGATACAGTAAAATAAAAGCTTGCAATAAAAGCTTGACATCTATTCCCGCCCATCTCTTCCTTTGTCCGCCTTGCAAATTTAGATTATAAATTCTTCAGGCAAGTACTTTCTCTTAGTACATGTCTGTACAGTGCCCAATTTCTGTTGGTCCTGTAGGTGCTACTATAAATTAATTAAATAAACAAAAATTATTAATAAAAAGTCTGCATGGGATCTGAACCTCACATCCATGTATGGTTCAAGCCAACTCAAAGCAAATAGTTCACACTCTAAATCAGATCCACTCCACTGATGACATCTAAGGATTTTCCACTTATTTTCACTATTACAAGAGGTTTTTTTCATAGCAAACCACATTGTAAATTGGGTTTTATTTATTAAAACCATTGATACCATTGGGAAATTATCTAGCTGCACATGTAGAGGATTGAGCACTTGGAAAAAGCACTTCAGCACTTACCCAAGTTAAGCATGTGCATCTTTCCAGGGTAATACGAATACAGACATGTTTAGAGCTAAGCATGTGTACAACTCTTGACAGGACTGGGGTTTTAATCCCTGCACCTATGGTTCCTGTGTGTACAGCGAGGATAATGTTTACTTTAAAGGCTGTTCCAGGGATTCATGTCCACCACGTTCCAATTCTTCAACTGATAACAATCACAATCACAAAGACTGCTGCTCCCACATGGAGTTCTGTGCAGATGCAGCTGTCTACTTGTGTCCTATCAGTTATAGGATCCAGGCCCATACAAGTGCTAACATTTAATATAGTAGCAGTTTCAGATTGTTACATGCTGCAGTTGTTAAGTAATCATGTCTTCCAAAGCTTCCAGTACCAGGCATAATGAGAAATGTATTCAAAACAACAGTGCAATGTAAATTAATATATACAGACACACACAATTCTAGAACTCACAAGGGATGTTACATTGCATGTAATCAGCTAATCAAGTAGTCGATGGAATTTCCATCGACTACTTGATTAGTTGATAAGAGGGAAAACTGCAGAGCCACGGCCAGCAGTTACCCTGCTCGGGCTCTGCCTTTAAAATGTATTAAGAGCCGCTAGGCTCTTCACACATTTAAAAAGCAGAGCCACACCAGGGGGACTGGAAACAAGTCGGGAATCGGCTGATTCCCGGCTCGCTCCCAGTCCCCCTCCCTCCTCCCGCTGCACTTCTGCCGGCCCTGTGCCCTAGGATGAAGCTGGGGGTGGTCCTGGCTTATAATCTGGATCCCCCTAGCACAGGCTCCTGTTCCCCTCCCCCTTGCTGCCTCTCTCTGATAGAGACAGCAAGGTGTGGGGGGGAGTGACTAGTCGAGTCACTACTTGACTACCTGATAAACATATGCTTATCAGGTAGTCGACTAGTCGCTTATATCCCTAGAACGCATAACTATGCAGGGAAGAAGAGAGAAAGAGAGTGCTGCACTTTCTAGATTTCTGCAGACTTTTGTCCAAAAGCTCCTTGGGAGAAGAAGCAAGAAAAATTATGTGAAGGTGCAATTTTGATGAGCTCAGCCAAGTCTCAGCTTTTGGTCTCCTGAAAAATCCCACAAAAAACTATTTGACTGATGTCATCACATTCAAATAATTCACCTGATGTCACACCAGAGATGCCAGCCACAAACATCTGACAAATTATTATTTTGATCCAATTGTTAAGAGAGAATTACAGCAAAAACTGCACTTTTCACCGCTATTAAAGCAGTGACCTTGACAACACTCTTTTCTGCTGGACTTATATCATCAAGCCTATTAATCAGATAGCAGTTCAAACTCTTGTGCTTCAAATAGTCGACCCTGGCTAGTGCTTTAATTACTAGTATTAAATGGTAATTAAACTTGAATGTGAAAAGTCTTAATTTTTTAAAAAAGAAGTGTAAAATTCAGTCATTTAATAACAAGTCATATTCTTTATTGTGTTTCAGCATGGACACCGAGGATGCAGCAATTTACTATTGACAAGCACTAAAGGAGCAGGTCATTTCACAAGTATAGTGTGGACAAAGGTGAACTGGGCAACTGATGAAATCTGTGGCCAAGGCGAAATAGCAATCTCTGAGACAAATGGTAATAAAGTTACTGAAATGAAGCAATGTAACTTCTAAAGTGAACTGTCATAAGCAAGACACAGGTTTCAAAATGGCCTGTCTAAAGTAATTAAAACACTAGTTCTTAAGGAACAATCAAAATGGCTAACTCCACTGCTGACTTTGTATTCAGACTGAACCAAACACCAAAGATAAGGTAAAAACTAGTAAAAATGCAATGGCCATTGTAATTAATTTTTTATATGTTTGTCAGTCTAAAAACTCCTCCTAAATGTTATACAGCTTCCTCTTATCATAATTTAAAGCAACATAAGGGTTTGGATGTGCCTGAAATGGCATTGCTTCTCATAAAACCATACAGAAGAGAGACAGAATCACCAGAAAGGGTGTGGTTGGGGCATGCCCTTCCCTTCCCCCATCCGGGAATACCCCAGCCCTGAGCATCCCACTCCCCAGACACTCTTTAGGGAACGAGGAGAGGGGCTGCATTGCTGGCTGTTTCTCTTTATCAGGGAGCAAGGGGAAAGTGCACAGTTTACTGCATTCTTTACTCTAGCTGGAGAGCATAGGGGCAGATGAACCTGGACCTGCCCTTGCCATGAACCTGCACACCTCCTTCAGCTGTGCCTGCTGGAGCTATAGCAGCCATGGAGAAGTGCTTCTCACCTGACCCCAGGCTGCTGTGGTAAGAGGACTGGGGTAGTCCGCTCTCCCTGGGGCAGACTGAATATTGAGCCCCTCATCCCCAGTCCCACCCCAGAGCAATAATTTTCATTTTATTTTCCAAAAAACAAAAGTTAATTGAGTTAAGGACACCTGTAATGATGGGTAAATCTAGTCTTCTATAAAATTGACATATATGCATCATAAGAGCAGAACTATTTGCTGAAGTTGCAGTAAATTGTGTAAAGTAACATTTCTTTTATTATTGTTTTCTGCATAAACATTACTCCTCCTTTATGACAAGGGAATCATATAAACTGAGTCAAATTTCAATATTCCTTGTTAACCAAAAAGAGAGTCAGTCCCCTCATCAATTAATGACATTGATAATTTAATAATTGGGAAGACATAATTGTCTAGAGAATTGGCAGAACACGAGGAATAAGGAAAATTGAACGCTGCTCCCACCTCTGCTACTAATATGCTGTGCAACCTTGCACAAGTCACTTCACCTCTTATTTCTTTCCTCCTCAACTAACTTTTATGCCTGAAAATAATCAGCATAATGGCTTTGCGCAAGAGGTTTTTCTTGCGCAAGAAGGGGCAGTGTAGACAGCTTCGTCTTGCGCAAGAGCCTATTACGCAAAAATGGCAGCTCATTAGTTATGCAAATGAGGCTCGGCAATATTCCACGCTGAGCCTCATTTGCATAGCTCTGGCGCAAGATCGCGCCAGTATAGATACAGCCTATGTGTTTTTACAATGCTTAGCACAATGGGGCAGTCATTTTAACTGAGACTTGTAAATGCGACTGTAAAACAAATCACTAAAAATTCATTTCAAGAATCTTAAAACATACTTATCCAAAGTTATTCAGTGTTCTATACTATTCTGATCATTGTGGCTGCACTCCATATAAAAAATGTGCAACCTATGATGGTGTTTTAATATTAATGTATGATGTGCAGCGGTTTGAGGGACTGAAATTTTTGATTTTCCTAAAATTAAGAACACCTATAACACATCATCTAATAATACCAATAATGGAATTATCCACCTATACATACATTATTCAGAATACATATGGGATAAAATTATTTGTCTAAAAGGAAACACAAGGAAGTCTATTTAGTTTAAGGCCTGATGCATCAAAGCACTTAAACACGTATTTAACTTTAAGGACATGAGTTGCCCCATTAAAGCCTTTCAAGTTAGATATGTGCGTAAATAGCTTTCTGAACTGCTACCTTACAGAATAGGTGAGCTCAATGGTTTTGCATCGTATCTCCAATATTTATTATTGAACAATACCATTTTTAAAAGAACATGTTAGCTGCTTATATTACATATAAATGATCAACTATAGAAAAAATAATAAATATATTAGTCTTTTAAATGCAAAAGGAGAACAAAACATTTTTTAAAGTATGAAATATTTCCTTCACAAGAAACATCTTTGAATATATTATTTCCTTTTTATTTAGGTGATAAAACTATAAAACTTTTACACCAGGTGCCTTCCCTAAACACGTGCAAACAGCATACGTGAATAAGTTCTATAAATTTTTATTCATGTGTAATGTAAAAGTATTTTTTCCCAAATACATGCATTTAAAAATTATATACCTTTAAATAAATTAAATACCTGCATTTACCTTTAGCAAAAACCAAAACACATATCCCTCTCAGATAAATGAAGCAATAGTAGAAACAGAAAAAAAATAATTTTATACAAAACACAACTGGATAGCAAAACTAATCTGTATCTTCAAGTAATATTCAAACTGAGTTAAAGACAGGGCATATGAACAGTAGAAACTAGTAATAGATATTATACACAGAAGTAAACATTAATTGAATTTTGAAATTTAGGCTTAAGTGGGGAAGAAAAATTATTGAAAGGTAATCAAAATTTGGTTACTAAGGCCACCAACTAATGACATGCAACATTGATACCTCTCAATCTTCTATATTTTAACAAAATATAATTTAATAATGACATGAACTAACTTTTAGCTCATTTTTTAAAGTTTGGTGGGTTTTGTTTTGTTTTGTTTTGTTTGAAAACATATTAAACCATGCCCAAAGTATTCTGAAAGTGACAGAAATTAAAAGCAGAATTAATTTTCATGCTAAACAACAATGGAAGCCTTCCACACATTTATTTTGCTGATGGTCCAACTTTGTATATCACTGCAGATAGAACTACATGCCCTGAAGAATGGGAAACAAGTCTATCCAGAATCAAGTATGGTCTATAATTATATACCATGAGTGATGGAGAGCTAATGGCCCCAGCCATGTCACATGATTTCTATTCAATCTTTGAACCTAAAAACGAAGAAAAGGAACCAAGGTTGATGTCCTCCTTAATCCCGTAAGCTTTTGTAGTTCAGAGTCAAGCTTGAGGTACAATATCAATTTTAATTTTCTTATATAAACCATGTTCACCAGTTGGAGTTCAAGACACTGGAATGGAGTTGCAATGATAAAAATCGCATAGGGAATCTGGTATTGCGCCACTTACGACTATCAGTAAATGACCATTTATTTCATAATAGACCTTCTACTTGTGTGAACTTTCTCTCTCATGTAAAGCTAAAAATTATCACAAAAATCAGCCAACCACTTGTTTAATAAAGAAACATCCAAATTTAATCCCACTTCTCCTGGAGTTTTGAATTTAGTCAAATTTATCCTTCTTGCCTAGAAAAGGTTTCTAGTTTCTCTAAGACAACAGTTGTTACCATAACGAATGTGCGTTACCAGCTTTAGAATTCTAATTGTATTTAATACAGTTTCATGTTGCATCAAAGTACAAAATCAATATCATTTGTCCAACATACAGGAAAAATGGAATCTATAAACTGCTCCTATTGAGTAATTAAACACCTATTATCGTCATGAATAGCGAAACAATGAATTTGATAGATAAATTTTTGCAAGAAAATACTGCAGTGATTAATACCTCCCTATGTATTAAATAAAAACGACTGCCTTTTGTGCAGTACTGCTGGCAGAAGAACAGAAATGAGAGAAGTAGTAGCCTGTGCCACAATAACAGGCTAACCTTGAACTGAACTCCTTTCCTCAAGAAATTAAATGCTGTAGCAGGACTTTAAATCCCTCCACTTAGAGCTCATTTGTGTTCTATGTAACCTGCAGTTCCTGAAGAGAACTCATTATCTTCTAAAGGAGATTCTTTTTATAATTTCTTTATGAATGCGTATATTGTTTCTGCGAAAAAGTATTTTATATAAAAAAAGATATAAAGTACTAACTATGTAAACAAGGCAAAAAGATTTATATCAAAAGAACGCTATTCCTGCTTCCTAAGAATTCAAATACAGAGTACAGTGTTAGGTTAAAGAAAATGTACCTTTACAGCAAAATTTTAATTTGCTAGACTGATGCTAAAATGGCTTTCTGTTGCTATATGGCTGTATTCCACATATTCAGTCTTTCCCCCAATGCCCCTCCTGTAGCTTTGATTTCCTATTTTTCTTTTCACTTAGAATAATGCACTAGGAACAACTACAGAGTACAAAAGATGAATCTATGGATTAGACACTTGTAAAGGGTAACCCTATTTCACAAAGTGAGATGGGACAAAAAAGAAAGAAAAAAGGCCACAGAAGCAATAACTGCTCACTGAATTACCATTAAATTGTAAGATTTACAAGCCAATGTACAGTAAGTGCATATCTAATGGAGTTTGTCCTCTAAAAGAATATAGAGCAGATATTTGCAGTGTAAGATCTATCCACACTATTTTTCTTTACTTATATTTGGAGAAACAACAAAAAAAATCATGCATCTAAATCCAGCATTTTATACACATTAAAACAATGCAACAAACCTAATCTAAAAATAGATAAATGTAATATGAAGAAAGGCTTTTGTTTTTTAATTTAAAATCAAAACATTTTTCAAAAAAGGTGAAAACATGGCTTAATCACAGCCAGTCAACATTTTCTTCACAAGAATCTTGTAATAAAAGCAGATCACATATTTATAAATTTAGTTAAAAGATATGATCTGATAGAATTTAATGAAAGGTCTTTTTTATTTTTGTAATATACTTGATTAGAACTTGCAATGTCTTTTTGATAAAATATTTGAGTTAAGTTTCAGATTGTATTAATCATTAGAGCCTTAATCATCCATAACACTTACATTCAGATGGTAGTGACAACATGAATAGGATTCATGAAAGGCATTATTATTCATGATCGATAGCATTTTGTCACTACTTTGATTGCTCTCATTCATATCAGCAAAACTGCTGAATGAGTTAACTTTAGAAAATAAAATGGCAACTCAAGCAATTATTTCAAACTTCTCATAAGAAATAAAAAAGAAGCAATGATTGGTATTTAATATCTGTGTATACATCTGTTTAGAGAGATCATGAACAGTACTCTATATTACCTTAGAATAAATAATCACATGCTATATCAGCTGACTATTGAGTGACTCATTCCTCTAATAAAAATAACTCTTTTAGATACAAAGGGAAACTTTTGAAATGGGTAAAATAATCCAAACAACAGCAAGGCAATCCTGCTACACTTCATTCTTCACTTGGATAAGTTAAATTTTTCTTAGTAAAACTTCACATGTAAGTAGCAGTAGCTAAGTTATCCGCTGATCTAAAAATAAATTAGGGCCATTTTGCTATTTTTCCCCATTATCTGAATTTTACGGGATTAACAAGCAATGCACAAGATCAGCAATGATAGCCTTGTTATTTCAAACCTTAGTGAATCAAGTTCACTAAAGGTGAAGTAGTGGAATTATCGGTACAAGTAGCTGTGTCATCAAAGCCTTCTGAGAGGCAGTATATGGAAATGCCTAAATAAATAGTAGCATAAAAGCTGTCTATACAAGTAAGGACACTCCCAACATTTTTCATTAAAACAATTCCAATTTCAGTTTTATGATGTAGCTTTATATTATAGGCAAAATACAAAATCCTGACATTATTCTAAATGGGATCGGGTTAAAGCACCTCTCCACGCTACAGTGAACCAGAGAATTTCAAGAAGCTGATGAAGTCCAGTTGACCAGCTGATACTTTTTCAGCAGGGCGATAAAATTAAAGGATTGCTTTGATTTGCTTGAAAGATTACTTTCTATAGTTAATTGTTTAAAGTGCACAGTCTTAACAAAAAGAGGAAAAAATATCAAGTAGGTTAATGTAGAGTGAGCTAATTGCAAGCTGATTAAATTGTGCAAAGCAAGAGATATTTCTAGTGTTACATACCATCACAAGGGCTAGTCTTATCCACCCTGCTGCTGCAGCAAACAAGCTGATTTGCTAACAAAGTGGTCAGCTCGGGCATTTGCACAGCATCTCAGTAGGTCCACAGACGGCTGCTCTCCATGCAGAGAATCTCAAGCTCCATTTTCCAATCTGATTACACGGCTCCTTATTCCAGCAGCCTTAAACCTTCATGGCAGTTTACCAACATTTTCATCACTTTTTCTTTTACAAAGCAAAAGAACTGATAAGCTCTCAGGTACCCAGGATTTCACAGTCAATGCCTGGCAGGCAGCCAGCTTCCCTCACCACACAACTGATTCGGGCCACCATGCAAAAAGCATACTGAATTTACCAGGCAGCACAAAACTATTAGAATTTTGCAGTGTATACAAGTCAGCAGTATGTTTCTGCCTTGACATATATAGGCTGTTCTGTTTAGCCACATGTAGGAAATGCCTGGACCTAATAAGAATACGGCCAAAAGAAGCAATTCAAAACCAAATGAGCACATTTATGAAAAAGGCACTAAACTAACTAAATTGCACTGGCAATTTAGGATATGTGTTGTTAAGAGCAGAGTACAGAACTGAAATGAGCATCAAGATCTTTTTGAACCATAGGCTAAGTAAACTCTTTAAAAGATGGAAGAGCAAAAAGAGAAAAACTAAATGTACTTGTTAAATGTAAAATATATGTATTAAATGTGTATATTCTTATTATTATATCTTATTCTGGTTTATATCCACAACTATCAAAAAACCTGAGGTGAACTGCAATATATACACAACAAGAAAGCAAGATGCCTGTATAATTGCAATTCTTGTAAATTTTAAGGAATTCCTTCCCACAACTAAAATGAAAGGGAACTTTCATTTTTCTTATAATTAGGAGTGAAAAAATAATATTTTACAGTTAAAATAAAAACATAATCATGAGTCTTTCATTACAAAAATTAAGGTTTCGAGTTCCACTCAAACAACTGATGTTCAGTTTATTATTTGCATAAGGAACCCAAAGCAGTCTGAAAACTAATTCAATATGAAGTTAAGAAAAATCTAGAATAGAAATCTTCCCTGACAGCCAATAAATTTCTTCATAATTTCTTAACTCAGATCATGATAACAGAATCCCATCTAAGTTAAATTTGAAATATTTTTAAAGTGCAATTAGATGATTAAGTGCTATTTCGTATAGTGTCCATTTTATTGTAATAGACAGTGGGGCTAAGAGAGACAGAAAGAATCAGTTGGGGGGGGGGGGGGGGGGGGGGGAGAGTGTGGAATTTTAAAAAGTACAACTAAGCTGGTGCTATGGCTCAGTACTCCAGATCACCAGTGCATGACCCTCTGTATCTCTGAGTCATTAGCTGGAATCCCAGCTCTGCCTTTAGGAGTAGGGATTTGAACTCACACACCGATGTGGTGAGATTCAGGATCTTGAGCATGCCAGACAGAAGGGTCATTCTCCTCAGTGATGAGGAGGACGGTTGCCCCCTAGGGAGGGGAAAACTAGATGAGTGACTGTCGCACGATTCAAGCAATGGACATGCTGCTGACTCAGGAATGGACACTGACAGGCACCACTGCTTCAGTCCAAATCACTCCTAGTGGGAGTTGTTTTAGGGCACTGGTGCTGACAGGTACATGAAAAAGTCAGCAGGGAAATTATATACATATACATGTGTGTGAGTGTATGTATGTGAATATCACTCACAACATACACATGTGTATTTATTTAGAATGTACTGAAATAGGTAAAACTGTTTTATTTTTCTAACATTAAATTTTCAGCTTCAGCAAAATATTCATAATGCAACATTCTTCTATCTGCACACATGAATTTTGCAGACTAGAGAATGGGAATGTATCACATATATGTGCATTGAATCATGCATAAATGACTGCCAACTTAAGATGCCATTCTCAAATAATACAAATTCTACTTCTGCTAAAATAAAAAATGTATTTCAAGTAATTTATAATGCCAACACATTATTCCCGTGAATGATTCCTAGTAAACTGTTTATGCCAACTATGGGTTGCTTTTGTTTTGTTTTTTTGATTTATTGTGTGGTAAACGAACCCACTTAAACTACAGTTGTCTGTATGAATCAGTAATTTTCATGTTTCTAATTAAAATGTAAACAGTGTAATGAAGACATCAAGTTTTTAGGCAAATGTCTCATCCAGTGCCACTTGGGGTATGGTAATTACTGGAGCAGATCTATGGATGCTCCTGAATCCTCTACAAGTCCAGATTAAAAGCATTACTGCTAAACCTTGCCTTTTACACCAGGGAATTGTGTGCTCTAACCTATTCCCAGTTTGCTTACAGATGCATATCTCCACTATCCTTTATAACTAGTCATTAAAAATGGAAGTTTATCACATAAATGGAGCAATTTGCGTAAAAAACTAATACTGGATTTAAAATAAAATCTGCTTTCAAGTTTATAATTACACATAAACACGAATAAGATGTTTGTCAAAAACTCAGCAACAAACTGGCCCATTAAGAAAGAAAAGCAACCAAAAAACCACTATACTGGGATTTTTAATTTAAAAGGACACAATTGACATTTTAATACTTAGAATTAAAATGATTGTTTATCCATAATTGTTGTTCCACAAACAAATTATTTTTAATCAACTTGCTATTGAGAAAAATACAAAAATAACTGTCTCTTTGCAGACAGTAAGTGTAAAGTGTCTTAGGTTCCTTATCCCCACAAATGCAAAATGTGTTTGATGTGTCTCTGAAAATCTTTTGTCACTTTTATTTCAATCCCTGTGTCTGGATCTGAAATTTGTCAGAATTTATCCTAAAGCAAATGACCTCTCCTAAGGATACTGAAGAAACACAAGTCCTCTTCTGCTTACAATTGTTAATTGAGTCTGTCTGCTGCAATATCTCCCCCCCAACCAAATAAATCAGCATGCTTGTTTTACATATTTACTGACAAGCACTTGAATAGTCCTCTATTTTATTGTAATACTGGGAAGGGGGTATCTTCTCTTTCTTGTTGTGCAATAAGTAGTTAAAGCTGCAAATCACAGTAATATAAAAGGGTCTAACATGCCAGGCACAAGGAGATTTTTTTCCGTTGGACTCAAAGTCCATATTCTGACTGGTATGGCCAATTTATTTTTACATAAACGCTAGACAAGCATGCCTGCTTTCCAAACCTGGATTGTGGAGATGAGAGTGCAAAGAGAGAGATTGTGTAGTACTGTGTTATTTTACAATCTATGTTTTATTATTAAAGTAGTATATACAAATAAAGGTGTTCTCCCTGTCAGAAAAATCTGATCTTAGATTGCACCAACCCATAAAACATCTTGTCCCTAAATCATAAACTCCTCAGCACACTAGAGTAAAATGATACATTTAGGTGTTTGCTTGAAATATATTCTTCCAGCAAAAGCAGATTAAATTAGACAAATGGTATTCTGAAGGCTAACGCTTCATACCATAGTTGTGTTCTAAATGACAGGGGTTGCAAGCGAAAGCATCGCTTTTATTTAGCTTTGTGGAGGAATTAAAAAAAAAAAAAAAGGGGGCTCAACATTTTATTGAAATGTGGATTAAGACAATGGGGAAATCCTAACCTTCCCTCCAGTTCCGAGGCCACGCTAATCAGGTGTAATTTTTAATGAACACTAGCGGTTAGGTGCTCATTCAAGGTATTTCATTAAGAGGTTATTCATTTAAAATAAACATTTCAACCATATCACGCTGTAACCATTCCTGAAATGTAAATGAACGGTTTAAATGAGAAGATTAATAAAGAAGAGACGTTCTAATTCCAAGCATGGCATGCTATGTATTTTTAAATTTGTCTATGCCAGATGCTGTCAGTCAGAACAAAAAACTGTCCAAGCAGACAATCTGTGCGTCTGAATGTTGATCATGTTGGAAAGTAAAAGGGGGAGGGGGGAAGAGTGTGTCAAGGATTCGTGGTCCTTCATCTTTGCAGTAGAGCAAACACGTCTCTCAGTATAGCGACAGACAGCTGCTTCCACTTTCTAATGTGCCCTAACTTAGATCACTGAAAGAATTGTCAGCACTCAGAGAAACACACAAAGATAACACAGCCAGCTGCCATGAAGGGGGGAACAGCACAGCTCAGAAGAAATGGGATTTGTTCCATTTGCATGATGCTGGCTCCCTTGGGCCCCTTTCTTTCAAATCCAAAGCACAAAAGACAACACTTAACATATTTGCTTAAAGATGACAACCTCATGTTGATTTCATTTGGATGTAACAGTGTCAGGATTACAGATATAAGAATATATTATATCTGTAACAGAGACTGACAAATGTATCCATCAGTGAAACTGTCTGATTCATCTGCTTATACAGCCATTTTACCATCCCAAGGGTGCCATCTAAGTAGTAACTTTAGAAGACTGAAGGTCTAATTTTATTACACCACATTTCAACCTACTAAACAATATTATTTCTAAAATAGATCATTTTTATTGGAAGTCTCCCTGATGAAAAATCCAGTAGACATGGGAGAATTTATTAACTGTATGGGTCCTTTGAACTCAATATACTGCCCATTTTAAGCAACTTCCTTTATATATGGTCAAAACCTAAGATAACATAATTGAAAGTGAGTTTAAAACATATATAATAATAGTATTTAAATATTACATCGAGGTATCTGGTTTAATAATACTTCATAGTCTGTCACTATTTGAAAAGCCCTCGCTTGGAATTCCGAAACGGTTTACTTAGACAGCTTTAATATACACTTGCCTCAGTGTTGAGTCAATTCTTCAATAGGAACTCTATTAAGAATTATTGTTCTCCAGTACATTTTGGCTTTCTACACAATCTGATTTTTGCTTTAGGTATTCATTGGGCAGCCTAGAAGACATATGAATGATTTAGAATAAACCAGCCATGAGTCGTTACAGTACCATACAGCTATGGAAACAGTGATCCAAGCTGAAGTGTGCATGCTTCTATGATCCTCCTTTCCACACAGTTGTATGGATGGACTCCTTTTCAAATCAAATAAAACAATTAGGCGATGGCTTGACTTTATACAATTCAAAAAAATGCATTTGGAAACAAGTGTTCTTCCCGCCTTGCACCCTTCCAAATGAACGTGCATAATGAAAAGCTAGCTACATGCGCTGCTTTGTCCAGAGGAACTCTAAACTGCTTGTTGCTATCTGCTGGCACATAAGAACTGCACTGTAATTCACTAGATTGGAGTTGTTTTGTAAAATGGAGTTAACTGCTGTACGTGGAATTTGAGCACAGCAGATGGTTACCAATCATTATTTTCAATTTGTTTAGCTTCAAGTAATGTAGGGTGGGATGGGGGGAGGGGTTAGCACATTGGCTTTCAATAAACTAGTGATAGGTGCTATAGCGCACACACAAAAACGTTTGTCTTTCCTTCCAGACTATAGTACAGCTAAGAAAAAACTGATTTAATAGAAAGAAAACACACATTTTAAAAGAGGCATTTATGTGTTACTCAATCATGCCCTATTCATGATCTAGAGTACATTTTAAATATTAGAAATAGATTGTAAAGTTTCCAAAGATAAATTGTCGCTATTCACATCTTACCATCATTCATGTTTAAATCACTCTTTTATAAGTGGCTCAGTTGTCCAACTGGAAATGGAAAAGGAACCATTTATGGACTAGTGCACATGAACAAAATTAAGCTGTAAATTTCTGGGCAGGGCCATTATTGAAGTCTGGAAACATCTGGGGCTGAAGCCTAAGCTGAGCCACACTCCCACAATGTTCAGGTAATTGCTTAGATGATTTATAAACTTGCTGTTTCTATTAAAATAGCTTTAAGATAAATATAAGCTGCTGAATTTCTGTGTGTGCATGCGTGTGGGAGAGGGGTGCGATGGGGGATGGGCAGGAGAACTTCTCAGCCTTCTTTTGAAAGAAGCAACATTCCTGTTTCAAAAAGACAGCACTCACACCTTTTCCAAATGCAGACCAAAGCCCTAATACTACAGAGATATGCCCATCTAGTGACAATATTTGAGAAGTTGAGCATATGTTGAATTTTTAAAGACTTAATATCTTCTAGTGAAAATTCATGTGTAAGGATTCTCTCACATAATTTTTTTTTCATTCTTACCAGAAATAACATATTTGCAGGATGTTCATGAGATTCATCTGAGAATCAGCCTGCCTTACCATGGTTGATTCAACATTGAGCAAGCAGACTTTTGGTGAGGTCATAGCAACTGAATTCAGGTGCTAACTTCAACAACATTAATCAAAAACAGTTTTCTGAAGACGGGAGAGGTATTTCTGGACTTAACGTCAGCATATGACACAGTCTACCACACAGAGCTTTTAGACAAATTGTCAAGCTCACTCCCAGCATGGATAGTCAACATCACTGACGTTCTCCTCCACAACAAACATTTCCAAATGCACATAGACAGAATAGCATGAGGATAAGACAAGCCAATGGTGTACTCCAAAGCTTTGTGCTGACACGTATTCTTTTCAGCATGTTTGAACTTAAGTTCTTCCAGTCCTGTAAGTTCACATATACTTGGGCATCCAACCATGATCATTCCCAGAACTTGAAGGTTCCCTAAATGCTGAGTAAATGGTCGAATACTGTAGTTGGTTACATGTACATTCAACCTAAGGACATAAGAATAGCCATCCTGGGTCAGACCAAAGGTCCATCCAGCCCAGTGCCCTGTCTGCCAACAGTGGCCAATGCCAGGTGTCCCGGAGGGAGAGAATCAAACAGGTAATAATCAAGCAATCTCTCTCCTGCCATCCATCTCCACCCTCTGACAAACAGAAGGCTAGGGACACCATTCCTTACCCATACTGACTAATAGCCATTTATGGACTTAACTTCCATAAATTTATCTAGCTCTCTTTTAAACCTTGTTATAGTCCTAGCCTTCACAACCTCCTCAGGCAAGGAGTTCCATAGATTGACTATGTGCTGTGTGAAGAAGAACATCCTTTTATTTGTTTTAAATCTGCTGCCCATTAGTTTCATTTGGTGGCCCCTAGTCCTTATATTATGGAAACAAGTAAATAACTTTTCCTTATTCATTTTCTCCACACCACTCATGATTTAATATACCTCTATCGATCCCCCTTAGTCTCCTCTTTTCCAAGCTGAAAAGTCCCAGTCTCTTTAATCTCTCCTCATATGGGACACTTTCTTGTGTTCTAAACCCCTAATCATTTTAGTTGCCCTTCTCTGAACCTTTTCTAATGCCAGTATATCTTTTTTGAGATGAGGAGACTACATCTGTACACAGTATTCAAAATGTGGGCATACCATGGATTTACATAAGGGCAATAAGATATTCTCCATCTTATTCTCTATCCCTTTTTTAGTGATTCCTAACATCCTGTTTGCTTTTTTGATTGCCACTGCACACCACATGGATGTTGGACATCTTGAGAACTATCCACGATGACTCCAAGATCTCTTTCCTGATTAGTTGTAGCTAAATTAGCCTTCATCATATTGTATGTATAGTTGGGTTTATTTTTTCCAATGTGCATTACTTTACATTTATCCACATTAAATTTCATTTGCCATTTTGTTGCCCAGTCACTCAGTTTGGTGAGATCTTTTTGAAGTTCTTCACAGTCTTCTTTGGTCTTAACTACCTTGAGCAGTTTAGTGTCGTCTGCAAACTTTGCCACCTCACTATTTACCCCTTTCTCCAAATCATTTATGAATAAATTGAATAGGATTGGTCCTAGGATTGACGCTTGGGGAACACCACTAGTTACCCCTCTCCATTTTGAAAATATACCATTTATTCCTACCCTTTGTTTCCTGTATGTTTCATGGACCAGTTCTTAGTCCATGAAGGGATCTTCCCTCTGATCTCATGACAACTTAATTTACGTAAGAGCCTTTGGTGAGGGATCTTGTCAAAAGCTTTATGGAAATCTAAGTATGCTATATCTACTGGATCCCCCTTGTCCACATGTTGATTGACCCTTTCAAAGAACTCTAATAGATTAGTAAGACAGAATTTCCCTTTACAGAAACCATGTTGACTTTTGCCCAACACATTATGTTCTTCTATGTGTCTGACAATTTTATTTTTTACTGTTGTTTCAACTAATTTGCCAGGTACTGATGTTAGACTTACTGGTCTGTAATTGCCAGGATCACCTCTAGAGCCCTTTTTAAATATTGGTGTTATATTAGCTATCTTCCAGTCATTGGGTACAGAAGCTGATTTAAAGGATAGGTTACAAACCATAGTTAATGGTTCTGCAATTTCAAATTTGAGCTCTTTCAGAACTCTTGGGTGAATGCCATCCGGTCCTGATGACTTGTCTGTGACCAAGACAATATTAAGTGTGTTCCATCTTTAGAACACAAGAACAGAATGTCCTTCTCAATAGCTATTGGTTGAAACATGAATCCCACCAATCTACCTTAGAGAAAGTGTAGATAGATCTCTCACATATCTTAACGATTTGAGGAAAACTGCAACTACAGTAACAACCTTCTAAGCTAATCAGCCAGCACTTCATGGGGAGTAAATGCTCAGATTCTCTGATCATTTACTTTAGCCTTCTGTTACTCTGAAGAATACTGATCAAGTTTAGCTCCTTTCATCTCACACCAAAATGGTTGATACACGGCTACTCTCAATCATGCATATAGTTACTTTAATTTGGCCTACACTGCCACCATGATTCTCCAAGTTAAGCATTATCAGTCCTCCACACATCCGTTGTGAAGTTGATATAGCATGAATATATCAGGGCAAATCCATACTACCGCTATGCCCAGATTCCTTCAACCACCGAACAACACATTTGTCATCAAGGCTCCGATCACGGGCTCACTTGCCCAGGCCAGATGTCTCTATAGCACTGATAGAGCATGCAGAATGCTTGGCAGCTGCCAGAAACCAGCCTCTTATAACTGACTCAACCATGCATGTACCTGGCTTTGATTTACCATGCCCCTCATGAGCCCTTCTGAACCTATTTTGAATGAGCAAGAGTCAATGAGCAGCCAGCCTTCATACCTTAGCTGTGGCCAGAGAGGTGATCTGAAGGCTCTGCACTTCGCTGATGAGGTTGCCACAGATTGACAATCCTTCTGCCACATAACTACAAAGAAGATCATCAGTTGCACTGAGACTTGACTTTCCCAAGGTTCCCTCTAAGCTGTGAAGTAGCACAGCCCTGCAGCTGCTTAATGAGCCCTGCCCAACCAGACTCAGGGCTCCATGCACGGAGCTGCCTGGCTTGGAGAGGGGTACTTCTGCGCAGCTTTGATGGAACCTTGTTCTCTACCTCTTTGCTAAGAAAGAGAAGGGACATCAGAGTATTCCCAACAAGAACCTTTTCAGCTCTGGAACTCACTCAACCCAAATCTGTCATTTTCCAGGGCATACTATAAAAGTCATCTATTTTTCAGAGCTGCTGAAAAAGGTTGAGGACACTGGTTTTCAGATAGAGTGGGACAAGTATATGTTGTCACGATATCTATCACCGATTGGCTGGTAGGCTACATTTAATTTCTTCTGGGTAATATTCCATGACTGTAAATGTAACTATTCTCAGAGCACAAGATCTTCACCATAAAAAGGTTTCTTATATTTTCTACATCTGTTTAAAACAAATAAATACTTTATTTCCAGCACTCTCCCACCATGTTATTGCTGCTTCATATAGTATCCATTAAAGCCATATGGATTAGATATAGAAAAGGGTTAAAAAGGCAGTCCTACAAATGATAACTTTATCAAGTTATAGAAGTCTCTATGTCATGCAGCCAATTCCATAGCCCCAAGATGCAATTCAGTACTAAAAACCAAGCTGGGTTTCTAAGCAAATGCAGAGGTTAAAGTGGCATACTAGTCAAATCTTAGGGGAAAAAACATCTGATGAATCATGCTGCAGTGCCACTATTATTTCTCCAGTAAGTTAGCTATGTTTTTTTCCATGGATTGTTAAGATGTAAAAAATATGACCGAACACTTTTCAGGATTGGGCTCTATATTAATAAAATGTTCCTGCTTTCTCATGCAGCTAGTGCTAGTCTTCCCACTGTTGACCATCCAGTCACATTATGCAGCAAGGGGGAATGAACACTTTGCATATGACTATATCAAACTAGGAATTCGCTAGTGAATCCTTCATGTTGTCAATTGTTGACTCTCAAAGCTATCTGTCTGACAGACCTTGGTTTAGTTTTACCTATGAAGGCTGCATTTGAATTTTTTTTTAAATAGTGCTTTTCAAAAAGAGAGAAAGAACTGGTTGACAAAGGATTAAACGTAGGTCTCTCGACTATAGTCTAGGTGACCTACAAAATGAACCAAAGCACTCCCCTAAGCTTTTACTTCCATTCTTAGATTCTCCCTCATTCTTTATTATGGTGTCTAGAACTATGTTGTGCTTCCTTATTGTTGAGATTATCTATCCAGTTTCAAATGTAAAGCTGTAAAGATGTGAGGTATTTATGCAATTAACTAAGCAAAAATTTGTCTATGGTAACACACTTTTATCTGTGTGATAACCTGGAGGACCCAAGTTCAATCATCAACAACTATAGATCTTTTTCTCCTACACAGAGTGAACATGCTCAAAATGAATTTCAATATGAATTGTCAAGATAACATCTAGAAGTGTTTGAGCACTAAAGTGCTGCAATTGAAAAAAAACAAACAAACAAACTAGTAAGCCTTCAGTAAAGATTATTAGCTTGGTGGTGACTGTGTGTAGAAGGATCAAAAATAGACTTCTTTTTGAGTGGGGAAAGAGAATAGTTTTACTTCACGATGATAGAGCCAAGAATGTTTAGGGGGTTTTTTGGGGGTTTTTTTGGTGGTTTTGTTTCTTTGCTGACATATCGAGGTTTGAAGGAAAACCTGAAATAGAAATATTGGGCCTAAGTCTAGTGTGTCCTACACTAATTTTGTGATAGTGTTAACTCCACTTATTTCTATAGGGCCACAACACAACGCTAGTGTATTGGAGTGGGGAATCATGGTCCCCGATTAATTATCATTTGAACATTTTATCAATTCTGATTTCCCTTAAATTCTATAAAGAGGAGTGGGGAACTTGTGGCATGCTGGCTGGCTGCCATTCCCCAGAGATAGCTCCCAGCAGGCCACCACATCATTGGTTTACCTGAGCATCTGCAGGCACAGCCACTCGCGGGCCCTAGTGGCTGCAGTTTGCTGCTTCTGGCAAATGGGAGCTGTGGGAAGTGGCACAGGCCAGCCACCATTTCCCACAGCTCCAACTGGTTGGAAACGCAAACCACAGCCAACTGTAGCTGTGAGTAGCCCATGCCTGAAGATACTCAGGTAAACAAAGTCGAACGGCCTGCCATGGGCTAACCCTGATTAACTGTGTCCAGCCCACAGGCCAGAGGTTCCCCACCATTGTTCTGTAACATCATTTCTGTGGCACTAGTGACAGATACAAGAAAGAAAACAAGATGGAGCATTCACAGAGATCAAATGAATAACTTAGGACACAGGAGAGCCCCAGATTAACTCTTTATTACCTAGATTTTAGTACAAAATAAGTTAAATTTCAAATACCATAGACTTCATTGGTGGAGAGTATTTACATGGACAATCCCGTTGGGTTAAGAGACATGCGTTAATTATTAAGTCAGTGACATGATTAACCAACTGCTCATTCACCACAGTTGATTAAGGTGGTAACTTCTATAAGGTTAAAGAATCAAATAAATAAATAAATAAATAAATAAATAAAATTAGTATGGCAGAATACTAATATATACAGTATATTTGACTCCAATATAGTATACCTTATTTTAAGTTAATGGTGTTTCTTTTTGCATGCATTTCTTCTTAGCTTATTGTAATAATATGAAAAGGCACACAAATCTTATACTTAGAAAGTTAACTTTGTAAATTCATTGTGCAGAGCTGCATTAACTCAGTGAAGCTGCTGGAGCATTAGAATGCCCCCAGACCCGTGTTTCTTAAACTGTGTTCCGTGGCACACTGGTGTGCCGCGAGGCAGTTGGAGGTGTGCCGCAGAGAACAACAGAATTCAAAATGGCTGCCCTTAAAGGGCAACCTTTTTTTTTTTCCGCCCTCTTATCAATAACTTGGTGTTCCTCATAAAAAAAAAAATATTGTTTGGTGTTGCTCGACCTTAAAAAGTTTAAGAAACACTGCTCTACAGTCTGGCTAGCTAACTTTCTTACATTTTGCAAAATACAGCAGCAGCTAACTCCATTGAACAATGAGCACTCTTCAAGACATAATTCTCAGACATCTTAAATATTAATACTGCAAACAAAACCTATAGCAGGTTCCTGTCTATTATAAATATGAATAGTTCAGGAAGGCATAAATTAAAAATCCATTATTTAATCAGATCATAGGTGCTCAGACACAGCACCTAAAACATATAGATCATCTAGATTTCAAACATATGGCCACAGATGTACATATGGCCACAGATGTACCATAAAAAATAGGGATAAATCCTATCTACTTAACAACTCTCAGTTAAGATTCTAATTACATTAATAAACATACCCCACAAAAAGTATTGCTACCCACACATATAGTTATATAGAACCATAGGTGTAGATTTCCCTCTAGAGGCAAAAATATTTTGAAGGTAACTTTGGTGCCAAATTTTGCCTTAGTATGCACACAGATGGGTTTTTATGAAATTATTCTGTTTTTACACTAGGGGTGGCAGACCTATTTTGGGTCAGGGTCCACAAACCCACAGGAAAATCAGTAGGGGGCCACACATCTGACCTCCAAGTGAGGAGGAAAAAACCCCCTCACAGATGCGGCCTCCAACTAAGAAGCAGAAAAAGATGACATGCACCTCGCTCCCATCAGGCTCCACCCCAGAGACTAGGGGGACTGGAGCTAGTGGATTTTGTGGGATTTCCCTAGGCTCATGGGGTTCAAAAATGAGGGGTTCAGAGTACAGAAGGGAGTAGCTGGGGAGCAGGTGGGGGCTGTGAGTATGGCAGAACATAGGGCGCCCAAGTGGGCTGAAGGTGGCCAGGAGGAAGGGAGAGTGGGGGCGAGGAGCCTGTGTGGGAAGAAGGGAGACTTCAGGAACAGGGAGGTGGGAAGTCTGGGTGGGACAGGAGGCTGGGTGGGGCCAGGAAATTGGGGCACCTACTTGGCGTGGCTCCTGAGGGGCATGGGTGGCTCTGTGCTTCCTGCAGGAACTGCCCCCCTCCATTCCCATTGGCTGTGGATTCCCGTCCAGAGGCAGCAATGGACGGCAGTGCCTGCAGGGAACGCTTCCCTGCAGCACCACTTCCTCCCTCTGCAAGGCAGAGCCTGTGACCCAAATGCGGCCCACAAGGCTCTAGGCTTCCTCCTCCACCCCTGCACCTGCTTGCCCCACTGTGAGGAGGTGGAGGGAGTCCCAAGCCTTCTGAGCCAAATGAGGGCAAGCTGCAGGCCAGATCTGGCTTGTAGGCCATACATTTCCCAACCCTGATAAAATCCATGGAGATCTGGTAACTTAGCCCACCTGTATCTCTTTGGGCAGGACTCAGATCATAGATACTGTTGATAGATGGAATGTTTTGTTTTTTTAAAAGGGAACATTATTTTATTCTTATAATCTTACTAACAACAGCAAATGGAGCCTATTCAAAGCTTCTCATGAAATAAAACTTGTCTGAAATTCTGCATGTAATCATGCATAACACTGCCTTAAAACCTATAACAGCAAATCATACTACAACATAAAATAAATGTTTCTTGACAGCAGTCGTCCTAAGCAAAATGTTCATATACAAGGTTTGATTTCTTCCAGCAATTCTCTGTTAGTAAAGAATACATTAATGGCTATCCAGTTATTACAATCTTTTGCATAAAAAATATTCACAAAACACACTAGTTTGATATTAATTGGTTTAAAAAGTAACTATTACCACATACATGCAAAAGAAAGAAAATAGTTATTTTCACCTCTAAAGGCACAGTTAAATGATAAATTAACATCATTAATGAAAATCTTATAATACTACCATACCTGATTTGCGTGTGGAAATTACCATTATACGACAAAGCATATAATCTGTTCTGATTGGTGGGGGGAAGGTGGGGAGAAATCAGTTGTTAACTACTACTAAATGAACAGTTTTCCAGTGCAGTTGTCTTCTAATTAAATCTAAATGTGAAGCACGGTCACTGAGATATGCTATAACAATTTGTTTGGACTGTATTTTCCCCCTATGTTTTTCCTTCTCACTCTTTTTTTCCCCCCATTTCTTTGCTGCTCAGCAGATTACATTGTAGCTTTTGTCAAACAAGCAAGAAAAGTGCTTCTTGCAAATTCCAGGCAAAGGCATATGTGAGTGCTCACCCACCTTGACCCTCTTCAGAAATGTAACTTATCAACTTCTTAATTCTTTCTATTGACAGCACCAACTCAAAACTTCAATACTGTATCCCAATCTCAGTTCCAAAATTCCAGTCTTCCTAATGATACTAAAAGGACAGGCTATGTCAAACTATCTATAAAATAGGTAAGTCAATGGAACAGAAAAATATCCAATGGTTCTGTGTTCCTGTAGTAAGTAGTTGCATAGAAAACTAAAATTAATAATAAGGTCTTGGCGGTTTTGCTCTCAGCTACTCAAAATAAACTTACCTATCACAAATTCAACCACTTATTGATATTCGGGTAGATTACTACCCAATGAGGATCTGTTTAGTGGTTGTCAGTTTCTAATCAGTTTATGATATTAAAGAAAAAAATTCATTTTAGTTAGGGATAGAAATGATTTATTAGTTCATGGCATCTATCCCCTCTGTAGTCTACCTAGTAGAAGATATAAACAGATATTAAATGGATACTACACTTGATCTTATTCAAAATACATAAATGTCGGTAGAGATGTATATGACACTCCATAAAATGCTCTGGCCTTTAGATGCACAGCATACTCTTCCTGCATTTATTATATTTCAAATATAAAAGGCCTTCACAATGGGCAGGGGGAAGCTGGGGAAGTAACAGAATTGCTTTGAATGAAATGCAGAACTCCCTTTTTACAAAGATTGCTCTACATCAGCCAGGCTTAAATAATGACATTACAAATTGAGTCCCAGGGGTATTGGGGGAAACATACAAGCAAGCTTTGTCATTCACACCCCAAAGGGTTTTGGGGATATTTTGTTTTTAATTTAAAAAGGTCTGTAAATCTATATAACATGGGATGAATTATTTGGTTACTTTTCTTGTGTCACTTGAGCTGATCTGTTGCTCACACCAAAAACAAAGTTCATTTTTAACTCAAGAGAAAAGTGACAACTATTTAAAATATCCATTATCCTTGTAAAGAAAAAAAAAATAGTGCTGCTCACCCTTGTATGCTACTTTTACTTAATCAATCCCTTCAGTACTACGGAAAAATAAATAAAAATAAAGACACTCACAAGATTAGGTTTGAAAGAAAAGGAAGGAGGTGGTCATAAGGTCACTTAAAGAGATCCAACCTTTTCAGTATAACAGCACTGCTAATTATTTGATTGTGATTTAAAAATATTTCAATATCACTAGACACTATTATCTGAATATATAACCACCACATAAACAATAAAGGAATCACTCCCTAAAAAGTCTTTAAAATGTGGGCGGGAAAGGATGTGGATTTAAATACATACACACACACCATTGTGTAACTGCTTCTGAAGAGCTTGGAAACAGTAAACCTAAAATCTACAAGAGGTGAGCTTTCTCACAGCTACAAGGTTTCAATACAGAAACCAGTTCAATCTATCCCAACGCACTTCTGATTATTATTATTTTAGGTCATTTATCTTTGTAGTAGTTTTGCACCATTAAGGAGCACAATACCCATAATTGTGTAAGAAGGGAGAAATAAAACCATGAAAAGTTTCTGTAATTAGAATATCATCTTTTTAATGTTTTGCTAACTAGCAGCAATGTTTAGTTTTATAAACCAAAACACAATTTCAGAATTACAGTCAGCTTTAAACACTCACTGTAAGATCATCTAAAAAACAAGGGCATTTGAGTTTTTCCTGTCTTCTAGCTCGGCTTTTTACATCCCAAAAACTAGGAAACAAAATTCTCCTCTGAGTTCCACTGAAAAAAACAACAACCACCATTTGTAGCATGTCAAGATAGGCACATCAAAAGTGTAAATGAAGCCAAAAACAATTCAAGTTCTCATTTTGGGATGCTCTACTTTAGCCATCATCCAAGGCCTGGTTTCCAAGAACGTTGAAAACTGCCAATTCCAAATGAAATCAATGGAAGTTGAAGGAACTAAGTACATCTGATAATCAAGCACCTAAAATCAAAAGCCCACATTACACTTCCTGGGTTAATATGATACAACATCCCATGAAACTCGGAGGACTCCATGTTTGGGGAGGGAGAGGGAAGAATCAAACTATACCTAATCAAAACAAAGACAGGTGCTCTACAATTAACACTATTTTACTAGCGTTATATAGCACTATTTTCTGATAATTTTAGGAGCAGATGTGTCTTTACGAAATATATATTCTGCTAATTCAGAATTAGCAGACACAATTTCCATATACTTAAGTTTGGTTTTGAAAATTACCATTGTTCCATATCTGTACATGAAGTTGTTCAGTGAGTGGAAAATGTTTACATTCATTTATTTATATGTAAACAATAAAGGAATATACATCACACTACTTGAGCTAATAGTGCAACCTATATAAGCTTATATCAATAAGTTTACAGTTACTAAAAATCATCTCCATAAACATGCACAATTTGCATTAGAGATATTTGATCTAGACCATCAAAGGTGTGTCAATTCAATTTGCTATACAATCTCAAATTTCAAAAAGGAAACAATATATTAAAATGTGCCTGTTATACGGCAGCATTGTTGACCAGTTTCTTATCGACAGATATATCAAAGGCCAAATCCTGAAAGGTGCTTAGTACTTACAACTGAAGCTAGTGGGATTTGCAAATGCTCAGCATTTTGAAGGTTTTATACTAACACTGATATATGTGTTAATCTGAAAATGGTCTGAAAAGTAACAACACCAGAATTATGATACTGACTCAATTAATATTACTGCTGAAGTTGTGAAAATGAAGTTCGAAAAAAATATTGTACATTTTACTTATGACAAACCACTATATAGCATAGTGTTGTGAAGTGTTAAAAAAGCAGTCTTATTAACAGACAAAAATCAAGTATGACAAGTTATTGTTACATCAACAGTTTCCAAAATATATGTATGCATTTCCTTTATTAAAATATTCAAGTAATTAAGATTTAACAACTCTCTATATTGAGTCAAACAGTTACTTGGTAACTAAGGCAGAATACCTAAACAGTTTTTAAACTAATTTCAAGTGTATAAGTGTATATTTTTGTTCAGTGCTGCATTAACATTGATAAATATACAGAATCAGATTTTATTAAATTATAGAAGAGTCATTATTAAATTTATTTTCAGCTGCATCATTGGGAAATGGTTTATAGTCTGCTCCCGTATTCAAAGTATTTGTCTGGGAAGTTCAAAACTTTAGTGATTTCTGATTGAACTATGTTTGAGTAATTCACTCATTTTCTGTAATTTTCTCATGTTTAAAGAAATGTTCATCCGATTCTGCATTTGTGAAGGTCACTGGGCATTCATTTAATTCTAAATTTCTGTCTCATTCACTTATGTACATAAGGCAATCACAAATTAAAAATTCTAGTGCAAACTCTACATAATCATGAAAATATAATGTTGTTTATTAACTAATTTCATAGAGAGCACTAGATCTGATCTATGTATTTATTTACTTTACACACACACACACACACACACACACACACACACACACACACACATAAATATGCACAGTTAGGATTGTAAGCAACATTACACCTTTTTAGGTTCTCTTATATGTGAATAATAAGTGGAAGTAGAATTTTATTAATTAGCCCAATAAATAAATTTATTTTTACAATTTTGTACACAGTATGTAATCCACAAAAGGACCACAAGGTATTCAAAATAAGATTATGTTATTTTCCTTTTCAGAAAGTATATTGTGTCTATATACTGGAAAACATACAAGAATAATTACTTCTATGCGCTCTTTTGATATGTCTCTTCATGGTAGAGCCATCCATGTGTGATGGGAAGATATCTCTTTTGAAAATAAATGTTGCACTGTCAAGGTGTGTTTGGAAACATCCTTGCTGGACCTTCCAGTGTGTCTCAGTTTTGACTTGAAAAGCATACAGTACTTTATTTTTAAATCTGTTTCAAGTATCACAAATGTGATATCTTAGCTCAGTCAATACTTACAAGTCTTGCTTTCCCAGCCTAAGCTGAACTACTTGGGTGGGTGAAGAGAGAATGGGGAAATTGAGAATGTGTGGTGACAATAGCCTAACAAACTAAAGTTCACACTTTTAATATGAGACACTGAAGGGTTAATGTTACTGCATATAAAAGTTAGTTTTCGTCCATAAGCAAAGCTGTCACATACTTTTATAGAGAAGTACCTATCAGTTCACAACAGTCAAAATGTCAGTAGAGATACCATTGTAAGAGACTGATTATATTTGTATATACCCTCCTCTTCTTTCCTCATATTGTCTCGTCACCCAGCAATATAAAACAATTGTTGGAGCTACCCACTTCCGATCTATAAGCCAAACACTTTAGCATAAGCAGTACTGTGCACAAATATCAATGTAGAAATAAACAGCTCTTTTAACTTGATAAATTAAGAATTAAAACAAATTGCATAAACCCTTCTGTCGTTCATTAATGGTACCTGTTTGCTGGCATTCTGAGATACCGAAGACAAGTTGAGAAGATAAACTTGCTGAGAAGGGAAATGATGAAGTCATTTACAATATCTTAAGGAGGGGAAGACGGACAACAATTCATCTGACACTTGAAAAATATAACCAGGAAGAAACAACTTATGTGATGGTTTGCATAAATATTCCTAGCAATATTTGCAATCTATTTCCCAACTCTCCCCCCATGAATATATATATTTTTTCAACTCCTATTAGAATTAGTTGGAGTTACAAATGTGTATCAAATTTATCCCTAAGTATATAATCATGTAGATGATGTATTAAAACAAAGAAGTTTTAATACTATCTCCACTAGAACATAAACCATGCAGATAAAACGGAGTTCTATAAGAAATTAATCTGAGATTACCAAATTCCATTAAGTGCATGTTCTCACTACTAAAGTATGAAAGCAAACAATGCACACATTACTGAAACCCATTTTTCACCACCAAACTATGATCAGGTTGCATGTGCACATTTTCAAAAATATTGCACAAAAAACTACTGGATGCAGAGGAAGTATATGCTAACATTTATTGTGAGACAAGGTATGTACATACAGTGAGCTGTGGAACATGCATATGAAACCTAAATAAACCACTTGTTTAAAAAAAAAATAGACCATATGAGGATAGATTATATGTTCAAAATATGAAAAGTTACAAAAATAGCAGCACTATTTGCAAGTGTGGCATGTCCAGAAATGTATTGCTATACTGAAATTATCTGGTTAATATCTTTTACGGTAAAAAACTGGTATTGTAATAAATTAGATTCCAACAGTGCTGTATTTCCTGTACTGTCTTAAAGCACATAAAAATTGTATTCACAGAATTTAATATCAGATATTGCTACTTAATAATGTATTAATATGGGCTTTTTGATGATGTACTTAAAGCATACTATGTTTTAAAAGATGATCCAAATACAATTGGTATGACACTAATTTCAATATATATTATTCTTAAGTATAGCTAAGTCAGAGATAAGATTTTTACCATATGTAAAAGCATTTTAAATTGAAATACTAGTAAATGCACGAATGAAACTTAACACTGTTTTTGCCTTCTTATTATACAAACATTAAATAGGCATAGTAAGAAATGTTACCCATCTGATTAAAAATTGTTTAGTGTTGCTGAAGTAGACTGACAGGTATAGTAACTAGTACTTTATGAACAAATGTGTATATTGTCATTTTCATATTATTTCTGCCAAATACATCACAGAATGACAATTCTGTACAAGAAACAGAAAAATCCAAAGTCTTATCACTGTGAATAATGTTAATCAATGGTTCTTTCTTCAGGTTACAGAGCATTACTTTCTGTTACTTCTCATACCCTAAAACTGGAATTTCAAATCTAATTTCCCTTCCAATTTCTGGATTCTGTGATGTCCCAGATCAGCCAACTATATTCCCTTTCTGTATTATCCTCAATGGTAAAAAACTTGGTCTTACTAACATCAACAGGTATTTACAGATCACAAAGTTAAGACACCTTACAAGTCAGTAGGTTACTGTAAATATCAATCTCCCTCTAGGAAACATGGTACACACTTGCATAATGCACAGCTCATGCAAGACGCTGAGCACCTATTTTAAGAAGCTGTGAGACCTAAATCCTTTAGGCTCTCAGTTGATGTTTAAGGCATCTTGAAGGATCAGACTTTGTATTTGAGGAACTTAGGAATGCAGCAAATTACAGCTGGATTTTTTTTCCTGTTCTTCTGTGTTAGCCACTATCCTAAGTAGTGCAGATGAAAGTGAGGAAGAGGTTTGTAATGTTTTGGGATTTAGAGAAAGAGAATGTACCAGAATGAATGCTTGCAAGAATTCCGCAGCAACAGAGATTTTGGTGCTTATATTTCTCACTCACGCAATCTCAAAATAGGGTAAAAGGTCAGATGCCATGTAGAAATGGAATCAAACACTCTGGTAATGATTTTCAACTTGAAAGACATTCCTTCACCTAGATCTATTTATTGGGACTTTTTATTTTTTACTTAGAGAAAATTCCAGGCTTACTCCCATCCCAAATTCCCTGAAGGGATCTTTCCCATAAGGAAGATAATGTTTCATTTAAAGGATTCCATATCTAGCTGCAAGAGTTTAATACTCCGAAACAATATCAGGCGTGTGCAATCCTAAATTTACAGTTCTTAAAATTATCTTTATAGCTGTGCTGTTACTTTTGGGATGCTTACCTAAAATGTCATATATTTGAATGTAATGTATTACAAAAAAATAGCTTTCAATCTGTAAACATTGCAATTTTCATTTAAAAACAAATTAAAAATACCCTCAGATCCTTTGATGCTGATCTGTACAAACCAAAAATCTGGCTCGATAGCCACAATTTCAGTTCAAAGTTGCTCTAATTTTCAGTCATTTTTTTCCTCATATGTTTTTTTCAATAATAAAAGGGGTTTTGAGTTAATGCTACAAGATTCTGAAATAAATTAATCTTTTACTTTATCAATGACTAACTGCTGATTAATCAAGTATTCCTGATCAACTATATACACCTCAATATCGCACAAATATGTGCAGAACAATTTTCTCCAATCACCAAAAAAAAAAAAAAAAAATAAAATAAAATAAAATTCCAGTAATTAAATCCCATAAGTAATAAATATGGAACTGTACGAAAATATTATGTAAAGTTTGTTCCCTTAAGGTATATACTGACTGAGGGCAAAGAGCCAAATATATTTCTATTATTATATTTGAGAATGCTAGATTAGACCAGCATGTTAAAAATAACATACAAGTGTTTCATACACACAGCTCTCATGCTGATTTTGTAGCACCAAAACCACTCCTAACAAGCAGATTAGCTGATTAATTAATGATTAAGATTACAGAAGATCAGTCATTACATCTGGCACTTCTTGTATGCATAGATGTATTTAACTTATTGACAGCAAGCATTCAGAATGATTTTCATCTAGAGACTCCCTTTTAAAAGCACACATAGGGCATGTAGTCAAAAGTAAATCTTCTGAACTATTTTCATGCACCATAAAATAGTCTAAGTTGGAAAGTGAGAAAAACTTGAATATCAAAAATCTACCTGAATGAAAAACTCAGTAATTGTACTGTTAATAATTAAAAGATGAACAATAACACCACCAGAAGAGATTTGCAGCTGTAATTGCTAATGAAACTCACAAAAAACTCATTGTTATTACAGTAGAAATCTTAAAACGTTGTGGGAGTACAAATAAATAATATATGAAGAAATAGTTTCTTCATTAATTTTTATACTGTATTCATAACATGAGTAGTTACAGAAGAGTTTGTGAAGTTCCATTTTTTACTGATTGGTATTAAAAAAAATTGCTACCACATCAAGAAATTAAAAATAAAAATCCACTTTTGACTCAGCTCAAAAGTAGAAGAGTTTTAAAAAACCACAATTATTTAAGATTGTCTTTTTCTACAGTCAATTTTGTGATTAAAATAGTAATAAAAAAAATCTTTCTATGTTACTACAGTCAGGACAGCAGATATCCCTGTATTTTCACAGATGTTCTTATGGATAATATAAACAACTGGATCCTATACTGTATGTATCTTGCGGTGGGGGGAGAACACCAGGTTTGTGTAGGAGTCACATCCTGTTACAAACATCAAACAACAATGAGGCTTTATTACCATGCTATTATTCCTTCATATCAAACATGATTAATTAGCAAGTATAACACTCACCAAAACTCCCACCACGCTTCTGTTTGCTGCCTATTTGAAGATGGTGCTATATGGAATATCAAGCAGCCATAAGCAGCATTAGTCTCACTTATGGGGGGGGGGGGGGGAAGAGAGTGAAGGGGAGAAGAGAAGAGAGAAAAAAAAAGGGAAAGAGAAAAGGTCAAAGTGCCCTACTTTAAGGAAGACTTCACTACTACTTTACCCCCAAAATAAGGATATCTTTAAAATATGTATGGACAAACTTCCTTGATAATCTGTATAACTTCATACACAGTGATGTAACAAAAGTTGAAAAAAGTTAGTTGATGTACAAGTCATTCAGTCAGTGAAAATAAACTGGATAAGTACTTCGTATATACAGTTACTGCAGTTTCAAATAAAAATATACTGTTTCAGTGAGAATGAAAAATGTGGCTCACATGTCAAAAAGATGTTAATAGAAGGAAGATGAAAACAGGAAGATAAACTGAAGAGGACTCCTAATATGATGCTAGCTTTCCCATACAAATGCAATTTTACTTGCCATAAACATTTTGGTGGTAGGAGAAACTTTACATTATAAGAGATGTGAGAAGGATGACAAATTTGGCATGAGTAAGACAAGACTGAACTGAGTACAGAAAACTGGGCTTTGCTTTTTCTGTCTAAACTCTATAAACAGTACCACAATAGCATCAAGGAAAAAGTCTTTCGGTTTGAAAGCAACAGATGCACTACTGAGCAAGAAAGCATGCTTAATAAAATGTACAAATGGACACACAGATTTTTATAAGTCTGAACATACATGCCACACATTCAAAGTTTTATTATTGAAAAAAGAAGAATATCTGATACCACCTTGTTTTCCTCAGTTCTGTACCACAGTACAGTAAGAAGAAAATCTTGGTTTTGTCATACCCAGAAAGAAGTGATTTTTAAATGCATATTGGTCTTAAGTCTCCTTAGCTTTTTTATACATTTAGGATAAAAAACATCAAAGCAGTTTCCATCTCCGATCTAACTTTTAGAGGATCAATGTGACAAGTCGCTGCTTGATAGATGTTTCTCATGATAAACGACTTGTTCAAAAGAGACATTGTAGTTTTCATTTCCTGACCACAAAACACTTTTAATTTGCAACAGCAGAGCTGCTGGAGTGTGACTAGTTCCCACTTTCCAGGCTTTCAGGATTGTGGCTATGTCAGACCACATAATTGGACAAAACAAAAAGTAGAAAGGAGGTGCATTTTCTGGCAACAATAATTGTATCAAAACTTTTCTTCAGACATGTAACTGATAATATATCATGTACAAGTTTTAAAACAACTACCAAAAAGCAAATAAACTAGATACAATTTTCTTGGAAACAAACCACATTTAAAAATATTTATCTAAATGCCTTAGACTAAACATAACTTCCTAGCACTGCCATGTTTATTGCTTATTTTTATATTGATATTATATTATCAATTATTATTATTATTATTATTATTCAGGAATCACAGTGAAACATCCACCTGTCCACACCATCCAATTTCAGGTCTCAGCATACTGTCCGATTCCCGATTTAAAATTTATAAATGTAATATCCTCCTCATCACAAGCAGCAGTCCAATCTGCTCTGAATATATATTACAGCTTTAACATCACAGAGGGAAATCTCCCATCTGGCAATCATATTCGCTCCAACAGCTCTAGGAAAAAAAAAAAAAAAAAAGAGAGAGCTGTGCTTCCCTCTCGCGCTCTCAAAACATTTCTCAGGGCAAATTATGTGCATCTGAAACAAACAGTTGCCTTATTGATCGCTTTAAAGTCAACAAGTTCCAAATGCAAAACTCAATTAGATCATTCCCATTGTATACCAGTCCAGGATATACATGCATATTATATACACACACATAGAGTAACCTACAGCGCCAAACTAAACATTGTGCAACTGCTCTCAATCATTTTCTTGCATTAAAATGCGTTATTACTAGAAATCATCAACCACACGCTCCACATTCCCTCCATCCCCAGTGCTCCCTCTATCCTTATTTGTTACAATCTCATGCTATTAAAAGTCAGCATCTCTCTCCCTCTTCCCCCCCCCCCCCCTTTGCTTGTACAAAACAGATTAATAGCTGTTTCTGTTACTAATTCTCTAGTCTTAATTGCATCTCTGGAAGTGTGCACGCCGCACAGAAATAAGGTCTATTGAAATCCCTCATGCTCCATTTTACCCTACTTTTTCGGGGGAGGGGGGCGGGACGAGGCGGATAGGTTTGCTGGGGAGTTGGGGGGGGGTCAAAAATTAAATCAATTTGAGCGCCTGATTATTATTTCATTTTGTGACACTTTAACAATAAAGCAGTGACAGCCAGACACATGTATACTAGCATAAAATATCCTGCTCGTCAACAACAACAAACAATCGATCACAACTGTATTTTTGTTTTGTTTACATTCAAAACATTTCCTCCCCCATCATCAGCTAAAACCTGCGGGAACTGGTTACGCCAAAAGTGGGGAGAGATCATCCTGAGTTCAGAGAAACAGTAATATCATTAGTTTGAAACAGAAAAATACCATATTTTAGCCGGGTTTATGTATGTGCATTTCGAGGAACATATAGATGTGTGTATTTATTCGTTACTAAGCGTTTTTCCCTCTCCAAGCACTATATTTTACTAATTTACATACTATTTTGAGTTCAGTGGTGTATATAGTGCAGTGTTAGTACCATGCAACTTTAGGTTTACAACTGAGATCAATGCAATGGACAAAACTAATTCTAAAAATCAAAGAAGAAATGATAAACAAATGATAGCAAGAGAAAAAAAATGCTTATTTACACAGTTGAAGATTTACCATTAAACATTAGGTTTATCGCTAGTCATAGTCACATGCAAATTCCTCAGTGCTTTATCATGCTATTTAAATTTGTCTTTGCTATTTAGATGCAAAGGAAGTAGATCCCAAAACGGACATACCATAAACACTGGTGCTACTGATCATTTCTTGCTGGCAGCACAAAAAGCTGAATTGGATTTTTCACAAGCAGGAATTCCAAAGGTTGCTTTTCATTAAAGCCACTTTTCCTCTCAGCTATCAAATGTCACTGCCTTGAAACGTGGGCCCTTTCGTCAGGTATTCATTTAACCTACATGCATATAATTAAGTGGGAAAGCAACATCAACAAAAAGGGGATCTCAGATCACAAGAGAAGAAAGAAAGGAAAAAAGCACATGACCAGGAATGCAAGTCCATGTCAATTTCACTCACTCCCATTGAACCTAACAAGAGCTCCAGGGAGGATAGTAATAGGATCAGTGGATTGTATATACCATTAAATTATACATCTTTCTCTCCGTTCCAAGCCAACAATACGCCCACCACGCTGTACCCCCTCTAAGATGATGTGCTTACATTTTACTGCAACCGCTCCTCTGACATAGTCAAGCCCCCCAGCTAAGATACTGCGATTTAACCCCAACTTTTGTTCTACAAGATTCTTATTTACACTTATTTACTTAGAAGTTAGTTCCCTGAAATAGCGTACTTCCACATTACCAACACTTTATTATGTTTAATTCAACTTAAAAATAAATCAATTAGAGGAAGGCGGTGGGGAGGGATCTTGTAATCGGCAACTCTTAATCTCCCTACTATTGTTGGCAATGATCAAGGAGGAAAAAAAAACATGCACTGCAATTGTATATCTGTACTTTCCAGACTACAATTAGGAAAGCAGACTGGAAATATTTACTATATTAAAACGATTGCAAATTAGATAAAAGATTTAAGGCACAAGCAGGCGATTTAAAATCTATGGCTGTCTTGGATAGCTTTAAGACTAAATATTTTTAAATGCTCGCTGGAAAAAATGCAAAGGCTTCTCTTACCTGCAGGTTTGGTAGGAGAACCCGATAGGTTAGAGTAGCATCGATCCGCTGTGTTTGCTGATGAATGGGGGCTCGGGTTAAGTGAAGGTGCCTATGATTTGAAATCATTCCAAGTTTTTGAAGGGAAGACTGACTGCAGCCTCTGCCATGTTGGAATTTCAAACCCAAAACAGCTGCTTTGCAAGGAGCCAGCATGCCAGCAGCTGGACGCCTGCGCAGAGCGCCGCCGAGCCAAATTCAAATCACTTTCACACGAAGAGCCAAAGATCAGTTTTCAAAGGGGCGAGGGGGAGACACGCAGGAGATTCATGTGCAGGGAGAGCTCAATGGCTGCGCTGCACAGGGCCGTGGCTGCACAGGTCATGTTACATGGCAGGGGCTGCGGCTGCTCGCAGGGGAACACGCCGGGAGGTGCCCGGGAGGTCATGGCAAAGCAGCCCGGGCGCGCTCACGCTCTGCCCTCCGTGGCAGCGGGGGAACCGGGAACGAAATGACCGGGGATCCCAGCGTCCTGCCCGGCCCCTGCCTCCAGCCGCAGCGGCGTTCCGGGAGCAGGCAGCCCTTTCTCCGTGTCCCACCCCCCTCCCCACGCGGCGGCGGCAGCAGCAGCAGCGTCTCCCGAGCTCCCCTCCCCCTCCGCCGAGCAGCAGCAGTGTCTCCCGCCCCGCGTACGGCCGTAGCCGTGTCCCCGGCTCAGTACCCTCTGGTCGATATAGTTCGCGGGCCTGGCAAGCTGAGGAGTGACACCAGCGGGTAAGCGAGGGAGGGAGAAGACTGACGGGGGAAGGGCCAGTGGGCAAAGGAACTGGGGGGGCATGGCAGGGCCCGGCCTGGGTTTGGGAGGGAGAATGAAACGCCCTGGGGCTTCCTCCCCACTCTGTGGTGTGACCCAGCTAGGGCTTGGTAACCCCATGCTACTGCCTGGCCGCCCACATTTCTCAGCATTTCTTCCTCCCCTCTTCCCAGCCACATGCCCTTCTCTCAGCCCTCAACCCAAGACTCTCCGCCAGAGCCAAGTCGGGAAGAATAAGCACAGGGTGGGAAGACAAAGCCTAAACCTAGCTCTGCCTAAGACCACTTTTGGCTCATTTTCTTCCTCCCTTAAATGGGGTTGGTGAGAGCTATCCAGAGAAGGGGGGTGAGGATCAGTCAACTTGAAGCTGTAAAGTGCTTTGAAGGCCCCGGGAATACGAATTCTCCTCTCTCCAGCCGACTTCATGCCTGTGTCCAGACTGCACTCAGTAAAGGGATGAACAGAGATGCTCTAGGCTTTTTGGCCATTTTCACCTTACTCTCTCTAAAGTTAGAGCAGCCTCAGGGCTTGCCTCTTCTTAAAATGCTACAGCAGTCCAGCACTGCTTCAGCATCCAGCATTCATACCACTGAGAGGGGTTCTCCTATCAGAGTAGGTAAGCCACTTCCCAAGAGGCTGGAGCCAGGTCAACAGAATAATTCTTCCATCAATTTAGGACTGTACACACACCAGCTTAAGTCAGTTTAGCAACATCCCTCTCGAGTTGGATAGTTCATACCTGTGAACTAATTTTTTAATGGACTGGCCTGTTAATCGATAGACCTCATCTTCTATGATGCCATGGGTGAGCAACTAAGCCAATCTTCAATCAACAAATCCGATTACAGATTGTTACATTGTTGTCACGTGAAAATCCGCTATCCTCGAGTTGTGTACTCTTTTTGGATCCTGTGCTTTTCTTGTAGTGTACGTTGACTCTTGAAGCATTTGAGACCCTGTACAATAGAACTAATGTTCAAGTGTAGATGAGGCCTCAGGAGTTGCCTGAACTTGAGCCCAGCTATCTATACCTTCTATGAGACATTCTGATAATCAGAAATAAGAGGCATAGAGACAGTCCAGTCATGCCTTCTTTCTCTAGCACATCCCCAACAGCTTCTGTGAAATGGCACAGAACCAGCTATAGCAACTCCATGCCTGCTGGAAGGAATCTGCCAGCGGGTTTTAGGATGGCTTTCCAACCTCTTCAGGCTGGCAGACCAGGCATTAAGTGGCCAAACACCACAAATCAGGTCACACACCATTCTTTATATCTGTTATACTCCTAACGTGGTCGGTTGTGCATGCTTTTGCTCACACACACACAAACATTCAATTCTCTTTCTATCCATCTCTCACATACAACACTCTCTTCTCATATACCCGGGCCATGCATGTCTATTTTTTTCTTCTACCCACACAGACCATTTCCCCTCTTCTTTCTCTTGTGCACACACACAATTCCCACCTCAACTCTCACTCTCCGTAACTGGAAGGATTCCATAAGGATGATTTTCATTCATTCATCCAGCTCCCAGAGCTGGGGAACTTAGGAACACAAGAAAATGTTTATCATCTTCTATGCCAATGGGGAGTCTGCCCCCTGTCCTGGAGGTGGAAGGGCATATGGTTGTCTCTGGTTAGTTACACTCCCTATTTCTCCTAGAGATGCTGTCAGTGAATCATCATCGCCTCTTTCGGATCTGGGGGAGTTCATTCAGATATTCAAATCAAGAAGACAAAATGGACTATATGTCCAGGGTGTGGGTGATGAGTGGGGGAATTTTTTGCCGGGGGATGAGAGAAATGCATACATTTGGAGCATTGGCATCTTAGGCTACGTCTACACTGGCGCGTTCTCACGCAAAAACTCTTTTGCGGAAGAGTTCTTCTGCAAAAACTCTTCCAGAAGAGATGTGCTTTTGCGCAAAAGCATCCATGTCAGTGTAGACGCTGTCTTGCACAAGAAAGCTCTGATGGCCATTTTAACGATAGGGCTTTCTTGCACAAGAAATTCATGTTGCCTGTCTACACTGGCCTCTTGCACAAGAACAGTTGCCCAAAAGGGCTTATTCCTGAGCGGGAGCATCAGAGTTCTGGCGCAAGAAGCCCTGATTTCATACATAAGAACATCAGCTTACTTGTGCAAGAACACGCGGCCAGTGTAGACAGGCAGCAAGTTTTTGCGCATGATCGCGCCAGTGTAGACACAGCCTTAGAGAAAGCTTGCTGTTCCTCTTTGTGCCTTTCCTGCAGCAGCACAGCAGTTCTGGGAGCAACTATGAAGCAGATGCAGAAAAACAGGGGACCCCAACATGACATTTCTGATTTTCTTGGGAATCTGCATTTTCTACTTCCTAATGAGTAAATGGAGACTCTTTACATGATCAATCTGATGGAAGAAGGCCTTTGAAATGCTCTTGCATTCAGCTAGCTCTTGGTCAATTTTGCCACTTGGGATCTTCAGGGGAGGGCTGGTGGCTTAGAAAAACATGGACAAAGCAACATGGACCAGATCCTTGATCCATCGGACAGTTATGTCATGCCACCTTGGGGATCTGAAGCAGACATAAAGGCAGTGATGAAATCATTAGAAGATAATTCTCTTAGTTAAAGGATTAGCTCTGGACTGCAAAGAGTGGTTATAGCTATCATATAGTATGAACCCAGCTTCAAATCCTGGTTGCAACCTTTGATATAGGGGCCTGCTTGGAGCCTGACTGGAAAAAGACAGTGTGTGTAGAGCATAGCCCCATGTGCACATAATTCAGAGCCCACACAGAACTCAAAGACCAGGGGGAGTAGAACTGACATGACTTTTAGCCATCTTTACAACCTCCAAATCGTGGCGGGGATGGAGAACCTTCTGGAAGAACTGTGACAGTACTGGGATGGGCAAGCTACAGCATCTTCCTGGGGCTACCTTTGGGCATCTGTATAGAAATTCCACAGAAGTATGTGAGGTGGCCTCACCCCCCAATATGCTTCCAATAGCTGATTCTGCACAAGGAGAATCCTTTCCCTGCAGGAACCGGAGCTTTTTTAGCCTAGGTGTTTCTCCCTTTACATCTCTCTGGCCCTTCTATATAGAGTTAAGGTGGGGGTGAGTAACTGTCAGTCAAAGAAGTATGTACTGTGGATGCACCAACTGAGGACATATTTGTTAAACAAGTCATTTAATGATATTTTGATATTAAGACACATTGGGAAAAGCCTCCACAGTTTAGTGGAACCTCAGTTTAGAATGTGCCTATTAACATTGCCTTTAGCAGCTCAGTTCATTGTGTATTTTTCTTTACAAGGACTAGGGAAATTAAGTGCAAACACTAGCATTAATATAAGATTAAAGGTGAACTTAAAGCAAAATTCCAAAAGTTAACATTCCTAGTGAAACATTAACCTGGGTCTATTGCACATACTGTTTGTAGTATTTTCTACTCTGGCTTTCCTTGTTTAATGTACCACTGTTTATATTATTTCTCTATCAAATACACAAGATGTGCAACAGGATTGCCAATCCCAAGCATCAAAATTCATGAGTCAGGGCCCTTCAAGGCTCTTTACATCAGGAGATTTAATATATATTTTTCCTTTTGAGACTTTAGGGTTCACATTTTCTGGTTTTTCTCCACAACCATGAGGGCTAGAAATGTACTTTAAAAATTAAAGTTGAGAATTGTGCATATTGGACTTCAGGAGTTGGGGCTTCAAGAAAAATACCAAGATTCATTTGACAACACTATTGGAAGCACCATAACTTTTGGAATTGTCCATCTAACCAAATATTAACCCTAGTATTTAAACTTCGTATGTGTACAGTATACTTTTCTTTTTTTATGACAGCTCATTACATTAAAGTAAACTGCATCCAGTCAGTAGTCATGTATATTCATATGGGGTGAAATTCATCTTTCTGCACAAAGTCAACATAACTCCTGTGCACTACTTAATTCCCATTGAATTCCTACTTGAGGTCTGAATTGAGCTTGAGCATAGACCTCACCCTGATCCTCTGTACTGGAGTGAATTTTGTTTGACTTTAGTTTGAAAATACCACCAACCAAGTCTGATCATTTTGAAAAGGAACTTCTCACACACACAGCTTGAGAATCTCTTCTTGAGCCTATTTCTTGAGGTAGGTGAAATATTCATAATGAAACTCAAAACCATACCGGTTTCAGGTTTTGTTATTAACGCTGAAGTTAGACCAGGCTGCATGAAAAGATCACAGACCTTTTCAGCAAATCTGGGTCAATCACATTGAAATGGTTCAAAATGTGAAGAACAAACAATAATACATAATCATAATGTCTTTCGATTTATGGTATTCTAAAGGTACCGGCATGGTAGTAGTGAGGCATCACATCTGCTCCATAGCATACCCTGTAGAGCAATAAGGAAAACTAGTGTGTTTTGAAACAATCTTTAGTTCACTGTATTTCCATACATGGATTGATAGATAAATGGAAGCATGTTCTGTAGCATGGCAGACAAAGCCATCAGTCTTTTAAAGAAGGTGTCCCACAGTTCTTGGTCAACTATACCTCTGATCTGATTCTTGATCTTTCAGAGAGCAACCCTTTAGGGTATAGGCTTCCCACCTTTCCCCTCTTTCCTGGTGGAGTACCATGGTTCTCCCACTGTAAAATCAGTCACAGGGCTACAGCACCCTATTTACCATCTGTTTATTGTTCAGCAATCTTCCCTTCAGAATCTGTGATCAGTGGTGAATATAATGATCCCAAACAGCCTTTTGAAAAACAAAGTGGTGTTTAATCTCAGTTGTGGAAACAAAGCACTACAAAAGAAAAGGGGCTGTAACACAATAAAAGCCCAACATGAATCTTACCTATAGGAGTATGGGTAGTCCATACACTTTGGCCTTATTGGACTGAGATTCAGTCCAATCCCAAGTGCTCTGGTCCTTCATCTTCAGGGACTATTCACCCAAAAGTTCTTTGTTTATTTTTTCCCTCTTAGGATCCCCTGTGAACACAAACCTGGGATCCCTCTTCTGTGTCAAATCAGACTATTGAACACATGGTCATAAACAAAACTTCTAAAGCAAACGACACCTTAACTATTCTGTAAGTATCAGGAAATGGGGCAATCTGAAGCTATGGTTCCCTTTTCTCCACACATGCCTCTAACCCTGGTTTGAATTAAACCTTGGTAATCCAATAGCAAACAGCAACACAGTAACAATCAAACAAGCAAATGGACATATAATATTCATGAAATACTACAGGCAGTTCCTATATCCTTCACAATAGGTCTCAGAGATTAAATTCACTCCCGTGCAGAGGACCAAAACAAAGCCAATGCACAGCTTACATCCCAGCTGAAACTTCAAAAGAGCTGAAGTGGAATGTAAGTGGTTTGCAGGTCTCGTGCTGGGTCCTCTAGATGGGAGCAAATTTTATTCAGAATGGTTAGGACTTTTTAATTGGCTTGAAGGTAATTTACAAACCACATGTGACCTGGGCTTACATAAGACAATAGTAAACTCTCAGGGTGTGTCTAAACTACATCCCTGTGTCGGCAGAGGGATGTAAATTAGACACATCGAAAGTGTAAATGAAGCCGGGATTTAAATATCCCGTGCTTCATTTGCATAAGGGCGGGCACCGCTTTTTTCGAAATGGCGCTTTTTGAAAAAAACTGCAGTTTAGATGGGGCATTTTCAACAGAAATGCCCCATTTTGAAAGATCCTGTACTCCTCAAAAATGCCCTGCTTCGGAAAAAAGCGGCGGCTGCCATTATGCAAATGAAGCACGGGATATTTAAATCCCGGCTTCATTTGCATTTTCGATGTGTCTAATTTACATCCCTCTGATGAAAGAGGGCTGTAGTTTAGACACACCCTCAGATACTTGAGTGGAGACAGGATTCCACTCTTGAGATCCTGCAGGCTTCACTCATTTAGCAGCAAAAAGATCAAGCCATTGTTCAACGACTAAAAGAACCAAAGGTAGAAGTCCAAGATAAAGCACATCTATCTGGGGACTGAATATAAAGTTTAGAGATAAATTTTATTTTCATTCTGATTTTGATGTAAAAATAGATAATTTTGATCACATGTAGCCCTTTTGGAGAAGATTCTGCACTTTTAAACAGACAAAACTTCTATTTTTTTATAACTCCCATTTTTATAATTCCCATTGGAATTCTGTGAGCCCAGTGGGAGCCTAATGTTTCTTAATGTTATGTTCTAGTTCAATTAGGAATTCATTCAGGAAACTCCTATGGTTTGTGTTAAGGAGGAGGACAAACTATATGATAACATTGGCTGATACCTTTTGGCTTTATAATCTAAGCTCCCTAAGACATTAGCAAAACTTTCCTTTACTTCAATAGGATTTTTACCATTGTAAGGTCTAGAGGCTCATAGCTAGACCCACAAAGGGGATTTAGCCTCAGTGTTGCAACAACTATGGGTATATCTACATTACAGAGAAGATCGAAGTTGCTGCTGTTAATCTTCCAGGGTTCAAATTAATGGGTCTAGCAAAGACATGCTAATTCAAACAGAGAAGGGTGCTTCAGTTGATGCCAGTAATTCTGCTTCCATAAAGAGTAAGGGAAGTTGTAGGGAGAATGTGCTCCCTTCGACTTCCTGCAGTGTGGACAGTGCCAAAATTTGAGTTAAGGTATGTAAGTAATGTAGCTGAAGGTGTATATCTTAATTCGACCTTCTCCCGTAGTGCAGAAATACCCTAACTGTAGTCCCTCTGCTGCTCAGTGGAATCCACAGCCCTGAGTTAGGTGTTCTGTATAATACATGGCAAGTGTTGGGCATATAAGAATGGGATTCACAAATGTCAGCACAAAACTAAGCAGCACAGAATAGGAGAAGACTTAGGTCCAGTTCCTTGAAGGCTGATAAGCACCTAACTCGGGTTAATGCTTTCTCAAGAAAATTTCAGGAAGAGGAAGTGCTAGTCCCACTTCTCCTATAATCTAGGTTTAAATCCCTATTCTGTTTCATTAGGAGCAGGATTTTGTATTAGGTCTCCTATTCTTGGTTGAATATTCTAACCACTGAGCACTAGAGTGATCTGGGGTGGGTCGTCTTGCTCAGTCTCTCCTGTTGAGAATGTTCCACTTTATTGTAACCACTTAAATATTCATTAGGCCTGAGAGAGAGTGAGTGACTCTATGGGGACCACAATAGCATAAGTATCAGAGAGGTAGCCATGTTAGTCTGTAATGGAAAAAAAATAAAAAACAATGAATGGCCCACAGCACCTTAGACACTAACAAAAAATGTAGACGGTACCATGATCTTTCATGGGCACAACCCACTTCTTCAGATGAATGGAGTAAGGCAGCCAGGGTACAAATAAATAGCAGAGAAAGAGAGGTGATGGGAAGGGAAAGAGAAGGGAAATATAGGAAAAGAAAAAAAATCTTGTCAATTAGAGTTTCAGTGCTAAATGAGGCAAAGAGGCTGAAAAAGGGAGTGCTGTAGTCATCGTGAACAGAACAGATTACGAACAGAAGGCTGCCAAACAACTCACCAACACCAGATTCTACAGGCTTCTCTACTCTGATCCCACTAAAGAATACCAAATAAATAAACCACCTGCTCATGAAACTCCATGCTACAATTTGTGACCAAATCTACACAAACATACCCCCAAATACCTGACCAGGAGTTTTCTATCTGCTACCGAAGATCCACAAATTTGGAAATCCTGGACATCCCATCATCTCAGGCATTGGCACACTTACAGCAGGATTATCCAGTTTTATTGACACTCTCCTCAGACCCTATACTACCAGTGGTCTTAGCTGTCTTTGAGACATCACCGACTTACTGAGGAAGCTACAGAACATCAGTAATCTTCCTGAAAACACCATGCTGGCCACCAAGGATGTAGAAGCTCTTTACACCAACCTTGCACACGAAGATGAATTATCGGCTTTCAGGAACACTATCCCTGATGACGTCACTGCACACCTGGTTATTGTGCCCTGGTTGTCCTTACCCACAACTATTTTCAATTTGGAGACAATTTATATCTTCAAGTCAGAAACACAGCTATGGGCATCTGCTTGTCCCCACAATATGCCAACATCTTTATGGCTGACCTTCAACATTTCCTCAGCTCTTGCCCTCTAGCACCCTTACTCTACCTATGCTACATTGATGACGTCTTCATCATATGGACCCATGGGAAGGAGAGCTTTGAAGAATTCCACAGGAGTTTCAACAACTTCACCTCACCATCAACCTTAGCCAGGACCAGTCCACACTAGAAACTTCCTTACCACTAAAGTACAATTAAATAATGACCACATTTCTACCACCTTATATCAGAAAGTTACTGACTGTTAAACTTACCTACGTGCCTCTAGCTTCCATCCCAGACACATTTCCCAATTAATTATTTACAGGGCTTGACAAGCGGCAGCGAGCCCTGCTCACTAGCCGTGCGATTTGGCACGTTGCGGTTTGGCATGCTGCGCATGCGCTGATCGCGCTGTGGCGCCATGCCAGGCTAAAATCTACTTGCCCCGGGCGAGTAGATTGCCCTAATTGTCGAACCCTGATTATTTACAGCCAGGCTCTAAGATGCAACCAGATTTGCTCCAAGCCCACAGACAGAGACAAAAACCTACAGGATCTCCATCAAGCATTCTTAAAATTTAAATACCTGCCCGGAGAAGTGAAAAAGCAGATTGACAGAGCCAGACGGGTACCCAGACAACAGCTTCAAGATAGGCCCAACAAACAATAAAGCAGAAAACCACTGGTCATCACCTACAGCCTACAACTTAAACCCCTCCAACACGTCATTAATAATCTACAACCTATCCTGGAAAATGACCTCTTACTCTCAGAGGCCTTAGGAGACAGGCCAATCTTTGCCTACAGCCAACTCCCTAACTTGAAACAAATTCTTTCCAGAAACCACACAACACACCTCCATTGTACTCACCAGAAACCCACCCCTTCAATAAACTCCAGTGCCAACTCTGTCCACACATCTACACAAGCAACATCATCACAGGACCTAACCACATGAGTCACCACATGGGAGGCTCATACAACTGTACATCCACCAATGTGATCTATACCATCAAGTGCCAGCAATGCCCCTCTGCCACATATATTGGCCAAACTAGACAGTCTCTAGGACAAAGGATTAATAGACACAAATCAAATATTAAAAATCTGATATATCAGAAACCTGTTGGGGAACATTTTACCTTGCCCCAACACTCACTAATGAATCTTAAGTGACTATATTACTACAAAGCAATTTAAAAAACCATCTGGAGAGAGAACCTGCGGAACTTGGTTTCATTTACAAATTTGACATCTGTAATTGAAGTTTGAACAAAGACCTGAACTGGATGGGCCACTCCATTCTACACCCTAATGACATCAAAAGCTAGGTACCAGGTACTTACAACCCACTCTATTAGCCTCTTTTAGCACGGACACTCTAATTGACAAGATTTTTTTTCTTTTCCTATTTTTTTCCTTCTTTTTCCTTGCCCATGTCCTCTCTTTCTGTGCCATTTATATGTACGCTGGACCCTTTACTCAATTCATCTGAAAAAGTGGATTGTGCCCACAAAAGCTTATATCATCTACATTTTTTATTAGTCTCTAAGGTGCTGCAGGACCATTTGTTTTTTAATTTTTTTCACCATAATATAGTAGTTCCAGGTTCCAGACCCTACTCTGGTGACTAATGAAAACTTCATTCAGACTTCTCACTACTCATCAAGCAGCAACCTCCTCCATGCTGCTTGGGCACCAGCAAGGGAAGCATTGACAGCACAAGAGAGAAGTCTTCACTCTCTCAGGTCTTGATAAGATAACCAGATAGCAAATGTGAAAAATCGGGATAGGAGTGGAAGGTAATTAGCACCTACATATGAAAAAGCATTGAATTTTGAGTCTGTCCCTATAAAATAGGAATATCTGGTCACCCATAGGTCTTGTGCCCAGCATCACAGCTACCACTGGAATTCAAAAGGAGCATTTTCAGAAAAATCCTATGATGGCGCATGCCCAGTGCAGATAGAATCTTCCATGAATTTAGCTAGCAAATTCTAACATGTCTCTACTGAGCTTGTGCAAACTGAGATTTTCTTATCTTCATCACCTATGGGCAAATTTTCACAAAGATGCCAAGAGGCACGTTGCTGACACCTGGATGACTCCCTTCCCATATTTCAAGTCCTTGCTCCAAATCATGGCAGCACTAGAGTGTCTCAACAAAATGATTTTAAAGGTTTTTTTTAAAGGTCAATACAATGTATTATTTCCTAGTCTTTTTCTGAGAAATAGCTTAACAATTTTTGGTGAAATTTTCCCCAGAATTCAGCTTGACATGGAAAATTTTAGAGCAAATCATTAAAGTTTAGCAAAATTATAAGTCAGGAAACAGTCATATTATAATGCAGTGTCAGGCAACATTTATTAAGGTGATAGAAGCAGTTAGACCTATTATCAGAGATTAATGATAACAAAAATACAGCTTTTATCAATTTATCCAGTCTCCAAAATGAAACACCTGATTTTGGAAAAAATGCATTGAAAATGAAACAATGGCATTATTACTAAATTGCAGCTAATATCTTATTTTTTTCAACTACCTTATTCATCTGAGAAACATTTTGCATCTGATTTCCAAATACATTTTAGAAAATCTTTCATTTAACATACAAATGAATGTAATTAACTTTGGAATCAAAGAAAAGGAAAACTATTTAACAGAACACTGCATATATTTATATGCAGTTTCAAAATTGCTCAAAATTACGCATACTCACAGAAAAAGGTTTGTTTAATAGAATATATATTATAGGATTTGCATGTCTGATAAGATCCACACAGGGATTTATTTGCTATTGTTTCAGGAGCAGATTTCTAACCAGAGTTTTCTTTTTGATGTGTGAAGGTTATTTACTCATAGGCAAATAACTGCTTTAAGCAATACTTTTAAATGATGACATTGATCTTCGCAAATGTAAATTGCTTTGATAGCAAAATTAGCACAATGTTTGTGATTTGTATTGTTCTGAAAAGCTATCTTTAATAATATGGGTTCATTTGAGTCACAGAGTAACATTATCAATCTATCTGTGCAGTCATCTCTAAAGCTTTTTATATGAATGAAACATTTTATCTATTCTAGCTGATCATTCATCTATAAAAATGTGTTTTTTATTAGCTTAAATCAAGTATCCAAAACAAAATGGATTTCCAACATTCAACACACCAATATTTCAGAAAGGTCTATCTTACCTCATTGAGGGGAAGAAAATATATGGGTTTACACTTATCGAAGAACTATTTAGATAATCTGACTATCACTGCCATTTGCAAAACTTCTTTGTTATAAAGTTTTCCTGTGTGATGCCTCTCCATGTGTGAATGGATATAAAGATGTTATGAAAATAAATTAATGTACAGTAAAACTCCATTTGTCCGGCATCTGATGGTCCGGCACCATCAGGAA
>JANRFK010006693.1:37800196-37832223 GCA_030068395.1 Apalone spinifera | reverse complement strand
ACTATCTACACAATATATATAGACGTAAAATGTAAAAACTTAAATATCTTGGAAGCAGTAGCCAATCAGTAGTTTTAATTGTCATATTTGAATTCAGCACACCAAAATACATAATAAATAGCACATTTTATCTCTGAAGCAGACGACTTCTAAAAAATTGTAGACCAGTGTTATGTATGAATATAAGCCAGGGATTTATTATTAATTATTATTATTAATTACTTTAAAAATTAAAATGTTTACCCAGGTTGCATTGATCAAAAGTTGTTACACTTCATGACTGTTCATGTAGTCTTGATTCTGTCCGGTTTACAAGTGACAAGTATCTGCATCCAATTTCCATTATTTGCACCATTTTTGGCATTCTCAGGAGAAAGGTCAAAGAGTTACTTGATACTTAACTGATCTTTCATTGTCCTATGGCTCTTCAAGTCAGAGGTGAGGTACACTGAAGAAGTACTTGGATAGGTGAATGGGCAGGGACCTTCCACCCCAACAAGTCAGTGATGCCAAAGATCAGGATGAAGACCTTGAATTGGCACCAGAAGTGGACTGAGAGCCAGTAGAGGGAACTTAGCACCGATAGGATGCACTCACAATGACCTGGTATTCTGTGTGATCTGAATCCTATGCATTGTAGCTATGTTCAGCCCCAGTGACTGCAGTAATTCAGTCTGGAGGTGACAAATCCATGGATCACTAAGGTCACGTTCTTCTCCAGGATGAAGTTCTCGCATTGATTAAAGGTGAAAGAAGGCACTTTTGCAACACTTTGATGAGTTGGAACAAATGCCTTTGCTGGAAAAGGAAATCAATGTGTCAGTTATAGTTTGAGTATTTCCCTTCCCAAACAGCACCACTTCAGTCTTGGTCAGGTTGAGCCAACTGCTCTTCCTCCAGCAGAACACTCTTGCAGGTATTGTGTCATTTTCGTGAGGGGGTTGTTGGTATATATGGGGAAAATGACATATTGAACTGGGTATCATCAACATCTCATCACCAGTACTATCCATCAACTTCAGCTGCCTTGTGTCGGCTGATCAAAAGTATACTGTGATGGATCATAGAAGAAGCTGCAAGGAGTTTGAGTAATAAAAGTAATGAGATAAGACCCATACACATTTCCTTGAAGATATCTCCTTTTGAGCATTGGGAAATTCCAGTGACTTGCAGTACCAAGATTTTTATTCCTTCTGTGTATATCACACAGAGTTCATCTATAATTATTTCATGACTTTAATATCGTCATTTGTCTTCATCTTCATGGAAAGGTGAATTCAACAATGTTGTGTTGAACCTAAGGTATCAAGCAATCTATTTGCCCTTCATAATCTTTAAAAGTTTTTGAAGAACAAACTTACTTTACATAAGCCAGCATTGGGCTCTAGAACTAAAATGGATGAAATAATCAGAGCAAACACTGTCTTATAGGAGTATCACTCTTTTGCCTGCTGTGAACTGAAATCATGGGGGAACATCTGAACAAGTCTGCCCTTCTCTTGTGTTAATTTGGCATTATCCTAATTTCATGGCTGAGGATGTGTATAGACAAGTGAAGAAGAGAAGTAGTCATGAAAGAATAAAGGATTCAGTTGAAAACACATTTAGATTCTGTCCAGATGCCATTCCTGGCCCCTGACCCAACCCCAATTGTGACCCCAGTCTTGGCCCTCTTATCCTTGTCTGTGTCCCTCCTCATCACCCTGGGAGTCTCAACCCCTTTCCCATATTTGGAGTGGGGTTGAAGACAGGAGTAATGGGGGGAGGGGGGAAACACAACCCTGAAAAGCTTGGAAACTTCTGCCTTATTGTAATTCAACTCACTGCTCTTACACCAGTGATGAGTTTGGTCAAAGATTGCCAAATTGATGTATACTTACCCTTTATTACTTTTCAGAATTTAGTTCAGTCAAACTAAATTGAGATATCTTGAGACCAGGTAATGATCTTTAGGGTTTCCCAGCACAGTTTGTATATTTTACTAAGGGAATAACTTTTTGTAAATTCAGGCAAAATCAGGGATTTTTAAAATTATTATGATTTCTTCAGTGCCACTGAGAGCCTATGACTTGGCTATTCAGTGTCACAAACTGCCTAGACCAAACATGTCATTCTTTGGAGGATACAAAATTCCCTCTTGTATCTTCTACAATAGGTATCAAGAGATGTGATTGCTAGTAATGAAATGCATGTGCATGGCCTAATTTGGTAGTTCTTGCCTCAAGAGGATATTGCAGGGTGTAAAATAATCACTTGCTGTGTTTTCTAGGCTATCCTTAGAAACCTACTGAATTGGCAACTGTCTTCTGTTGAAACTGTGTTGTTACCTTGAGTTGGCAAAGTGTAGATGGACATGAGTATAGGCATGCCAGAGAAATGTGCATCAAATTTGACTACTATGGCTTAGACACCTATCCTTTTAAAATGACTGCCTTCACAGAGCTTTTGAACAGTAGATTTAGAGGCTATGTAACTGGTTCTTTAGCACCTATTGGCATTAATTTTTGTCCTTCTTAAAATACTTATAAATAAGACATAGAGGAGATGTCAGGAGGGAAAGGGGGATGCAAATTAGAATTACTACTATGTGTGTTAAAAGAGCAATGAGGGGAAAAATATGTAATGGTGTTGCCATGCTCACAGTACTCATGAGGGAAAATATGTGGGGATGTACACAGATATGACTACAACTGGGGTAAGTTTTCCTACTTAATACAGTAGCTCAGCAGAATGTGGAAACCCAATTCATGACCTTTCATGCTGCAGAAGTGGTCATATATTGCAATTTCTTCTCAATAGAACTCCCAATGTTTCAAAATGTTAGATGGTCTTTACTTCTCCCTTGCAATTTTATTGACATTTTTCTTCTACTTTTCATTTTGTGCAATAGTTTAAATTCTACAGTAAGCCATTTAAGCTTGCTCGAGAGAGGCTGCAATGCTGCTCCCAGGCACACTGCAATGATTGAAACCACAAGTGAACACTTTGTATATTGTTAAAAAATCTTACATTCTGGTACAAAACATATAACGGAGCTTTCAGCTACTGCATTGCAGTTAAATGCATTTGCTCAGAGGCACAAAATCAAAATAGTTACTTGTATTACAGTGAAGTTGCAAATGCCCAAGGATGGATTTACATAATAATTACACCTGCCTGCTTTAAAAAGTAACATAAAACTGCTCAATCTTTTGTGGAATATATAAAAAGTATATTCATTCAGGAGACTATAACTTTTATCTAAATAACGTGCGTAAATTTTGGTGACTTAACTACAAGTATTAGAATTAGGAAAATAATGAGCCAGATCTTATACTGGCTGCATCTCAGCACAGCTCCATAGAAATCAATTTGCAACTGCTGAGGATCTGGTCCAAAATAATTTGATTTTTTTTTCATGTTCTTACATGGTTTGATACACATTTTGGGGCCAAACCCTGCTCCCATTCTATTCAATATGATTTTGACATGGACTTCAATGAGATTGTGATTCGGCACTTGGCCATTTAGTACCCCCAGAAAATTTGATGATAATATTTTTATATCCGTATCAAAAACTGCACACATGAAACCTGCATATATGTTGCAGTAGGACAATTTGGTTTAAATGAACTCAACATCACAAATCCATTTACTGTCTAGTTTGACATATCAGTTGTCTTTTTACCACTAAGAGTCCCCTTAGGAAATCATAACAACAAGAAAGTGGAAGAAAAAGATGTTTAAATGTGCCCAATTTACTCATAAAATGTCAACAGTGAATTTTTATGTGCCAGTCCGTATAACAGACACCAAACAATTCTAGTAACCCCATTTATTCTTTTCTCATAGAGCTATCTTCCTTCTAGTTGACATTTTTATTTAGCACAGTACATGTATGTTATAGATATGTGTATAGCAAATTACTGGGCCTTGAAATTACTCTTAAAATGCCTACATGACTCACTTTCTGATCAATCTCAAGAAGCCCTAATTACTCAAGGGATCGAAACTGTCAGCTTTATAATATAATTCTGATACACTATGTTCCTTCTCTTTCTCTCACGTCCAAAACCCGTGTTTTACTGAAAAGTCACTGTTACATTAGTGTTCCACAATTGGAACTTCCAGATGAGATAGTCAAGGACAGGACTACATGACTTCAGATACAAGGTCATGCCATCACCGATGCTATATATGGAATTCGGTGCCTTCCAACCTGTAGGAATAGGCATATAGAGTGAATTTGTGTCTCTTATCTGGATCAAGATACCACTGATGCAAACTAAAATCTACAAATATTAGACCCACTTTAGAAACTAAGCCCGTGACCAGACCTAAAAGAACTTCACAATTTCTGGAGAAATTTACATTTCATCTGCCAGATGGCATCCAAAGTACCATGCAATGGACAGTGCAGGCCCAGAGCTTGAAGCTCAGAATCCTTCTTTGAGTCCTACCTTTCAAAACATATCAGACTCATAGCTGTAGGAAATGCTGAAATGACTAATAATCAGTTTGAGTAAAAGAGAGAGAGGGCAAAATGTCCCATAGGGAACAATGAATGACAGGGAGATAGGCTGGGGTGATATAATAGGTCTTTTCCAGCTCTATTTTTTTATGGTCTCATGACCAGGAGTTTTATGGGGTAGTCTGGTACATGATTCTTTTATTTTTTGGAAGTAGCATGGATAACAGTACATTTACATAACCATGGGATTGCTGGTATTTCTACATTGGGAATTACCCATGTTTTACCACAGATTCTGAAGACATTTTACTTATGTTCATTTTCTTGGTTGTTATTATTTTCTTGGACAACTAGTATTGGTACTTTTGGCAATTTCGGATAGCAATGAGGAACATCCTCACAACAAGATGTTACCTTACTAGAAAAGTCAAGTTATTGGTTTAGTTATATTTCAAGAACTCTTTTTGACACTTCACGGAGAACTTTGCAACCTATTATACTTCATGACATTTGTCTTACATACACTGTCATATGATTTCTATTTTTCTTATCCTGCACTTTTTCTTAATAGAGGGACTAGTAAAACAAACAGGCTTATCCTCTAATACTTGGTCCTCAATTTTCTGTTTGTGGGTTCACACTTGGATTCTGTGGGGATGACTGATGTTATAGAGTGTGAAGATCTATTGATTTAAGTGAGATATTAGCAGCAGATGAACTCTTCATTAGGACTGGTTGGAAAACATTTCTGTTTCATAAAAAAATTCAAGGTTTTGTCATTGTTTTCATCCCAGAGAATGACAAAACTGCGATCTTTCAAAAAATGTTCAGAAATTATGGGAGAGAGAAAACCCCCATCTTGGTCTAATTCAGGAAGTCACATCGGATATGGGATAACCACGTTCAAATCCCTGCTCTCAATTCCACATCCCAGTTGAGTGCCCTAACCACTGGGTTATTGGCTATTTGGAGGAGGGGGACTGACTTTCTCTTGACCAGAAATTGCACCCTTAAGCTGATGAAAATTTTGTTGAAACCAGTATATTTCTGTGGAGGAAAAATAGTTTCAGCATTTTCCAACCAAAACAGTTTTTCCAATAATTCTTAACCTGTTCTATTCTTTGGGAACCAAGATCCTGTTTTCAGGTAAGTGGTCCTTGTAATAAATAATGACAACGGGGAGAAAAACAAACTCTATGATATGAAAGGAGTTGGTTCTAATGGGAATGATTTCAAAGTCCCCCCATGGGGAATTAGTTATCTCTATACAGAGTCCCAAAAAATATACATATTTTCTTTCTAGTTGTAAGTAAAGGGAGTTTTGTTTGGGAGTTGTTTTTTAAAAAGACAATGTAGAACAGATAAAGAAAATACAAGGTAGCCCATAATTTCAATCCATGTTTACAGAAATGGATTCAAATTATGTTTTTATATAATTATGAGCATGAGTTTGGTCATTTCAGCCTAATCCCTGTTTGTCCCTATCAGAAAACCAAATCACACAGCACAGCATATTTAACAGACTGTACTCAACAGATGCCCAGGACTGGAATAGCATGTGTTACTAAGGTCAGAACTGAGATTCATTGGCAGAGATGTGTGGGAAATTTGCACAGCATCTGCCTGCATTATGCCTTTATAAGGCAGTGATATTAGTCCTTTGTTTTTGTTAACATCAAATTCACTCAAAATATGCCTTCGAATTGTTAACTTGCTACTTACAAACACTGAAAATACGCTGTTGATAATACAGGAAATTATTTACTGGTTCAGAAAAGTGAAGTGATATCTGAGAAGGGATGAGAAGGAGAAAATGTCTTAGTATTGGGCTAAATCTTGAGGTAATACCTCAGTTCCAATTACTAGAGTAAGGAATTAGAATTTGGCCCAGAAAAAAATTTTGCCTTCTACTTTTCTCTTTATTTATTTAATATGTCTGCAAATAGTTAGCTGCAACTTTAGTAGTTCATTTTTGTCTGACTTAAAATCCTTGGATATATTCTGCTTTATGTGACCCACCTGTATGACTTGAAGAGATGAGTGGAATAGAGAATAAAATAAAATAGGATAAAATATAAATCACCTCTTTTGATTTGTGTATCATTTTCTAATGAATTGTTAGTACAGTGGTCTTTACTGGCTGAACTTCTGAGCTCAACAACAGAAGATTCCTCATCTTCCAGTAAGCCAGCCCCAATGATCTCTTTTCAGCACAGTTAAATTAAAATTTGTCTTGTTACAATTAACATCAGGACATTACAATCTCACAATATTGTACAATGATGTTAGGTATGTGGACAGTTCAACATGTAGTGCTTTCTCTGTCTGAGTGCATATGCAGCTATCTTGCTTGAAGGGATTGAGTTCTGAGCTTCAGGACTGGGATAGAATAAGCCTGGTGATAGTGTACCAACTCCAGACTAGAAATTGAGTTCACCAACCTACTCATTACAGTGGCTTGAAATTGTGGAGGGTAACACACAGTGAAATCATCAAGCACTAAAAAACCTGTGGGTCTCCTAGACGATTGAACTATAAAAGGCGCAATCAAGGACAATAAAGCCATTGCGGAGAAACTAAATGATTTCTTTGCTTCAGTCTTCACGGCTGAGGATGTTGGGGAGATTCCCAAATCTGCACCGTCCTTTGTGGGTGATGAATCTGAGGAACTGTCCCGGATTGAAGTCTCATTAGAGGAGGTTTTGGAACAAATAGAAAAACTTAATGTTAACAAATCTCCGGGACCGGATGACATTCATCCAAGGGTTCTAAAAGAACTCAAATGGGAAATTGCTGAACTATTATCTGTGGTTTGTAACCTATCCCTTAAATCAGCTTCCGTACCTAATGACTGGAAGGTAGCCAACGTGACGCCAATATTTAAAAAGGGCTCTAGAGGTGATCCAGGCAATTACAGACTGGTAAGTCTAACTTCAGTACTGGGCAGATTAGTTGAAGCAATAGTAAAGAATAAAATTGTGAAGCATGTAGAAGAACATAATTTGTTGGACAAAAGTCAACATGGTTTCTGTAAAGGGAAATCCTGTCTTACTATTTTATTAGAGTTCTTTGAAGGGGTTAACAAACATGCGGACAAGGGGGATCCTGTAGATATAGTATACTTAGATTTCCAGAAAGCCTTTGACAAGGTCCCTCACCAACGGCTCTTGTGTAAATTACATGGCCATGGGATAAGAGGGAAGGTCCTTTCTTGGATTGAGAACTGGTTAAAAGACAGGAAACAAAGGGTAGGAATAAATGGTAAATTTTCAGAATGGAGAAGGGTAACTAGTGGTGTCCCCCAAGGGTCAGTCCTAGGACCAATCGTGTTCAACTTATTTATAAATGATCTGGAGAAAGGGGTAAGCAGTGAGGTGGTAAAGTTTGCAGATGATACCAAACTGTTTAGGATAGTCAAAACAGCAGCAGACTGTGAGGGACTCCAAGAAGATCTCACCAAAAGCAGATGATTTTCCGCAAAAATTGGCCAGTCTAGATGCAGCCACAGAGTTTACTTACCCTTTGGTGTGCCCAGTGTAGTAAGGTGACGGTATGTTACCTCTCTTCATGGACCAATCACTTCTTCCTTTGGAAGCACTTATCACGGATCTATTATAATGATTCTCCTTGGTGGTGGATGGTACCAGAGATTTTTCCAGGCATTCTTGAGGGGTAAGGTTATTCGTTCCACCAATAACTAGGTGGTTAGGTAAGACTAGGTAATGCTTTATAATATATTCCATCTCTATTATTAGTGGACTTCTTGATACTTTCTCCATCTTCATCCTCACAGATGACCCAATATACACAAAAAGAAAGAGGAGATGGGAAGAGCAAAAGTCAAATGCTGAAGCTGATGATATACAATTATGATACACAATTTTCTTGAAAATCAGATGTGGCTTTCCTGACTTTGGCTTTTCACATAAATTCCTCTGAACACATATGCAGCAGTAATTCTGGTTCACTAATAGGTAGCGGCCTCCACTCAGCAACAAAGCTATGTTGGGTTTTATTGGTGTTGGTGGTTTTTTGCCATGAAAAATGTTCATGTTTCCACATAAAATTGTTCATCTTGAACTATCTACAACTGTGGGCATAAACAGTGGTGTCTCAGGTAGACAAACACATCATCGTCACCAATTGAGTTTCAGCTAGTCTTGCTTATTGTGGTTCTGCAGATGCAGGCTCCATAATTCTCCATGTCATTATGTTCTTCCTGGTTTCTAAAAGCTGATGAGGTAGTAGGGTTCATTGTTGATAATTACCAACATTTTCACATTAGAGGCGAATGTCAGTGGGCCCAATAAACAGTCTTAAAGAAGCCCAGTATCCATTTTGTGGAAGGTCTCTGGGAAGATTATGGCAAGGAAGTTTGACAATTTGGGTATGTCTACACTGCCACCCCACATCTATGCAAGCCACTCATTATTTCAAAATATTTTTCAAAATAACAGGCACGCTGTTTTGCTATCCTGGTAAACCTCGTTGCATGAGAGTTAAGGGATGGGTCAAAATAGCGCATTGTAGATTTGTGGGGACTGCACCAACTTTCAAAATAAGCTATTTCGAAATAGATTCAAAATAAGATATATAATTTGCATAGCACAAATTGTGTATCTTATTTTGCATTTAGAGTGCTGTGTAGATGCACCCTTTGAGTCCTGGTATTCCTTGACCTTGGTTATGAAGTAGAAATGGAACTTCTTTCATTAATCATTGGTCTCCTACTCTGTCTCAGGCTGTGGTGACCGAAAAGATTCTTGTAGATTTATGAGCATTCTTTGATACCACTGACCATGACATTTTGAGGAGTGCCTGCAGATCATAATAATGGTGCTGGTGGGTTTCCCTTGAGTGTGTCCATGTCTTTCTATAAGTATTCCAGCATTAGTGCTGGACAATTTCTCCTCTACACATGGGTTCTCCTGTTGGAGGTACCACAGAGATCTATACTGTTACTCCTCTTCAGTGTATGTATGAGGAATCTGGAAGTATACTGAGTAGAAATAGTTTGTAATGAATTCAATATGCTAATGACACGCAGCATACCATATTTATTAAGTCTGACCTAGCCAGGGATGATCTTAGGTCTTGGATAAGGGCTAGTTGGCAGTGACCTAAAAATAAAAATATTTAAAAAAATCTTGCAAACTGAAGCTTTCAAAAATATCTTTGAGATTGTACTTTATTATATATGATATAACACATATTTATTAAATTGCATATCTGTTGGCAAATACAGTAGATGATAATAATTCAACTCATTTCCAAGATCACCAACTTGGATGATATTCACTTGAGATATGTAATGTGTCCACCTCCGTAGAAGTGCTCTGTGCTGGTTGTCTCAGGGATCAGCTTTGCTAGTCAATGTATCCTTTCTAGATGGGCCTCTCCCATCATTGTCTCAGCTTGCAGACCCACTTCAGTCCAAATACCTCAATGTCCGCTTAATGACTCGGCCCTGTCACCATCCATGTTTCCCCCTTCGTGGTGGTGGTGTGTGAAGTGTCTGAGTGCAATAGTCCAGTCATTTCCTCAGTGGCGAGTTGGGAGGGAAATCTAGGCCCACCCACTACTCCAGGTCCTGGCCCAGGGACCTTGTATATAGGCGCATCCTGCTGAATCTCCCTAACTTTGATCAGTGTTGCTTCAGTTCCATCACCCTACACCTTCTTTGCATTCTTCTCATGGTATTCAGAAAACAAATCCCAGCAGTCAGTGAATAACTCCTTCCTTCTTGCTTCCCTAGACCCTGTCAGCAACTGCTCTATTCAAGGTGCTACATTTTCCGCAGCCTCCTAGGAACACAGGTCTCACTCCTTGTGCTTTGGGCATCTACTGACTGACTTTGGTCCTGCAGCTTCTTCTATTTGAGCTTCCCTCTAACTGGCTGCTTCCTGCACAGTCTCCTTAGGCTGCTTGGAGGACTTGTCTTTACTGCTCCTTGCTGGGACAGGATGTGACAGGCCCATGAGGCCTCTATTAACTCCTTCCTCGCATGTGTCTGATCAATTCCCCATCACAACATGTTAAATTTTATTTGCACCCTCCAGACATAATTTTAAATAATAAAAAGACCAGTATGTCTGCAAAAGGTGCCAGACTGACAGTTCTGGGAAACGATAGCAATTTACCCACACACAGCCAGTACAACACGGCTGCAGCAGTGCAAGGTCATCTATAGCCTTAAAAAAAATGTGGGTATTGCTGGCTGAGGACTGGATGTGCTTCACTTTGTTTTTCTTATAAAAAAGCTGTGGTACGTAAGTGGGTGAAGCAGTGCTTTTTCTGGCTAGGCTTGTGTCCTCCTGTTCAGCTTTCGATCCTTACAGCAATTTGCCTAGCAGTGTGTATACTTGCAGAGACAGAGACTTTCTTTCCTCTTACTGCATCATTCACAAGATTCAGTGCTTCAACTTTATTGTAAATCACAAATTCTTACCATGGTCACACAATAAAGTCCGTGTTATAAATTATTTGAACTCTTACCATCAATCACTTTCCACCACAAAGATCTTATCTTCTTAAAGAGATGCTGTTTTTGGCTGTTAATTCCAAAATGTTATGTTGCTATATAACGAGAGAAGCACACGCTGGGCACACCAGTGTCCCGATTATTGGTTAGAGTCAATTCATATAGAGAGAGCGTTGCTCTTTTGGATTCTGATCCTATATGACTGAAGCCAATGTATCAGTAGCAAATTACAAGTCCTTTTTCTTTTATGTTATTATTTACAGCCAGTTGGTTGATTTGTGACTAACAAAAAGTTAGGCTTTTTTATTTTACTTTTACAAAATAATTAATGCCCGAGAGTTCTAGTTCTAGAATACTATTTACTTGTAGTTTTCCAGGGTCCAGTTTCTTCATAGAAGTCTAGTTTTATTTGATAGCAGAATTACTCAGCATCACTCTTCAGATTTGTTGCTAAAGTAAGACAACTCTAAAATACAAAAAGGAGCTTGTTTTTAAGTGCAAGCGAGTAATGAGTGTTTTGCACACATTTCTCTCTGAGGGTACATCCACACTGCATGGCTAATTCAGGTATCCCAAAATATAGATATAGCAGGACGCACTTCTATTTTTAGTCGACTCCATTATGTATCTCATTATGTATCTCAGGTTAATGTCATCCAAGCTAGTAATCCTGGAAATTCAAGATTAAATTGGGCTGGGATGCACTGAGTCACAGACCAAGCCAAAACCAAGAATCTGAGGTGACCAGTTCCTAGCAAGGGAGTATTATACATATCTTCAAACACTTTGGTCATACTCTACAATGTAGTTATTAAGTATTAAAATCACAGTATTAGTTGGTCACAGCCCTGGCACTTCTTTGAGAACATTTTGTATTCTGACCACTTGCAGGTCTAGAAACTGCCAATGAGAGGATCTATAGGGTCAACCTTTTTCTTTGCACTTTTTTGTTTCCGTGAATGTGCGTGTGTGTGGTATGTATGTGTGCATGTGTCTGTGTATACCATCAGATCTCATGTATTTAGAATAGTAGCTAATATAGTTGGGATGAAAGATGTTTCATTAATCAATATACATCCTTGAAGGTATTCAGCTATGAAGGAGACAGATTTTTGTGGACCTTCCAAAATTCAAGTTAATGCAAATACATGTTTGCATCAGTAATTTTCACCTTTCAAAGTAATCTGGAAACTAATTATTGTCCAGCATAATAATAGCAATCACTGAACAAATTTTGTATGAAATATGCTGTATTAACCTTACTGACATCCCTTTATATTCTTCTTCCTTATAATAAAAAAAAAAACAACTGGGTCAGCTACTCAGCTGACTTCAATGGAGGTATGTTGTTTAGGACAGTATCCCTTTATAATCGGGGGTATGGGTGATATAATCATAATTCAAGTCAGACCTTTGAATTATGTGTTGTATTAATGATATGTAAAAACTGTATTAGACTTCAATGACATAATCATATGAAAAAATTAGGCAAAAACTCTCCCTCTTGCTATGTGACAGTTAAAGTTATAAATAGTTTGAAAATTAAAAATTGGAAGTCTCCTTCCATACTTTCAAATAAAGTGGCAGAGAAAGCAAAATTTTGGTTTGTGCTGGATAATTTATTTTCAGACTATTCTATTCTATTTACTTTTCTTTCCTCTGCTTTGCCCCCCCCCAAATGATTACATTCCTTTAAAAAAGTCTGAAAGAAATGGGAAAACCATGTTTTGTTAGTTTATAAGGAGAAAAATAAACAATATAGACTATCTGCTGGCTTGTAACACATAGCTAAGTTTTAATACTGAATAAAACAAATTAAAATTATAATGTATAAATGTGCCTTTGTCTTTCAAATGTTCAACATTAAAGAATGTCTGGATCGGAGTATAGACCTCTACTGGGTGGTTTATTCTATTGTAGTGTGCTTGCATTCAACAGTCATAATGTTTCAGTTTGATTCCCACAACTGCAAGACAAATTGGGAATCATAAACCTTTGTACAGAGCAGTGGGTTTCCAAATCAACGGTAGACAGTTGAGGCAAAGAAGAAAAATAAAAGGAAAAATGACAAAAAGCATTTTTGCCTCGGTCACTTGTTTGCAGACTGCACTCGGGAAAACTGGCTGATGCCTAGATAAGTACCTTAAAGCCATATTTTGTCACTACCACAAACACTGAGGTTCATCTTCCCTGAAATCTTATCCCAGCACTAGTTGGAAGCCTTACCCTAGTGAAAATATTGCATTTGCCTATCTTGAGTCCTCAGCTAGAATATGTTAATGAGATCTCCCAACAACTCATTTCAATCTTGGAATTCTTGCTGGTTTATTTAGTTTGACTGACTTTGGTAAATTGCTGTTAAGAATATAGTTGCTGTGGAAGGAATGCTTTAGTGTTTTTTTTTTTCTTTTAAAGGGGTCATGATTTTGCAACATCTCAAATAATACTGATGGCTTAATGTCTGCAAACAATAAAACATTTAACATTTACTGAGCACAACACAGATCATAGTTCGTCATTTATTCAAATATTATGCAATATATTTTTTGTGATAAAATGAGGGTATATAAGCAATACATAATGAATTTACTTTACCAATACCAATATGTAATAAGGAGGTAATCAGAGATGTAGTTAGGGCTTTAACCAGTGAAATGGAGTTCAGTATCTGCAAGCACAGTCTTTTGAATTAGACCAAATTCTACACTTCTCCAAATAAATGAAACTTTTCACTTTCTATCCATGAAGACATCATCAAACAGCAGAGAGGTGGTTTTGGCCTACTTGAACTTTAATAAAACAGTCCTTGAAAGCAGGGGCTTTTGCCTCACTCTTCATACAGCACCATTCAGCTGTTCAAAGAAATTCAGACATAAGCATGGGTTTAAAAATTGAGCCAGTTGATAATTAGACATATGGAAACTCCTAAACTAACAGAAATATATGATGACCATGCTAGAATACTCTGGCCTCAATTCTGGACTGCACTGCAGACCAATTATTGTCTCAGTCACTTAACTGGCCATTTAAATGAGCCCTCAGCTTGTAACCCTGACATGAGGAATTCTGCAGGCTGTGCAAGGCTGCCCAAAGCCACGCGACTACTTAGCCCAACCAATGGAATTGTCCAGGGGAGTAGTTGGGAAGTTGCAAACGGAGTCATCAGGGAGAGAAGAGGGGTAGCCACAGCATGCTGCTCTGCTGGGTTGGGAGAGCTGCTCAGGGAGGACAAGTCAGAAGCTGCCCAACAAGCAAGTTAAAGGAATTAGTTTGCAGGTTAGTGCTAGCAAACTGAATATCATGAACCCTAATCAAACTCCTAAGGGTAAATTTTGATTCCTAGTCCTCATTCCTGACCAATGGAATCATGAAGCTGTAGTAGGCTTTGTTCACGGTGTCATCTGAACAAAAATTTTGCCGCCTCAAATGAATTGGCATTGATCAATGCCTGTATCGTGGAGAGGAGAAGAAAGTGGTGCAAAAATAAATCTCCTCAGAAAATCTCCCAGAAAAGTGATGAGTATAGACTAGCAGGGGGATCAACAAACTTACCACACCCCTGGGCAAGGTTGGGGTGGGGGGAGTCTATCTCTGCACTCCCAGAAAGAGTGGGGCCTCGGGTGGAAGGGGTAGGACCAAAGACAACCAGCTGTCAGTGCTGGAACACACTATATCAGCTCCCAATTAGCCCTCAAAGCTGCTTGGAGCACACCACATGGTGCTCCAGTGGTGGTTTAAAGGGCTCGGGGCTCCTGGCACTGCCATTCCTGTGGTAGTAACAATAGCAGCCAGGAGCCCCAGGCCCTTTTGAACTGGGGGGATTTGGGGCACCTGACTCCAGTGCCTCCCCCACCATTGGCGGACCTGTGGACTATCAACCAGAAATGTTCATGGAACAAAATTAAACAAAATTCATTATTTTGTCCTTTACCTTACATTTTATATCTTTTAGTCCTCAAATTATGGGCTTAATTTTCATTTATACTAAGTTCTCTTCACACTGCTCTGGCAATGAAAAAGGGACTTTATTAGGTTTGCACTTTTTATACTGCCAGAGCGGTAAATAAGAATCAGGCCCTAAATTTTTAGGGTTAGGGTTATTTGTCTCCATTCACATTAAACTAACTTGGCCTTTAAAAATTATTTGAAAATGAGCCAGCTAGATCAATTCAAGCTCCTTCTGCAGTAATTCTCCAGAAAACTACTGCAGATACCCTAGCAACATGCTAAGTAGAACCCAGGCAAGTGTTCCTTATATTCTTAAAATTAATCCTTATATTTCTTAATCTGAAGCAAAAAAAAGCAATCTGTCCTGCTCTTAAGGACACACACATTCTATGATTTTAAAAAAGAAATCTTTCACTGGTGACCCAAGGTTTGCATTTCTCATACCAGTAATGTCTTTAGTAAGCATGTGAGTGAAACAGCAATACATAGACCATGCAGGTTGTCACTTAGCAATATATCATGATGTAAAACAAGATTAATGACTTCATCCAGGTAGGAAACAGGATTTGCACTAATATGAGAAACTCAGTGATTTAAAAAAAACACAGAAGAGAAAGGAACAATGATAGAAATTAGGTCCATGAGCCATATATAAAAAATCTGATTCAAATGTGCTTAGTCAGGAAAATCTCCCACTGACTGAAACTTTTGGCTGAGGAAGGATTATGGGACCAAAATTCTTATAGCATCACACACAAAAAAAGTGGTGAACTTTGGTGGCTTATCTTAGTGTATACAGCTGGCAGGATGGGTCTAATATATTTTATTTCTGCAGTAGAATTTGTAAGCAGCCTTCTAATTTTCAATGACTAATGATTAAAGAATAAAATGAATAACTGGAGTATATCAATGTATGAACAAATAGTTTGGCTCATAGTAAAAAGTGCATTCCTTCCAGCTTACCTATATGAAAAATGGCTAGTGTTAACAGAAACCTGATAGCTGGATTCTAAAGTATATGTCTGAGATTGAAGAATAAGTATTTCAAAGAATCATGAGGGGAGCTAATTAATCAATATTAAATAAAGATACATGGATCAACTTGTTTGCTGATTTACAGGCTGTGTAGTTCCAGTGAGTGCAAAACTTAGCCACGAGGAATTAGTGGATGCATGATATGGAGAAGGTGGATTTCATGTATGCTAGAATGATGTGATAGACTAGGCCCAAAACCCCCCTGCTGGAGGCATGTAGCCTTGCCACACTCCATCCCAGAAAAAGTATAGAATTGTACTCCAGGCAGGCTAGAGTAGTTGCAGAGGAAGCAGTCAGTCAGGGGCCAGGAAGGCCTATACAAGGAGTTGCAGGACCAGAATCAGCTCAGTGGTGCTGGAGCTCTCAAGGAGTGCAGACTGAGTGACTGGCTGACTGAGGGAGCAGCAGTACCGAGGACAGTTCCATATGGAGAGCTATTGAAGACTACTGGTCTAAGCAGGACTTGGAAATAAAGCCCTGAGGTAAGGGTGAGGTTGCTGTCTCCAAGAAGGGAAGCCTTGGGGACACCACTCTCTGACAGAATGGATAATAGACTGCGGGAATGGCTCAGAGACATGATACAAAGGGCACCAAATGGGCCCCTACTAAATGTGTACTCTGGAAGAGGTTTTGATGGCTCCGCGGCTCAGTGGTGGTCGTGTGACTCTGTGGTGACAGGGTGTGAGACTCGCTGGAGGGCTGACTCACTGAAGAAGGCATCGAATACAGAGAATGCAGGCACATGCACTGAGCCAGAAGGGGGTGCTCATGAGAGGTGAGTGTCTCCCCATTGCAGCTAATGAAGACACATCCAAGGTCTAACTTCAGTTATACTTATTCACCTAACTGAAGCCAAGTAGTGCAGAATTGGGCCTGAGGAAAGAAGCTCTCCATTTATATTCAAACTTGGGTAATAATAAGGATTAAGGAAACCAAACATATTGTGACATATTGGGTAATGGCAAGATATGTTGAGCACCATAAAGGACTAGAGGTTCCATGTCTCGTAGTGTGGACATATTTTTACCTTTGCAGGGATTCTTCTCCACCCTTTCTCAATAACTTGACCCCCTCAATTTCCCATTAATGTGTCAGCACACCTCAGTTCAGAGAGGTATGGATCAATAGATGGACTTTTCCCACTTGGAAGAAGGAGGAGATCAGGAAACGCCTCACAGCCTTAAGTTTAACTCTAAATTAGGGAAAAACCTGTCTCATTAGATTCAAAGTGTTCCAAATCAGGACAAAAAGTGGAACTCTGAATATTTTGCATGAAACATTCTGAAATATTTTGTTTTTACATTATCAAAACATTTCTATTTTGACAATGACTAAGGTTTAAGGTCAAAATATATTTCACATTATAAATTATAATACAATATAAATAGGCTTGGAGGAATTAGATTTTTATTAATAAATGTCAGTACACAGTGATTTCATAGTACATACGCAAATTAATGAAAAATATCTCCATAGGTAATAATAGAAATGCACAGTAGGTAAAATAAGAAAAATGCTTCTTGAGAACTTGTTAGAGTTTGATTTAATGACATTTACTTAAACATGGGATGTTGACCCATCCAAAAATTTTGACCAGCTCTAACTCTTAAAATCAGGTTCTGTAATAGCTATACCAATAGTGATTCAACTACCTGAATAATTGTGTAAGGGAGATGGAAGAAAGAGGTTAAAACGCATATTCTGCTAAATATCCTATTTAGACCTAATATTAGTGGGCATAATTTCATAGGGTTGAATGGATTTGCACCCACCTATGACAGGATTCAGTTTTGGCCCAGAGCATATAGTATTATCTCACTGGCTACGTGTACATTGCATCCCTCTTTCATTTGCATAATTAATTAGGGGCCATTTTTACATAAGAGGCTTTTGCACAAAAAGGAGTCGTCTTCACAGCTCCTTTTTGTGCAAAAAAACCTCTCTTGCGCAAGAGCCATTCTTCCTGGAAAAATTAGGAAGAATGGCTCTTGAGCAAGAGGGGAGGGGGCTGTGCAAAAAGGAGCTGTGTAGACGGCTCCTTTTTGTGCAAAAGCCTCTCGCGCGAAAACGGTCCCTAATTAATTATGCAAATGAAGTGCAGCAATATGTTAATCTGTGCTTCATTTGCATAGGCTTTTGCACAAGAGGGATGCAATGTAGATGTAGCCACTATGTTATCATGCAGCACCTAACACAGGATCTGTATGGAAAAGATAGAAGTGAAGAGAAATGAGCTGGTTAGAGAATGTTGCATGCTCACATTTACCTTGGTGTGTAAAGGGGCCCCATTACTGTAGTATCAGAGCACCTCCACCGCAACGTGTGGATTACTATGCTTCAAACCTCTGAGCACAAGGCCTTTATTTTCAAAACCTACACACTAAAAATAGATGTTTAAACTCAACTTTAAAACGTTACTTTTAAAATCAAACTGCGGTTTTATCATAATACTTGCTCAATAATGACAATTTGTTTAAGAATTTCAATTAAAACTTCAGCAGTAACATGCAATCTTAACAAAAATACAGCAAAAGTCAGTTGAAAATCAGAGTCTAAATACAGCAGTACATTTTCTAGGTGGCTAAATTTTCTCTCTCTCTCTCATACATAAATCTCTCCTGCACTTTTCTAGTGTTCTTTTATTTGACTCACAACTTGGCCAGGCTACATTAACTGATAGCACTTATTTTCTTGGAAAGCATGCTTTCTTGGCACTGAAGAGCACAGTTCCCCCTGAATGCAGGGCCAACATCAGGGGGAAAAAATCAAAATATGCTACTTATAAAACTTAATGTCCTAGATGCTTTGTGTGGAAAAAATACTCTCTTCTTGACCCTCCAATCCATTAACTTTAGGAAAGTAGTTCTGTAGTTGCCAGTCTCCTATGGTGACCTTTTAATAGCAACATGATAAACTCTCAATATAGAGTGAGTTGTTCTTTGTAGCATAATGTGGAATATATGGTAGTTTCTTACCTTCCTCCCACTTTGGAATTTCTAGGATTTGAATATTGTGCGTTCTCTTTATCTGTTTTTCTAAGAATTCCACCTAGAATTTAAGAATTTATTAATACATTATTTTTCCCAAGTCTAATCAATAGATAAGAATTGCACTTTAACTTTTCCTCTTTTTTTTTATGTGTCAAGACACTTTGATGTATTTAGTGCTCTAGGCTGTCTGTTAATTTGTTCATACTTCCAGCATTGGCATGTCTCTGCCTTTACTTACCCATAAGCATAAGGCTTGTAATGTTCCAGGTTACTGTGAACTTCTTAAATTAATCCACTGAGACTCAGAATTAAAGCAAGTAGCATATCTACAGCTTTATAGAATGCGTATCCATATTAAATGGGCAGCTACAGTCTTAACTAAGACATCTAAACACCTTTTCCAGATTGCACTGCTATGAGTGTAAATTCTGAGGTAGATTTTTGGAGTAGTTGTCTGTTTCTTTCAAAGTCCTGATCTTCCAAGAGGCTTTACAGAAAGGTGCCAATGTATTTTTCAAAGGAAAGGATCAGTAATGACATTACAGTGCTCCATTAGTTTTCCTGAAATATATTGGATGTCCATTCCTAGAGTTCTAGTGCCCCATCTCTCTGGCATTGTCTACCTTTCATTCTTCCTCACAAGCTTTCTTTTACAGCTTGTCTTTAAAATATATTCCTTTCTTCATAGAGAGGCTATAATATCATGTTCTTTTATGCCATTTGAGACCAATTTGTTTTAAACTACCCGTTTATCATTTTACATTTCAGGATTAGAAGACATCTAGCCTCCAATCAGCTAGTTCAACTCCAGGAAGACAGCATCCAAGTGCTCGTTAGATTGTAGTGTATGAACTATGTTCTATAATAATCTATATAATATATAGAATCTATATATTCCCTAAATATGCCAATGGTGCTATAAATGTAAAAAAAAATCAAATTAATGAAACCTATGAAACAACATTCATATGCCTTGGTCTTTTTGACAGGGCAAGAGAGATATGCTGGGAGAAAAAATAACACTGGTGCATGGAAGAGAATATTCTAAGAAAATTAGCAACAGAAGGGCATAGGCTGCACTGGAGTTAAACAGTGCAGCCCTAACTGCCCTAATCATGACAATTTTGTGGCTAATACTGCTCACCAATGGGTCCATCATAAGAGGGGGAATTTATGGGCACTGAATTGACACAATGCCCCCCACCACACCCATACACACACCCACATCCCCCTGTCACAATACAGACTTGCAGCCATGGAAGCCTTCATTGCCCAGAGGAAGCTGAAGACACTTTGGTGCGATTCTGGTCTTTTGTTGATATCTTAATATTATTCTCTCAAATACATTTCCCAGTTTGCTTGGTGATTTACATAACAGTAGAGAGAATGAATGCCTTGCATATATGAGGAGGGAATATGTTACCCTTGGGCAAATGGGGCAAAGAAATACATTAATGTTCCTAGAAATGTTATTTTGTGTGATACCTGATTATATGCTAGAGCTATTCACAACTAGCTAACAAATAACCAGTGGTTGAAAAGAACTACAAACAGCAGATTAAGATGCTGGAATTCTAGATAAAAGTCATAGAAATTGTTTCTTTTCCTATTGCATCAGGACTCTGCCCTGATACATGTAGCGACCTACAGGAAAACATGCACTGGAAGATTCCTGGCTGGTGTAAGACAATTTACATCATCTTAACTTCACCCCCACAGGCAATTCCTTGTGGGATGAAGAAGTTGTAATGTAATGCTTACCACTGACCTCTATTGCCTGAAACATTGGACCCGTAAAAATGGGTACATGATCACGTCCTCCTCTAGTCACAGAACAAACTACCCCTATCGCTGTTATGAAGACCAGAGATCCTCCTCAGTATATAGAATAGGTTTGTACTTCCTGGAGCAAAGAGGCCTGAATTCACTGTGTGCAGGCAACAGGCAGGACCGGTTTATCTGGAGAAAGGCCAGGTCTACACTAGACCCAGCAACTCGACTTAAGCTACGTAGAATACATAGTTGGAGTTGACTTACCTGAAGCTGAGCATGGCAGCGTCTCCACAGCGAGAGGCTGATAGGAGCAAATGCCCCCTTCAGCAAAAGGAGGAGTACTGGATGTAGGTGGGGGCACCTTCTGAGTTCAATTTAGTGCAGGGCTACTCAACTTTGGAAGCCCCGGCGACCACAATGATACATCACATGCCGAGGGCTGCAACTTAAGTGTGGTTGCATATACATGCAAATATATACAAATAGCTTCTTTCACACTGATCTGCATGAATATAAACATTAAGGCAAGACTACAGAACACGCAGGCCCCATTTAAGTTAGTTCTGCTGATATTAATAAAATGCAATATTTACCTGATTTGCACCCATATGACAGCACTTTTAATGAGCAATGACAGTCCAGGAATTTAACTACTAAAACACATATCAATAGAAGATCATTATATTGACTTGCCATTGTGGAGCGTGTTCCCAGTGGAGGCCATGTTCAAACAATCCCATGCACAGTCTGCGTGTTGAGCCCTGCGTAAACCAAAACCACATTCCAGGCCGCAAACAAATGGGCCACAGGCTGCGTGTTGAGTAGCCCTGATTTAGTGTGTCTTAACTAGACTCACTAAATCAAAATCTGGAATATTGATTGCATGTAGTGAAGACAAGCCCAAAGTGAGGGCAGTAAGCATTGCCCATGGAGACTGTGTAGTCACAGAATTATCACACTGTGTCATGCAAAGGTTTTACATAAAGAGAAAATAAGGGCAAAACATGAAATGAGGTTATGGAATACTTACTACTGACGTACATCTGCTAGGAAAGCTCACATCTGTCCTTCAGCATTCTATTTGTTTACCAGAATCAATAGGTAGGGGAATAACAAATGCTAAAAGCTCTGTCTCTCTCAGGGTGCCTGTGACTTGATCCATCTTTTGGTGTGTGGCTGTGATGCTCCTCCCACACACCAACACATTCTCTTGCAAGCTAATCACTAAAGACTCATTTTTCTATTGCACTGAATATTAAACATCCATATGTATCCTGCTCAAGTGTTGTATTGGTAATGCATCTGGACTCTGAATCAAGCATATAATGGGACTACTAAGTCATAGGATTTTTTTTTCAATGTTCTGAAGCTCATTCATTTAATAGTAGCACTGTCATTTCTCAAACACTGAATTCATTATCAGCTCTGACCAAAAACAAAAACAAAAAGCAGATTTTTCTCCTGCTCTTCAGAGTGGTAGCAGGAGGCTTCAGTCAGGCTGAAAAGACAATGGCCTAGAGGATGTGATGTGGCTGACTACCAAACAGCATGGTATACAGAACACAGGCTCTGTAGCCTTATTTCAGATGACAAGTAGAAAGAGTTTTCACAAAGACTAGCAGTTCAGCAGAGGCAAAAAGAGTGCATATTAGGAGATCAAACAGCTGACAGATGCTTATATCATTAGGTCATACAGCCCAGCACACACAACCTGGTTGATGACTGGTGGCTACAGGCATAACTGGTTTACGCCACTTCAAAACACACTTGAGTAAACACAAACTACCATAAGGGATATTTGATTTGAGCACCTAAGGTAACAAGCTTTACATTGAACCAAGCAAAATTTTATATGCAGGGAATGAATCAAGACAGTTCTGACACCCAGGTGGTACTTCTCAGAGTGACGTCACAGTATCAGCTAGTCAGTGCTCTCCTCAGTGTATATTAGTTTTATTCCCTGCCTCATGCTGTCACTTTAGGTTCATGTCACTGCAGTTGTTGAGATATCCTAACGGGAGGGTGGCGAAGGGCGGAGAAAGACTGTCACAGTGAAAGTCAACATGATATCTCAAATCTAGTAATTATATTAAAGAAAGTATATTTTAATTACTTTCCTCCCTTTCCATTCAAGAGCGCACTAGAGAAATGAGAAGCATAGGCCTATTTAAAATTGATTCTCTTTTATTATATTGATATTTGAATATTGAATAGCCATCCATATTTGCAGGATGCACCCTTCTTTACTCCTAACAAATGGGTGTAAAATCCTATAACTGGGTGGGGAGAATTCCTTTGGCCAAATTTTAATCATACTGGTGTGGAGCCATTCTGAAAACGCCTTTTGCAGGATGTTGATGAGTGGGCCAGTGGGCGAAATTATGGCCCTACTTAAGTCAATGAGGGTACGTCTACACTACAGCACTAATTCAAACTAACTTAATTTGAATTAGTTAATTTGAACTAAGCTAATTCAAACTAGTGCATCTAGACCTAAAAACTAATTCGAATTAGCGTTTTGCTAATTCAAACTAGCATGTCCACATTGAGTGGATCCTGAACTGAAGGTAAGGCTGGCCGGAACCAGTGCCAGAAGGGCATCAGGTTAGGACTTAGAGTCTGGAGCTGATGCCTCAGGCTAGCTGAGGGCTGTGCTTAAAGGGACCCGACCCCCACCCCGGACAGACAGTTCTCAGGGTTCCCCACTTGCTTGTCTAACTCGATGAGGCGATTATTTAAATTGCCACTTCATTTTCCTATGTCTAGTAAACTCATCTACATGGCTCCATCGACGGAGCCATGTAGTCTAGACATACCACAAGAGTTTTCAGAGAAACACAAGCCCTCATGTTTCAGGAGCTAAACCAACTTCTCACCAATGGAAGTTAATCAGTTTTCTGGGGGCAGGCTATATTAACTGTCCTCTACAAGGATTTTGCACTTTCTTCTGAATATACTGGTACTGGCCACTATCAGACACATGCACTACAAGTCTGCTTCAGTTCTTATGTTGCTGTCTTCTGCAAGGAACTGAGCCTTGGTCTACACTAGGAAGTTATTCTGAAATAACTCCCATTATTTCAAAATAACAAGTGGCCCATTATTTTGAAATAACTCCTGCTTTCCACAAGGAAGAATGCTTATTTTGAATTGTTATTTAGAAATAGCAGTAGTGTAGATACTCCACTGCTGCTATGTGGAAATAACTATTCCACAGAGTTATTCAAACTAATTACTCCCCTGTGCTTCCTGAGCCTCTAAGTTGAGGTAGCATGTCCACATTAAGGGAGCCTGCCTTGGACTAATTTTAAGGCTTCCCTGTAGTGTGGACACTATTTTGAAATAATTATGTTGGGAGTTATTATTTCAAAATAAATTATTTTGAAATAATTTCCCAGTATAGACATACCCTGAGCATCCCCATCTCCCATTGACTTCAGTAGGAATTAAAGTTGTAAGAGACCTCTCAGAAGATAAGACTCAGGTGTCACTGAGTTCAGACTTTGGTACTTAGTGATTTGTAAGAAGTTACTCCGCTTAGATTTACTGGCAATATTTACTATGAATTTAATACACACTGCACCCGAGGCATATTTATTGCATGTCAAGTGCAAGGAAAATAAAGGTGCTAAGTTTGTGAGGGAAAAATGCATTCAGGTTCTTCTGCCCATTTCTGTGGGGTCTCCACTGTGGCTCAGGTTCTTCCCTGGGGAAACTATCTTTTCTACTTCTTCTGATCAATTACATTGTACAGTATTCACTTTCTTTTTCTCCTATTACTTATGTGTTACGCTGCTCCTATCTATTTGGTTTTTGGCTCTCTGCCAAGACTGCCATAAGTGTGACAATTAGCAAACTCCTTGATGGTGTATTTTAAAGAATGTATATACATTTTACTCTATTTTACTCTCCAGGTAGATATGGGAACCAATGGGAATCAGCATCCATGGCAGTTTAAAGATTATCAAGGGGAGAGGGGGCATTCTGATGTTTTGAACAGTTCTTAAAACTGCATTGTTTCAATGGTTTATTGTTATTCATGTTTAAGAAAGGTAAGTCTCCTGAGAGGTAAGCATTTCCTAGGAGGAAAAGCCATCACTAAAGGAATTGTGTAACACCATGAAAGGAGCTGAGGCGGGAGTAAGAACCCTGTTATAAATTTAACGTTCATAGAACCCTTATTTTCAAATGCTTTCAATTATTCATTTGTTTTACACTTTTAGAATAAACACCATTACCAGAAGTGGGTACAAATCCACTGAAAAATGAATGTGGACCCACTGATGACAGCAGTGGATTTTGCCCTCCTGCAGTAGTTTCTCCTCTAAGCTAAAAATTCCTTCATATTTCAAGTCTATCTTTTATTTGAGTTTATATCCCCCAGGACCATAGCCCAGCAAAGGAGTGAACAGGCTGGAGGGGCTTTAGTGAATAGAGCACTCACAAACTGTGAACACAACGTGCTTTGCAGCATGAATAAACCCCAAGGGATCTCCCACACAAAATTCCTAAACACTGAAAAGAGTTAAAGCTCTCTGTCTAATCTATGGAAATGCAAGTTTCAGGCACTGATCCATTGGGATTGCCAAGAATAAACTCACTTTAAAATGCCCGTGACTTTCTTTTCAGAAAAAGAACAAAAAATGATGAGGCTATCTTTCCTAAATTTTGTACATAGTAATTATCATTCATCCCTTCTTGCCCCACGATGCACCTAAATTACTTGGAATAAATTGCCCTAGTAAATTGGCTATTCTTTCAACATAGGTAAATTATTTTTCTATTGTGGACTCTTTAGCTCAATAATTTAGGATATGGCAATTTTCATTTATTCAATATCTGACAGTTTTGGAATAACTATTATGCCATTTATTTTAGAAACCCATTAAGTAATTATTACTGTATGGAGAATTAGACTATCCAGATTTAAGAGAAAAGAATCGATGGTCATGAGACTGAGGTCATGTACCTAAAGGAACTATGAAGTAAGATTACCAGGTTTTAAAAGGCAAAAATCCAAATTCGGAATATGCATTACCTACGAGTAAACTTGAGTCTAATCTTATACCACTGTAAATAAAAAGTAATTCTGTGGAAGTCAGTGCCATTTATCTGGTGAAAAGAGATCAGAATCACATTCTCTGTATGCACCTCTAGGCTGGGATCTTTAGGACTAAAGACTACGACTTAAACAGAGTTCAAAAAAGAGCTAGACAGATTCATGAAGGATAGGTCCATCAATGGCTATTAGCCAGGATAGGTAGGAATGTGTCCCTAGCCTCTGTTTGTCTGGAAATGGATGATAGGAGAGAGATCACGTGATGATTACCTGTTGTGTTCCCTCCCTATGGGGCATCTGGTATTGGCCATTGTTGGCAGACAGGATACTGGGCTAGATGAACCTTTGGTTTGACCCCGTATGGCCATTCTTATGTTCTTATCCCCGCACACAGCTTGTCACTTACATTATCTTGTCAGGAGCTGCTAGTTTGAACATCAGCCCCCCCAGATCCCCACATTTCACAGGGATCTCAGTAGTTCTCTGGGAGCCCAGACCATTTACATGCAAGCCCTATTCCTCATGTAGATTCAGACCAACAGAATGTACATGTCCTGTCCACTTTCCTCACATACAATGGATGAACCTCCAAGGGGCTCCCCTGATCAGAGAAGCATCTAGAAACAGGCTGCAAAGAAAATACAATACAAAATATTATCCCTCCATACTAGTCTCTGCAGGATTGGATAATATCTGTGTCCTCAAGTCTGACTAGTCTCCACATCCTTTCCAGGGCAGGTCACAAACAGAGCACCCTCTGTGGATGACATCCAGAGGAGGGATGAGAAATGCTTCCACATAAAAGACTGAGCCTGCCTTGCAGGGAGGAGAGGGGACACATTAGCATTTTGCTTGCAGGTTAAAAAAGAACAAGTATTATCTTAGATACACAATCTAATGTATGGTAATGTATTTTCTGGAAAGAAATATAAACATGATTGAGAACAAAGAGATCACTGCTGCTGCTGCTCCTGTGCATATGCAACTCACACTGACTTTAGTAGGTATTTCACATGTGAAACATTTCAGTTTTGGTTCCTAATTTGATTTGCCACAAATAAAATACCTATGAAATAGACAAGACAGATCAAGCAAGGAACAGTGGAACAGGACCGTGGGGTGAATGACACAAATCATAGTGCAGCATTTACGCCATTGGGGCTTCATTAGTCTCAGGAAGAGGTTCATCTAAGAGCTAATATGGTTATCACTGTGTGTTTAATAAAGCAGATACCTGTAAGGTGGAGTTAGCACAAAGAAGTGTAATTATAACTCCTCTCCCCGTAACAGCTAATTCCCTTGTACATCAGCAAGAATTTACTCCCATGGAGGGCAGGTTAAGGTACCACAATGCCTTCTGTCAGGGCTTCTGCCAGGTGGGGAGCTTTCATTTGCCCTTGCATTCCACTGCACTAGTGAGAGCTATTCTGCAGTAGTGCTCAGTTGGTATATTCCTCAGATGCACATGTTACTTACCCTGTCTAGTGTAGGCCATTTTTATGCTATATTAACTTTTTACAGCCCCCATGACTATACCCACACCCACACCTGCATAACTGAGATGCAACTGCTTCCACTTCTGCAGCTTCTTCCTCTGGTGAATTTTCCTCTGCCAGGGTTTATGCCTCTATATACCAATATGAGTCCTGAATGACTCCAACACTAAATATTAGTGTGTTAATTCTAGGATCCCTGCGATCAGGAGCACATACAATTTCTGGACTAGAAAGTGTGTCCTATATGGATTTATATAAAAAATATAAAGACTTCATCATGTACTTGTATTTTGCAGAAGGACAACCAACCAAATGACTCCTTCCTTGTACCATAAAATACAACCCTTACTCATGCAGCCTTTTAGTCTTTCCACTGGTTTTATGTGTGTCTCAGATAAAGTGTGGGGATTATTTACTTGAAAGAACAAAATCAACATTACAGTCGCAATTTAATTTTTCTGTTAAAATCTCATAATCTTTCACTAAGACTTCTCTTCCAATATGGTACCCATATATTGATCATATGTAGTCTTCAGGGCCTTGTATGAAGTGTGATAAATATATAACGTGGCACTTAGAGATGCTCTGTGTTTGTGGAGGCAGTAGTGCATTTTCTTAAATATTTTGATAGATATTTGGCTACTTTGCCAGTATTCTGAGTGAAAATACCAAACAACACACGAAGAAAAATTGAGTATGTTGGCTTTTCCTTCCTGGAATCTAGATTAAACAACAAATGAAAAATAGAATTAAAGAAAAGATGGTAAAAATAAATTAATTTTCTTAATCACAGAATCATAAAACACTAGAATTGGAAGGCACTCTGAGAGGTCATCAAATCTAGTCCCCTGCCCTCATAGCAGGACCAAGCACCATCTAAATCATCCCTGAATCATCACCTGTGCTTTGTGTTTCGTTTTTCTAGAGATGTGTCCAAACCTGACAGTGAGTCCAAACAGCTGAGAGGTTTGCGTAAATCCAGATCTAATCTAAACCCAGTTCTGAAATCTACCACATGGCTCCCCCAAGACATTTTCACTAATATTTACTTCATAGTTATAATATATGAATGAACTATAGAGGAACTGACTCCCTTGGGTAAAACAACAAGTTCATGAATCTTTTCCCAAATTGAACAGAAATAGTGAACTCCTCAAACTGAACAGAAAGGGTGAAATCCCATCCCCACTGAAGCCAATGGAAAAACTCAGTGGGGGCCAACCCCAAACACTTTTTAGATTATACACCATTCTCCTCAGCCTAAAAGAGAAAGAAGATTCTAACACTGCTTTTGCTCCTTCTGATTATCCTACACCTTTCCCAAGAGTCCCCAAAGAAAAAGTCCATACCTCACAAAATCCTGGCACATTAAATGGCCTCTCTACAGGGCCTTGATGGCCATTGACTATTTCTCTTCTAAACTCTTGGGTATTAGTCCCAGAATTTGAGGAATTTCAGGTTTGCAGGAACAAGAGGCTGACTGATGGGCCAGGCAATGCCAATGTGGGAAGGGGAAAGAAGTGTTTCATGCCTTCTCCTTAAATACATGGTTCTAAGGGAGAATATGATATTTGGTCTCCCTCATCAGAGGACCTATGAGAAAGTGGAAGCAGGTTTAATCCACTCTTTTACGGGGAATTGCTGGGTGGAAAAGAGAACCATCTTTCAAATAGGCCCTCCTCTGTTCGCATTTGTGGAGGGGAGTTACAGGAAGTGACAAACTATAATTAAATGTCTTGTCAGGGAATAGCCATCCTTATAACAGAGAAACATTTCAGCAGTTCGCTTTATTTTCTCATTCAAACTTGGTAGGAAAGACAGCTAAATCGGATGTACAGAATCATTTTTGATAAAATACATAAAGCCTGTGGAATAATATTGTCTAGTTGAGTCTCAGTCCTGAAAGCTCCTTTCCCTTTTGTATTTTCCATCTTTTCAATCTCTCCCCTCCCCTATTTGTCAGTTCAATTGTGTTAGAAACTCATCCAGACTCCTCTATACTCAAAATAGAAAAAAATTACTTTGTTAAGATGTTAGGCAGCACTAAATATAGTTATCATTATTGTGGCCTTTATATCTACATTACAATTTTGTCACAAGCTCAATGTAATATCTAGAAATTCCCTTAAAATAAAAACTAGTGAGTGTGTTATGAAATTACAGCTAGGACAGATGGCCAGATCCTGTCATTGGAAATAAAAGTAATGTTATAAGTGTATAACTCCATTGGGGAAATTGAGTACCATAATAAAGTAGACTTCCACTTTCTGCAATGAAATTCAATGACTGTTGAGGAGTTTAGGGTTTAGAAAATTGAAAAATGAAACCTTTGGTTTTCCGCTGCTGTTTGATGATGTGTAGCAAGTCCCTTTATGGACTGAGGCTAACATCCAAATAGTAACAAGCTTGCAGTGAATAGAGCCCACAGAGGATAAGCTACTAAATCTTGCAATAAAAGCTGTGTGATTTACAGTAAATTCCAGAGGGCTGACAGCACCACAGCTGAGGGCATAAACACTTCTTTCATGGCTGAAGCTTCAGTCAGCTCTGTCTGCTGTGAAGTACAATCGAGCAGTGAGGCATGCTGCTTACCAGCAATGACTTTGATAAATAACTAGGAAGTCCCACTGTTGGCTTAAAACTAGAAGTTGTTCAGTTGCAATTCTGCATTTGTCCTGCTTTAATGGGTATGGAAGTGGCTTTAGCTGTAATCTGTCAGTGATTGATTAGGCCTTACTGAATCTCTTCTCCACTCAGTTTGCAGCTCCCTGCTCTCCACAGTTAAAACAAAATTGGTACGTATCTGACTGCCCTCTTATGAGGAAAGTAAACACTCTTAATTCTGCTCAAGTGAGTATGCATTAAATGGCTACAACTGATAAGTTGTTGACAGACAACATGTCTTAATAATTGAGCACCCCGTTTAGGTTCATAAGCAACTTGCTGTTTGCTGTTTGATTATGCTATGGTTTAAAATTCCAGTCAGCAGAATATATTTTATGCAAAGGTACCAGAGCCATGGAGGAAATAGACCACTGCTATCCAGTCATAAAAGTATTCAGTTCTCAGGCCTAATGCAGAAGTATTCATTAACACTCTGTGCAAATTTGGCATGCTATAAAACACCGGCTTACATTCCACCAAGCTAGAAAGGACGGAATGTAGCAGGTCTAGTAGCTATCAGGAGGTTTGAGATATTTAGTCATTTAGTTTATATATTAATTTTTGGTAGCATCTGCTTAAAATGTAATATACAAATTATGTGCTCGGCTTTAGAGGAGAAGAGGAATATTTTGCTTATGCTAACAATGTAAATCAGTTACTTTAGCTGGAGGGAGACAAAACAGATTATATTATATCTAAAAAAGGTTTGAATGGTCAAGATAGAAAAATCCTCCCAATTATACCAACCAGCACAGGTCCAAGAAGACACAATAAAATTTAGCCAACTGGTGCTAATATACATTTTAAGCCCAAAAAAGCAAAAGGAACATAAACATAATTATACTGGACATGGGCTTTTATACTAGAGACATATAAACCATGTACCACAGTAAAATTTTCTCAACACGAGCTAAAATAAGTGTATAAATGTTTGTCTACTCTACATACTGTTTCTCGTAATTCTACAACTGGAATGACACAAGATATGTAACATGGCTCAATGTTGCAGTTGTGAGAACTCTCTGATAGAGGATTACATGTTAGGAAAACATGCTTAGGAAAAATTGAGCTAAATTATGGATGTTCTGTAGCCGTAAATTAGGGGACCAAATCTTGCATTCTCTGGACACATACAATTAGTCAGAGTTTTGGGAGAGTGCTCTATAGGATGGATTAATCTCTCAGGTACAACATAGTGGTTTGCATTTAATAGAAAGAATGGATCAAATCAACTTTATTGCATTAGTTTAGCTTCCTCCTCCACCAGAGCCCCCTGCATTTCTTTTTTTTTAAATCAGTCTGCCAATCAGTAAATGTCACCATATCTATTCCTCAAAGAACTGCTGAGAGCAGAAAACTTTCATTTTAACACTGGCACATTGGTGCTTACACAAAACAAACAGCAGCTGAAAAGATATTTTTTGCCGCATGAAAAGTAGTTATGACTTTGTGATGCAGTTCATGCCCTTTACTTTGGATTATCTAAGGTTTCTTATTTCACTGCATGATAATCAGCATAGGGCATATTTCTCATGTTTTGTATAGACTACCTCAGACTACTCCCTAGTAAAATAATACCACACAAGGAACATTTTTTCTGGTAACAGTCTATGACCTGATTTTTAAATTAGCCATTTTAAATCTTTTGATTTTTTTAAACAATTAAATACTTTTTTATTTCTGAAACTGTCCATTTCTCATTGCATGACCTGCCTGCACTGAATTGTTTCAAAAGAATTAAAAGGACAAATTAATGTTGCCTTGAACTTCTCTAACCATGTCAGAGTATGGCAAAATAAGACATGGGAACTGGTAGCATTTGATTAGCTTGGAATTAGAAAGTAGTGTGCCTGTAGGCATACCATCGAGGAGAGATTTGCATACCTGAAAAACAGCAGTTCAAGCAGGAGAATGTGAGGTCAATCAGGAATAACCAGTTAAGAAATTCAGTTGGTGGTTAATATTTCCCATGCTTTTTTGTACTTGGGATTTAATGCCAGTTGATCTGAACTGCCATTATTAGGTACTGACAGAATCAAAAGCACAGGCAATGTATTCCTGAGCTCCTGGGGAGTGCTTCACCCCTCTCTGTTCCAGGCCCCACCACCGCTCCATTAGGGCTGTCCAGATT